>JAJJMB010007708.1:21067757-21144530 GCA_023531105.1 Papaver atlanticum
CTTAGAGTTCGAATCTTTTTACCACTACAACTACAAAACACATCAATACCAGGCTAGGTAAAAGAGTTAGGATAATGGATGATCCAAACCCATCTTTGTCTAATGCTGATAGTTCCACCTCCACCGACACGTATGACAGCACCACGGACAAACATAACATCTTATATGATCACATCTAGAGATAATCGAGGAGTAAACACTAAAAATGAGAAACAGGTTTATTACTCTTTCCCGACTTTTATTTTTTCAGTATGTTTTTTATTTTGTCTCATAACTAATGCCAGCAAATTAGTCTGGTTAATTTTCACCTTCATTAAATTTATCTAGGCCTTCTCATCATTACAAGCTTTTGCATGCTGCTTATTTGTTCTGTAGTTTGGTCGGTAGTCTGTTGTTTTTATTGACTTTTGTGCACTCTAGATCTTTAAATAATCAGCTTTTCCCAATGAAGATTCTTTCCTGGGACGTCCAAGGATTCAAATATCCTTCAAGAAACCACCTAAGTGATCTTATTAGGTCTCAAAACCCAGATATAGTTTTTCTTTGTGAAACTAAAATCACTGAGGTCAATAGCAAACCTCTTCTAAATCACTACCAGTACCCTAACTGTTCTTTCACTGATCCAACTGGCCTCTCAGGTGGTCTAGTTCTGTTGTGAAAAAATGGATTCACCTGTGTTATCATAGGTGATGAGCAAAATATGTTTAATATAGTTGTCCAAGCTGAACTTAGCAAGCCTGAGTTTTTACTAACTTGTATGTATGGTTTTTCTAGTTATGCCAAGAAAAAAGAATAATGGACCTACATAAAGCAAACTAGTGAGACTGGTCATTATCATTGGGTTCTGTTAGGAGATTTAAACTTCCACCTGTTATATGATAATAGTAAAGCTTCTACCTCAGTTGATGGGTGGGTTAACAATATAGTTTCTGATAGTGGCCTTGGGGATATTAGGTATGTAGGGAAAAATTACACTTGGACTAGTTACAATCTAGGCTTTGGCTCAAGAAGATCTAGGATTGATTTAGCTCTAGGTAATGGTAAATGGAGTAGGAACTTCCCTAAAGCCAAACTATTGCACCTAAATCAAGTTGGTAGTGACCACACACCCATTATTCTTGTCACTGATGCTATTAGTGAAACATGTTGGAAACCTTTTAAGTTTTTCCTACCTTGGCTAAACGATGATACTTGTGCTACTACTATTGCTAATGCTTGGAATATCAATGTCAATGGATCTTCTGGGTTCGAACTAGTAAAGAAGCTTCAATATGTAAGGAAAGAGTTATCACTCTGGAACAAGGTTCATTTTGGCAACATCAACCAAAAAATTGATCATCTTCAACATGAGCTCAGTATTGTTCAAGCACAGATGCCAGATTCTACCACTGATTAACAAGTAATCAACATCAACAAAGAGCTAATTAAGTGGCACAAGATACAAAATGAATTGTACTAACAGAAGTCTAGAGACAACTTCATCAAAGACATGGATAACAACACAATGTACTTTCATACAAAAGCCAACATGAAAAGATCAAGGAACAACATTGATTCTATTCATGACCACAATGCTAACTGGCTGCATTCTAGAGAAGATATTTCTTCTCATCTCACTCAGCACTTTAAAAAAATCAGTACTTCTTGTAATCCTCAGATTTAAGAAGGTTTATACAATATTCTTCCAATTATTATATTTACTGAAGACAATACTAATCTTACTAGAATTCCAAGTAATGAAAAAAATCTTCAACACCCTCAAGAGCATGGAGAATTGGAGTGCTCCAGGCCCTGAAGGTTTCCAAGCTGGTTTTTACAAGAGTCAGTGGAGTGTGGTTGGTGAAGATGTATGTCTTATGGTCTCAAGATTCTTTCAATCCAGGCATATTCTCAAGCAAATAAATAAAACTTATATTTCTTTAATCCCCAAGAAAAAGAAACCTCTTTGTGTTGCTGATTATAGACCCGTTGGTCTATGTAACACTTGTTACAAGATTATCTCTAAAATTCTTGTAAACTGAATGAATCCTATAATGGAGAAAATTATATCCCCATATCAAGATCCATATGTTTCAGGAAGGCTAATTAGTGACAACACAGTTATTTCTCAAGAGATAATTCACTTAATGAAGAAGAAAAGAGGTCAAATTGGATGGTTGGCTCTTAAACTTGATATGTCAAAAGCATTTGACAGATTATAATGAAATTTTCTCATCAAGGTCTTAAGGTATTTTGGTTTCAGTAATGACTTCTGTGAACTCATTTACCAATGTATCAACACAATTTCATTATCAGTTATTCTCAATGGTTCTCCCTGTGAAGAATTTCATCCTTCAAGGGGCATTAGACAAGGTGATCCTCTTTCACCTTATTTTTTCATCATAGCTATGGAATTTCTCTCAAGACAACTTATAGCTGCTCAACAAAACAACAGTATCAAAGGTATTAAAGTGGCTGCTAAATCACCAGCCATTAATCATCTGTTATTTGCAGATGACTGCTTGATCTTCACTCAAGCAAATCTTACTTCAGTCAACAACCTTCTTGAACTACTTCATAATTTCAGTAATCATTCAGGGCAAGTGATAAATTTTGAGAAATCTGTAGTGCATTTCAGCAAACACACAAAACCATAGGTTGCAGCATGTCTCACTCAAATCTTGGGTGTCAAGACTATGAATTCCAAAGAAAAGTACTTAGGGTCTCCACTTATTCTTGGACACTCTAAGCAAGAATCTTTCAAGTCCATAGAGGAAAACTTTAATAATAGATTATCTACATGGTCAGCCACTTCTCTAACTCAGGTAGGTAGATCCACAATGATAAAAACATGTGTTGAACTCTCTTCTTGTCCATCAAATGGGTTCTTTTAAGTTACCAGATCAACTCATGGGGAAATTAACAACTATTCAAAGGAAGTTTTTTTGGGGTCACTTATCTAGTATGGGTTTTAATCTAGTAGCCTACACTAAATTATGTAAGGCAAAAGAATTTGGTGGTCTTACTTCTAGAGACTTAGAAAACTTAATCTGGCACTACTCACTAAGCTGGCTTGGAGAGTATGCACTAAAGATGAGCAGCTTTGGGTCCAAATACTGGCACCACTGTCAGTCAAGAGTGCATATAATCATCTTACTAAGTGCTCTAGTGAAATTCAAGTTAACGACAGAAATATACAATCAAGAGTATGGAAAGCTTTATGGGGTTGCAGTGCTGCTCACAGAATTAAGCTTTTTGCTTAGAAATGCATTCATGAATGTAATCCAACAAGAAATAATCTGGATACCCATAACCCTTACATTCAAACCATTGTGGATCTTGTGAAAGTGGTATGAAAACAATTGACATCTCATTTTCGATTGTAGACATGCCAGGGTTGTTTGAAGAGGAATTCACATTGATATTGATGCAGTTAGAGGCCAATGTAATAGTGTTTCTGAATGGGTCACAAGCTGGTTAAACGAAACTAATATTGCTTCAGATGACATATGGCTTTTTTCTTGCATAATTGGTATCTAGATCATTTGGAAAGACAGATCTGAGGCAGTGTTTCAGGGAGTTTCTGTAAACCCATTTACCACCATAAGTAAAATTCAATATCATTTAAGTTCTCATCTGCATGAAAATATTAATAGTGGTCTGTACAACATTAATGTTATACTGTCTAATTGGCTACCCTTGCGCAAGGCATTGCAAAATTTAACGTTGATACTTCTTTTGATCATAATACTAACCAAAATGGCACTAGGATTGTACTGCGTGACTACACATGGACTTGTGATGGAAACGAGGAAGCTATGGTGATGGATTCTTAAATCCATAGCAAGGGGAGTGTCTAGCTGTTCGTCAAGCGTTGTTGTGGGCTAAGGAGATGAACCTGCAGAAAATTCATGTCGAAGCTGATGCTAAGTTGGTGATCAAAGCTATTACCGAGGACTCATGGATTATTCAATGGGAGAATAGAAATTTAATAAAAGAAATCAAACATTTAAATACTTTTTTCAGTTCCTATCAGTTTTCTTTTGTTAGTAGAAATGATAATCAAGTTGCTGACTTAATAGCTAAAAGTACATCTGATATTCAGCAATTTGATAACTTTGATCCAACTATTTGTGATATTTTAGCACAAGATCAGAACAACTCTCTTATTTAAGCAATGGAATTCTTATTTTATCAAAAATAAATAAAAAATAGAGCAAGACATTGAGAATGATTTTTCACGAGCTTCAAGATATCCTTACCTTTTGTATACATGTCTTTATCGAAAGAAACAAATGGCTCCTTGGATTTTCTATGTCCTTAATTAATAAGTTCAGCGTGTGTGCTAAACATCCCGACCAAAATATGTGAGAATATTTTTCTTCAATGATTTCTCCAGCAAGCTTCCAAATTTGCAGCGTTGTCTGTGACGACTTGTACGACAATTGAAGGCCCAATTGATTTCAAGAGTATCTCAGCAATGTTTTCACCCGTTCTCTTTATTGTTGAAACATCATGTGCGCTAATAAAAAATTCTTTACCATTGGATATTACCATAATGTTTGAATCATTCTTCATGTTGGACCAATCATAAGAGATGATATAAACTTCATGAGTCTGCCAATCATTCACTACAAGAAGGAAACTTATATCCTTTTGGTATATTATTGATGGATGACACCATCTCTGTCCGGAATGGAGATCTTAAGAATTCCATTTGCAAAGAGACATCTCATAATCTTTTGATTAACATCTTCTCTACTATTTCGATGAAACATTTTACGAATAACACTCTAATATGAATCATTTCGATCAATTTTCATACTTATTTGTTGATTATTTCCCGTACTCGAGTTAGGTAACATAAGTTTTTTAACTTTTGCACTTTCTCCGAATAATCTTCTTGCCTTAAGTTCCCGTTGTTTCAACATCTCTATAATTTCTTTTGTAATTTTGAACAAATTGATATACTTGTATTTTTACATCCCGGTAGAATACCGACTAAGTGTTGACGAACTCTTGAATACGATCCAATGTAAGGGTCTACCCTACATCCGAAGTTGCAGATAAATTTTTGTCCTCCACCTCCTTTGCCATCGTGGAAAATTTTGTAACATAAGCCCAGAGAGGAGTTGACGATGGTTCTAAAAAATTTTGTTCATCTTTTATTCTAAGTTTATGACCGAACTAGAAGAAAAAGACCCATCCATGGATAGAAAATGACGAAAATAAGAGACGCAGATTTTCTTTTGGTTCGTTATTGAGGTATTGAAATAATGGGCCATATATATTAATATATAAAGAAAGTTTAGAAGTCTCTAATTTTTTTTATTGGATAAAGAGTATTACATTAACTAGTTGGAAGCCTAACAACCTAAGCTCCAACAACATACTACTACATTAATTGAATAGGGTGCTGTGCTAGCCTACTAGCGAGCCTTATGGGTAACCTAGCCAAGGGAGCCGAAGCGAATGGGGGATGATTGACACATCCCTATTTACATAACTTAATTTGTGTCCCCTTAATTTTCGTGGCCCATTCAAGGCATTGACATCTTTCCTTCAGGGTCGTCCCCGAGTTTCATAGTCTTCAAAGTCCTTAAACGGCAGTATGGCTGCAAGATTGTGACTTGTTTAATTCTATGACTCGTGGAAGATGTGGGATCATCATCAATCTGATCAGGATACCAATTTTACACTGCTTTATAAGAGCTTTTTGAAAAGATTAGGTGCACCAACATGGAAGTACTTATACCACCAGTACTGAAAGTAATAACTATAGTTTAGTATATTTCCATTTTTTTAAAACATAAATATTTCAAATAAATTTGGATAATGGCACCCTGGTGCTAAAGACACCCCTATTCTGGATAGGGACACTCTATCTTCTTAAACAGAATTTTGGCGGCCAAAAAAACTGCTAATTGCATAACTTTCTAGAAGTGATTTGGGGCTGATTTTGTGCGATTTTCTTATAGATTCTTATAGATTTTGACTGGGAATAAGTTGTGACGACAAACCATGGCTGGTAATTGGTTTGGATTTGATTAAAGAAAATATTTTCATCAAATTTTGGTAAAACAGGAAAATAAAATATTCTCGGGTTTTCTATTTGATTTTATGGTGTTCTGGTGTTATTTATGGGGATTACATGGAGGATTAGGGAGGATATCTTCTCTATATATTGTATTTTATCTTTGGGGAAGAGTTCGGAGATAAATCAGAAGTCGCGTGAGATAAAAATGAGAATAAAATTCCCGAAACTTTGGATGAAATAAAGGGAGATATTCTTGTGAGATTTGAGCCGGTGCTTTGTATATATATACATAGTTTGTTGGAGTCACAGATTAGAGATACAGAGAGATTGGGGAGATAACAGAAGAGTAGTACCAAATATCAGTTGAACAGGGAAGGGAGACAATTACGATACTGTCTCAGCCCCTTGGGTCCGTACACTGACAAATGAGCGGTTCGAGTCGACTTCAGCGGTTCATCGCCTTTTTGAAATGGGAGGTAAGACTCTGACCACCCATGAATCTCCTGTCAGTGGGTTTTTTGGACTCCTTCATATGCATATATGCTGAGGACCTGAAAACGGATTTAAATTTCCAGTCAATGGCAAGAACTGGCCATACAAGAAAAAGATTCGGATTTCATCACAGTTTCCTTCTTGTCCGCTTTAGGAATACGTTACCAAACACAAAACTAAACCTAAAATTGGACTAGAAAGAGTCTGATAGGGTAACGAGCTTCTTGGAAAATCGTTCACAAGGATTGTATTGGGTACTTTGTTCGCTTAACTCAAGGATCAAGAAGATTATTTTAAGTTGATTTTCCAAACGGGCAAAGTACCCAACACAATCCTTTTGAAAGATTTTCCAATAAGCTCGTAATCCTATCGGTCTCTTTGTAGTCCAGTTTTAAGTTCAGGTTCACGTTTGGGGTACATGTTTCTAAAGTGGGCAAGAAGAAAACGATGATGAAATCCGAATTATTATCTTATATGGCAATTTCTTGCCCTTTACTAGAAATTCAAATCCGTTTTTAGGTCCTCAGCATATATACACACGAAGGAGTCCAGAAAATCCACTGACAGTGGATTCGTGGGTGGAAAGAGTCTTACCTCCAGTTCCAAACGGGCGATGAATCGCTGAAGTTGACTCGGACTACTGATTCCTGTGTCAGTGTACGAATCCAAGGGGCCGAAACAATATCGTAATTGTCGTCCTTCCATGTGCAATTGATATTTAATACCATCTTCCGTAAGGCTTCAATATAAAATAATGTCCAAAAGTTTCCAAAAAGTCCAAAAATAAAAGGAAATTACAAAATTAATAACAAATTTCTAAGAAAAAGAAAAACCCTAAAAACAAAATATTTGTCTCTTTTTCCGTTATTTTTACTTTATTTTTTAATACAAATCTAATCCAAATCTATATTCAATCCAAACCCGTAGTAAAATGATAAAAACCCAAAACTTAGAATAGAATAGAATAAAATAATAAAAATTAAAATTAAAATTACTACTAAAAAGATAAATAATCTAAAACCCTAACCTAAAAGCAAGTATCCAGCAGCGCCAAAAATTGATCGTTTTAGAAAATTGGTAAAATTAGTTCTTCCCAAAGGGACTTGTGAAGAGTTGATTGATTTCTAGAGTAGTAAAAATAATATTTGTAAAAAGAAAGTGATTAAATTAGAGCAAAATAAATAATAACGATAACAATTCTTAAAATAACTATGGCTTTCACCATTAGACATATTCATGTGCTTTGCAAAATACAATAAACCTGAAAACTTTAGCATACATATATTTAACTCTATTTTCTCTTTGCCAAAATAATTAGACTTCCAAACATTAACCGTAAATCGTAAATATGGCATATTAATACAAATATTTAAAATAAAGTTAAGAGAATCATTTAACAAAGTTATCACATAAAAATGCGGTATTGGTTTCCTCCTTTGCCGTGGTTATTGAGAAGCTAAGCTAGTCATCATGGAACATGAATACATCACCTTCATCAATGAGAATATAAGAATTGTGTTTTTTTTTTTTTTGCGAAAATAATACAAGAATTGTAATACTGATAAAGCAAAGTAGTAAAAGATAAAGCAAAGATCCTGTCGGTGATAGGCTACTGCGTAGCAAAAATCTCGCTCAAAAAAAAAAATGGAAAACAGAAGTCGGCTCCCAAAATTCTCCCCAAACTCCATTTACGGAAAAGATAAAGCAAAGATCCTGTCGGTGATAGGCTATTGCGTAGCACGAAGTAGTGTAAAACGTCCGCGCCCAGACATGTTTGGCTCAAAGTTAAACAAATCCTGCCTGGCAGCCTCCAATGCATTGATACATCGAATTAGATGACCGACCAGTACGTACTAAAAAGTCCCCTATGTAATTGTTTCCCAAAACTTGCGGACTTTGACTTTGTCATATGATGCCAAAATAACAAAAAATTATACTGTAATTCCCATTTTTCACTCTTGATTACGTGGGTTATTTTTGCTTTTCCATGCGACTTACCAAGCAAGTGTGCTCTTGTACCTTGTATTTTGCTCCCCGTAGTTCTAACTAACAAGATGATAACTGAAACCAGATACTCAATTCTCATTAATTTTGGCCCCGTAAAATGGTGACGTGGACAATTTAATGTAGTACGCCTCGGCCGAGTCAACTGAGTTACTCACGAGTAGGTATCGGCCTTTGGCCTTTATGATCCCTGAAAACTCGGCCGAGTAGGGTATTTTCCATTTACTCGCCGAGTCTAGAGTCTTACCGAGTCACGAGTAACTCGGCAGGACAAAGTCAAAGTTGTAAAGTCATTTTCCAAACATCTTTATAAGGGAAAAAACCCTAAAAATAAAGCAGCAGTGGAGGCGCAAGGAAAGCAAAGGTTTTTCTTCTTCTCTTTGATCTACTTTTCTACCATTTTTTTTCTTCTTCTTCCGCATTTAATCCTTCTACAATTTCTTTATATTTTTCAGAAGAATATGACCAAGCAAGCTACCAATCAAGCTAAGGTATATTAAATTCTCCTTATTTTTAGCATTTGTACTCTACAATCTTTTCTTTCTCTTCAATTCTTTTTCCTACTGTCAGTTGCTAGCTAATTCATTAATGTTTTCTGAATCTGTTTGTTAGGTATACTAATTAGTCTAACTCAATTGTACATAAGCTATTTAATGTCTTCTAGCCTCATCCTCACCTAAAAGTATATGATTGACTGAATGTATTTAATGTATCATTTAGAAGGTGAATGATTCAACCTCATCTACTGATGTTACTGAAGGTCATGATATATCTAGGGAATGGGATGAATATGCTAATCGTCAAACAAGGCGTGTCAGATGTAAGATGTGCAGTCATGTGATGAGTGATGGGATAAATAGATTTAAGGATCATATTTACAAATAAAATGTCAAGTGAAAAGAAGGCTACACCACAAATGATGAAGGAAATTAATGACAAGAAGAAAGAAAAGAATGAGAAACAAGCTAACAGGGAGAGAATTTGTGGACTATATGAGGGTATGGAAACAATTTTGGAAACAAAGTGATGATGAAGTGGTGGCAGTAGATCCAATGGATACCAAAAAGAAGAAACTAAAAATGAGTCATATTAGAGGTGCTCTTGATTTGCTAATAAAATTAGACCCTCAAAAATTGAAGTAAAAATCAATCAAAGAATTCCAGCCAGCTAAAGAACAATTGGAATTAGAAGCTTGGGATGAAGTTAGAGCATTGCAAACTGAATCCGGGATACCATTCATTATATTCCGGTGGTTAACGTTTAAAGAAATGATTTACAAAATTGAAGAATGTGGAAGAGCAATGCCGCCACCGTCACATCGTCAGCTAAGAACCAATATCTTTTATAATCAGTTGAATGAAAGAAATAAGTTTGTTGAATCATTTAGGGAACATTGAAAGATATTTGGGTGTACCATAATGTCTGATGGTTGGAATGATCAAAAAGAAATAAATTTTGTGAATTTCATAGTTAACTGTCCAAAAGGAACCGTTTTCTTGAAGTCTATTGACACTTCAAGGATAACCAAGGATGCCGAATACATAAGCAAACTCTGCAACGAAGTGATTGTAGACATAGGAATAGAAAATGCTATTTAAGTAAGTTAACAATTTATTTCGTAAATTCCCTATTCATTTATAAGTTGATTACAACCATTATTATTGATTAGTAGCTAATGAGTTATTGTTTTACTTCATAATAGTTCGTATCCGATAACGGTTCAAATTTTAAAGCTACTGATAAATATTTAATAAAAGAACACCCTACACGACTTCATGTGCTGCTCACTGTATCAATCTAGTCATGAAAGATCTTAGCGAACAGATTCCATATATAGTTAAATCTCTATGCAGGTCCAAGCTACTTGTTTCTTACATCTATAATCATAGAGCAGTATTGCCAATGTTTAAAGACTTGGCGAACAACGGTGAATCGCATAGATCTACCGACACTCTATTATTTGCTACACAATATTATACATTGAGAAGTTTTTTTGGAGTACAGACATGACTTGCAAGTCTTGTTTATTCAAGAAAAATGAATGAAGTCTATTTAATCGAGGAAATCAGATGGTCAAAGAATGATGGCAACAGTTTCAAATAATGAATTTTGGGAGAACGTTACCTTTTCCTGTCAAGTGTTGGGTCCACTAGTAGAGGTTGTGGGGATGGTTGATACTGAAAGAAAACGTTTTATGGGCTATATTTATGAATCCATGTATAGATGTAAGCAAAGAATGAGACAAAACTTAAAGGGATTTAAATGCAGCGATCAAACATGAAAGAATTTTTTTGACATCTTTAAGAAAAAAATTGGAGTACAGACATTTTTTGACATCCGTTAAGTATTACAGTGGGCATTATTGTCGGTCTATATGGTCAGCATCACTGCCAGTCTGTTTCTCACTCCGTGTCCTTTGTAAGGACTGCTTCTCTTCTTTTGTTGGTTAATCAAGAACTCTGTTTTTCTCTCTTAGCAAATCTTTATGGTATCATTGCCTATCTGGGCCTGATGACCATTTCTCTGCTTCCGCCATTAAACCTGCAACCTTTTCTTGATTTCTTTTCTGTGATTCGATATGGAATCAAGCATTATCAAAGTACCTCTAAACAACATAGTTAATATTGTTCCTTCAAAACTTCAAGAGCATAATTTTCTTACCTGGAAAGCCTTATTACTTCATCTTTTCAAAAGATATAATTTTTTTAGGTTACATAGATGGATCCAAACCTTTTCCTAGTCAATTTGTGTATTCACCGAGAACAACAGATCCTAAAGCAACAATTAATCCGGAGTGGATTCACTGGAACGAAGAAGATCAAACTCTTATCGTTTGGATTCAATCCACTATTTCTGAAATGTGATCTCTTATTTTGTGTTGTGGAAATCGATTGAGGAAATATTTGCAACAACATCTTCTACTCACACCATTCAATTGCGCACTAAATTGTCTACAATCAAACAAGGTAATTCTTCCGTTACTTTGTTTCTTAATGAGATAAAGAAGATATCAGATTCATTATCTGCTAGATCTCCTATCAATAAGAGTGAGATGTTGGTGAGTGTACTCAATGGATTATCTTTAATATTTGAATCTTTTGTTACATCTATTAGAGTTCGTAATCCTCGTATTTCTCTTAGAGAGTTACATAATCTATTCATCAGTGAGGAAATCATAAGTGAGAGATCCAAGAGTGTTGTTTCTACAAATGAGTCTAAAGCATTTGCTACCTTTAGAAACAACAAGAATTACTCTAATAATAGCTCAAGATTTTATTCTAACTCTCAATATCCAACTCCAAGAATGTCTTCTTATCAATCTAATCTCATTCCAAGAAATGGATCAAGAGCTAGTTCATCATCTGCACCAACACATTCTCCACAAACAACTTCAGCAACTTCTTTTCCTATGAGACAACAAAACACTAATCCATTCTTATCTCAATACATATTATATTATTCTTCTCAAAGAGTTATGAGACCTACATGTCAGATCTGCTTCAAATTTGGACACTCAGCCATTGAATGTAATCAGAAAATGAATTTTGCTTATCAAGGAATGCCAATTCATCCAAATTTGCATGATATGCTGGCATCTGCTGATATTCTTGGTGAAAATCCATGGTATGCTGACTCAGGAGCTTCCAATCACATTAATTTAGATGCATCTGACATCACCGAGTTTCAGTCTTACAATGAAAATGAGCAAATTATGACTGCTAGTAATGAAGGTAGGAATATCTCTAACATTGGTAATACTTCCTGCTTTCTAATGGATCATAAAATTTATTTACCTAATATTTTACATGTGCCTGATGCTTCCCACAAACTGCTATCTATTCATAAGTTCACAAAGGATAATAAATGCAGTGTTACTTTTGATTCTGATGAATTTTATATAAAGGATCACAAATCTGGGAAGAGAATTTTCCAAGGGCAGAGTAAGAATGAAATCAATCTTATAAAGTTTACATCAAGTGGCTCTGCTTTTACTTCATCTCTTCAACAACTCTATCCTCAGTCAAAGTTTCATCAGATCTTCTTCACAAGAGACTTAGACATCCCTCCTTTCAAGCTCTTCAAAGAATTTATCATGATATGACTAAGCTACTATTTCTTGTACTGACCGCTTCCTTGGAAAATCACACAAGTTTCCTTTTACTTTATCTAGTAGTATATCAAATAAACTATTGCAGCTCTTGCATATGGACTTGTGGGGACCTTGTCATGTAGCCTCTCATTGTGGGTTCCTTTATTACTGTAGTAGAAGATTTCAACAAATTCTGTTGGATCTTTCCAATAATGAAAACAAATGATTTTAAGGGTGTGTTCATTAATTTTTCTCTTAAAGTTCAAAATTTCTTCGATCTCAGCATTAAAGTCATTAGAACAGATGATTGTGGAGAATTTATTGCTTTTGAACTTGAATCATTATTAGTATCTAGTGGTATTGAGCATCAATTCAGCTGTGCTCATACACCTGAGCAGAATGGTGTAGCTGAACCCAAACATAGGCATTTAGTTGATATTGGCAGAACTCTACTACTTTAGTCTAATCTTGCAGATCATTTTTGGGTGGATGCTTTCAAGACTGCAAATTATCTCATCAACAAACTTTCTGCAGGAAGCATTTCATTTGTATCTCCTTATGAAAATTTATATGGTTCAGCTCCAGATTATTCTTTTCTCATAGTGTTTGGATGTGCCTGTTATCCCTGGTTGAGACCTTATACATCATCTAAACTTGAATCAAGAAGCAAGTTGTGTATTTTATTGGCTATTCTTCAGTTTATAATGGATACAAATGCTTTGAACTTCAATCCGGAAAGGTATTTGTCTCCAGGCATGTTCATTTTGATGAACATATGTTTCCTGCTCTATCATACAAAATACCAAATGTTTCAATTACTTCTACAGTCAAGTCTTTATTTTAGGACTCTTCTGATGCAGTTTTATCTCCTAATTATGCTTCTGACACAACTTTACCAGATAATTCTTCTGGCCAAAATACCCCTGCTTCAGTAATTTCCAACTTAGTCAGTTCTGACAACTACGCCTCTTGTTTTCTCTCTTTCTTCATCTCCTCCATCAATTACTATTACTTCCTCAACTCATAATATGCATACCAGATCCAAGAGTGGCATTTTCAAGCCAAAAATATACTTCTCAAGCATATATCCACTTCCTACAGCATTTATGGACAATATAACTTCTGCAGTTGTTGATGGTGGTTTTTAGTTCAGGGTTAAAACCGTAAAATTTTATTTTTTGTGCCTTCATTCTGCAAAGAAGTAGAACCATTAAAACTTAATGAGTGCCTCTGCTTACATGCATATAATTATATTTATGAACTTTTCCCGGCCGAATTCATAATATATATGTATAAGACTATACGATTTATATTTACTGAGTAATTCAGTATCTCCATATATGAAATTTATTAGAATAATATTGGTGCATGTTGCAAAAATCTCAAGTATTCTGTAAATTTTATTGAGCTCCTAGTTGTGTTAGAGCATTGCTCGGTCGAACTCGCAAGCGTTGCTATCTCAAGCTTGCTTGTCAATGTTAGTGATCAAAACTATAAGTCTTGATTTCTAGTCAACTTATAGTGATGTCTCGAACTAGGATAGATTGTATAGTTGAGCATTAGACTTCACGGCGTTCATCAATGGAAGACGAAGAACTACTAAGGAGAGTTTGTGGAACTTCATAACCAAAAGGTATGTGGAGAATAAAACTCATCTATCACTTGGAAAGTCTATTTCTACTCTATCTCCTATATTGAGACAAAAGTCGTATTACTATATAGTTTTCGATTATGCACATTTGAGATTTCGAGCTGAGTTTAACTCACTTACATATTTCTCGAAATATGTGTTGGTAAGCTTTCGCCTCAACCAAGTTCATCTTATATTCTTGACGAAAGTCAAAGGATGATCATGTGAAAATTGCTGAGTAACATCTTACATGGTTTGTGTGATACAACCATTTGATGTAGGATTGGAATGTTTCTTTATGATTATTTCAATAACTTGAAAATTGATTTGATGCTAATAGTGTGTGAAAACGGCTATTGTCATCCTCTAAGAAAGTTTCAATGATTGAAATAGAGTTTAGAACACTCAACCATCATTGGATTATAAACATAGTATGTATTCTTGCATGTATGTGATCCATGACCGGAACTATAGTATGCATACCCATATGCGTACCTGTTAGTTGTGAAATTCCGAGTACCTAAGTACACATACCCGTACGCGTACTTGCGAAGGGTTTGGGTCCGAAAATTTCTGCTATGTTTAGAAGTATGCGTACCCATTTGCATACTGGCGAACCCAAACTCAGACCGGCTACTTTAAGTATGCGTACCCGTTTGCATACTTGAGTTGTTAAAGTTCTTGTTAGAGCACTGCTCGGTCGAACTCGCAAGCGTTTCTATCTCAAGCTTGTTTGTCAAGTTTAGTTGCCAAAACTATAAGTCTTGATTTCTAGTCTACTTATAGCTAAGTCTCGGACTAGGATAGTAAGTGTAGTTATCTATCACGACGTTCTAGAACTACTTATAGATCTAGACTCCACGACGTTCATCATGCAAAGACGAAGAACTACTTAAGGAACTTGTGGAACTTCATCGACAAAAAGGTATGTGGAGACTTGAACTTATCTATCACTCAAAAGTCTATCTATTCTATCTCTTATCTTGAAACAAAAGTCGTATTGCTATATAGACTTCGATTATACACATTTGCTATTTCGAGTCGAGTTTATCTCGCTTATCTATTTCTCAAAATATGTGTTGGTAAGCTTTCGCTTTGGCCAAGTTCATCTTTACTCGTGACGAAAGTCATGTTGATTGTTTTAATAACTTGAAAATCGCCTTGATGAAAAATAGTTTGTTAATAACAACTATATAACATCCTCTAAGAAAGTTTCAATGATTGAAATGAGAGTTTAGAACATGTAACCATCTTTGGATATAAACATGGTGTGTTCTCACATTTGTGTAAAAGTCCAAAACCGGGAACCCTAAGTATGCGTACCCGTATGCGTACTGGCGGTTGTTGGAAATCTGGGTAAGTATGCGTACCCGTACGCATACTGGCGGAAAGTTCACGTCCGTGAATTTCTGCTGGAGTTTGAAAGTGAAAAACAAACTCAATCCGGTTACTTAAGTACGCGTACCCGTATGCATACTTAAGTAGGTTACTTTCTAAAATCGGTTTGTTCATGAACTAAAACATTTATATATTAAGGAATGCAATCTTCGCAAACCATGGCTATAATGTTCATGAATCGATTCGAGTGAATCAAAACCGATTTTGCTTCGATTGTGTCTTGTATACTTCTATAAGATCTAACCAATTGAACAACTCTCTAACTAGTTCATTTGAGTCATTTGAACTAGTTATGGTGAAATTGAATAAGGTTGATATGAAAGTGCTCATATGGCTAACCATTGGTTAACTATTGTTGAACCAACTAAGTGTACACGTTTAGGTACGGTTACTCAAACCTAAATGGAGTTACATTTTATTTGTGTATAACAAGCTAAGTTCGATCTAACGGTTGAAAGATATTAGCTTGAATCTAATCAGGTTTTCATCTAACGGTGAATATTGAATGCTTTGTTACCAAGGTAACTTAAATTGCAAACCCTGATTTTGATACTATATAAAGGAGAACTTTAGCAACTGGGAAACCTAATCCCCACACCTCCTGTGTGATACTAGTTGTATAAGCTAGAGTCGATTCTCCTTTAACCTTGGGTTTTTCACGAAACCCTGTAGGTTAACAACTTAAAGACTTCATTGGGATTGTGAAGCCAGACCCAACTATTTTCTCTGTAGTTGCGTGATCTTATCTTGCTGTTTCTATCGTGATTGAGTACAATCGTAAGATTGGCTTGATATTTATATCTCTGATAGGCAAGATAGAAAAGTAGTCACAAACACCTTTGTCTCATCGTTTGTGATTCCACAATATCTTGTTTCACTAGTCGATTAAGATTATTGTGAGGTGATTTATATTTCTAGGCTGTTCTTCGGGAATATAAGTTTGTTATATCAATTGGTTCCTGTTCACCTTGATTTATCAAAAGATGGAACAAAACCCGTAGGTATTTCTGTAGGAGACATATTTATCTATTCCTATAGACTTTTCTGTGTGATACAGATTTGTTTATCAAGTCTTCGACTTTGGGTCGTAGCAACTCGTAGTTGTGGGTGAGAACATCTAAGGGAATCAAGTGCGTAGTATCCTTCTTGGATCAGAGACGTAAGGAGCGCAACAGTACCTTGAATCAGTGTGAGATTGATTGGGGTTCAACTATAGTCCAAACCGAAGTTAGTTTGTAGTAGGCTAGGGTCTGTAGCGGCTTAATACAGTGTGGTGTTCAATCTGGACTAGGTCCCGGGGTTTTTCTGCATTTGCGGTTTCTTCGTTAATAAAACTTCTGGTGTCTGTGTTATTTCTTTTCCGCATTATATTTTGTTATATAATTGAAATATCACAGGTTGTGTGTTGAATCGATCAATTGGTACATCCAACCTTTGGTTGTTGATTTAAATTGATTGATCCTTGAACATTGGTCTTTGGTACCGTTCAAGTTATCTCTCTTATATTCAATCGGGCTCGCAAATTATTATTTGTTTGATTGCGGATTGAATTGAGAGATTGAGATATAACTCTTTGATATACTTTTTATAAGATTGAGTCTAACTGTCTAGTTGATTCTCTTGTAAGTATATTAGAGTTAGTCCATACAGATTGCTAAGCGAAATATTGGTTGAAGTTGTTAGACCCCTACTTTTTCAATTGGTATCAGAGATGGATAACACGTTTAAGACCTTATAAGTCTATGTTTGTAACGATCTGACTCTATGGACAGTAGTACTATCTCTGATAAACGCATCACCAGAAACAAAAGTTTAGTTTCGACAATGTCTATTAAAGAGAAAGATTTTTCAATCTCAAATATAGACGAACCTAGTGTTTTGACGAAACAGACAGACACTGACATGTTTTATCCCGATTACCCTTCGAAAGAGTCTAACTCCGTTGACAAAAGGGAACTAGCTGAAGAGAGTAAATTGATTCAAAACCTCATTAAAATCCAGGATGATAGATTTAATCGGTTGAAAAACAATGTCAATGTTCATCTCGGTATAGTAAGAGATTATAACTCTAAAGAAAAAGCTCCTTGCAAGGAAAATGCTTAAGTTTAGTCTTCACGTATCTTACTCGAGGCGAGCCTCAAAAAGGATGCTTTGGAAATTGAACATCGCTTGAGTAAACTCTCGATTCAAGGATGTTCCAAAAAGTCTACTATACCACTACTTCTATCACAACTGAAAGAGTTCCAGTTCCATAAGTAAAATCAAAATCCCTTCCTAGTGGAAAAGATGTGCTTACAGTCTCCTCTAATCAAGGAAGTTCCACATCTCATGGAAGGAAGAAATCTCCCAACGATGGTATTAAGACTGTTCTGTCTAATCACTCAGGTGATCAGAAATTATGTCTCTTTTGTGATTCAAAAGGACATGTTGAACAAAAGAGGAAAACAAGGTTGAATGACAATTCTATTGTTTGTCTTCAACACACCTTAGATTTAATTCTCAAAGGTGTAACTGACATTCGTATGTCTAGACCAATTGGTTTCAGTACTCACCTTGTGTATCCTACCAGGAAAGTCAGTTCGATGTGTTCCTCAAATGTTCAAATACGAAACAGTCTTCCTAAAACAATTCGTTCAAGAAGAACTCATGGGTCTTCTTCAATCAAAAATGGAGATAATGTTGTTCATGATGTGAAAAAGGTACCAGAAGAAGGAAAAAACGGAGAGATGGAAGACAATCTAAAAATGATAATCGAAGGATATTAAGAGATTATTAACAGGCTGTCAAATCCCTCTAGTAAGAACTCTTCAGGTAAGAATACATACTATGTGTCGTACTTTGATGATAGTAAATTTTATGATAACTTTCGCATCATAACGGTTTTCCTCAAGGACCAGGAGAAAGAGGTTTAACCAAAAACAACATTCATTTGATGAGATTGATGTTATTTCAACTTTGTTGTAGTAAAAGGTTCGTTGAGACTTGTGAAGATTCGAGTTTTTAAATTTAATAAAAATATACAATAATATTACAGTTGGTGCAAGAGGTACTGGGACTAAGGATTTAGCCAATCTTCATAACATAAGGTTCACTTATTTATTCTCCACAATTTTATCTCAAGAAATATAAACATGGACTCTATTTTTGCCAAGGTAGATTCTCAAAACATTGATTGTAAATGTTAAGCATGGGACATCAAATCACCTAAGCTAAGCATGACACATCTAATCAAATGACAACCAATTTAATCAAATCATATTTCAATTAATTTTAGTGCAAAAATCATAAAAAAGAATAAAACAAATTTACCCATGTATGAAGTTCGGCCTCCTCCGTCGTCCCAGTGTTGGGGTTTAACTCATCATGTCGAAAACACACTCAAAATATGTATTCATGGCTCAAAAAGTGTTTACAAGAAGAGAAAATAATGAAACAGGAAATCTGCAACAGCACAGGTGCGTTACAGACCGACTGTTTCAACTCTCAACTGTTATGATGAAGATAATCGTTACAAATCTGAAGATAAATGTTGCAGAAGAGGATGAAGAAACTGTTACAATGAAGATAAATGTTGCAAACCAGTTGAAGAAACTGTTACAACTAGTTGAAGAAACCGTTACGACGGATGAAGAAACCGTCGCTGTTTCCCGAGCAGCAGCAGCAACAACAACAAAGTTCTGAAAACTCTTGATTCACGCCTCCTGAGCTCTCCTCTCGACCCCAAACTCTCGACACCACGTCCTTGTACCTGGAGCAATCTATTTATACTCCTAATCCTCATTTAATCAGGCCATATCTCCCAAATAATCTTCATTTATCAATATTATTCTCCACGACCAAAATTTCCATTTTTTGATCTTCCACGCGCATGCAGCTATATTTCTTTCCCTCTATACCTTCTTCACGCTCCAGAATATCGATTAAGTCTTCCAAGCACGTGCAGTACACGTTTAAATTTCTCACAACTCGTGTAAGCTCATGTTTTTCCTCCAACTCCCTGTTTCGATTAAACCAAGTTATCCAGCCAAATTTGATCGATAAAATCACCCATACTAGCTTTCTATAGTCATATCACGTCTACCCACTAAGTTTCAGGGATTGAATCTCACTAAATCACGTCCAAACATCCGATCGAAATTCTGCTGTTAATGAAAATATTTTCCCGCCAAAATTCATTTTTTGAATTTGAGAAGAAGATGTCCTCCCCCTAATCCTGCACGGGTGTCCCTTTAGCACTTGTCTTATGGGGTGCAAATAGTAATTTTTGGGCGTAGATAGTAATTTTTCCGGGGTTCCTCCGACACATTTTTGGGGTGCTTCCGGTGCATTTCTGGGGTGACTTTAGTATTCTATCCTGGGGTGTAAAACACCACTTTTCGAGCCAATTTTTCCGCAAGAGCTTATTCCCTAGAAAAGACTTAAAATAACTTTATTAGAAATAAAATGAGTCCTAGATAATGTAGTTATGGGTGAAAATACGTCACACTTACGGGTTTATCAGAGATCAAGGCTCATACCTGTGCTAATTAATCACAAGATTAAAATCTCACTCACAAAAACTCATGGTTTGGTGAGATATGGTCAGGTATACTTGATGACAAAGTGTTTCCTGATTCTCTGGCTATTTTCTTATCGTTCCTAGTCAGATTATCTTTACAAGCATGGTTGCTTAAGGATTTGTATTTTGTTTTTACTAAAGTTTTTTTTTTTTGAAATTTTGTTTTTTCAAAATGCTACTCTCATGCTTTAGATTTTTCTCTTATGAGAATATAAAATTTATTGAGATGAGCCTTGTGAAAAACTCACTTAGCAAAATATTGCCTTCCAAATTTTTTTTTTTTTTGCATTTACTTTTGTGGGTCAAGTTGTGTTCGTACGGATACACGTGTTACTTGTCACGAATCAACCATGGAAACCCTAAAAGCCTTCCCGAAATCATTTATATGTCCTTCCTATTGAGTTGAGTTATCTCACTCTAGTTTTTTTTTATCAAGAATGTCTTCTCCTCCTTGTTCTTGGGATTTGCCAGAAGATTTTGTTGATAATGCTATATATCTCGATTTCGATGTAAAGAAGAAAAGAACCCTTGTAGAAGTTGTGGACTTCTCTTCTTAGTCTCCTGATAATTATTAAGACATTGAGGACGATGAAGAGATTTCTGCTAAAGCGGTTCATGATTTTCTTAAATACTTTGAGGAAGTTAAACTGCAACTCGTTGATACTATGAAGAATATTGATGTGTTAAGAACTGAGTTGAAAAAGGTTACCTCTGACCTTGTTTTCATAAAGACACGTGTTAAAGAACTTCCTAATGAGGATATCTTCTCTGAAGAAGCAGTGGATGCTGTTGATGTGATTTTAAAGTTGTTGTAGTAAATGAGTTCAAACTCTCGGACTTGTGAAGATTCGAGTTTTTAAATTTAATAAAAATATATAAACAAAAATTATAAACAATGGGCGAGAGGTATTGGGACTAAGGATTTGGCCAATTCATGTGGTTCAATTTATTTATTCTCAACAATTATAACCCAAATAAAATATGATATGGTGACTCTTATTTTTGCCTAAGTAGATTTTCAAAAGATTAGTTGTAAATCCTAAGCATGATGTATCAAAACATTTGAGCTTGTCAATCACAAGCTCAAAGACCTCAAGATTCGTGAGGATTCCGAAACGTCTATTTGACTTCAGTTCGTGTTCGGTTTTGGTGATTTATGAGTCTTTCTTTGTTTATTATCTTATTGATTTCTTATTTTGTCTAGGAAACTTCTTATGAGAATTTATTCTTGTGTTTTTAAGAAGGATAACTAGGGTTTGGAATAGCCATTATTGTGAGTACACATAGCTATTTCCAACGATTTTCATCTTGCAATGTTTTTAGATTTATTTATTTAAATTCTAAAGTTTATTTGGAAGATGATTTTGCAGTGTTAATATTTATGATTTCATATATTGCAACTTGTTATGGGATATGTGTGTTTGCATCCGTGAACTATAATTGTCCCATACGTGGTCAAAAGTTAAGTCTTTCATATATCGGTATGCAAGTATTGATAAAAGAATGAATGAACTTTTGACAAACAAACGTTAAGCCTATTATGTCATTTTTGATGGAAGATAGGGTGAACTTTTGTGTACAAAGATTATGTCTATTATACGTCATTGTGCAAATAGTGATGAAGAATAGAATGAATATTTGTTTATTCCGCAGTATTGATCTTCACTGATCCATATTTTTATGTAATATACTGTGCGGCTCCGTAAGTTTTCTTATGTGAGCATTTCCGATTAAATTAATCATGGGATCTCTTGTGGTTAATTTAATTTAGATTTTCGGATACAAATTCATATTCTTATGTGATTTGTTAATGTCCAAAGAAATCCTTCTTTTCTTGTGAAAGTAAGGTCGCTCTTGTTGTTCTTTCGGGAATGACATTTTATGGGGGAGAGTTCTTAATTGAACTTGTGCTTAATTGCCAAATCTTTGTGGGGAGTGCGGCTGTGGAATATTGTAGGAATTTTCTTGTATATTTATAAACTCTTTGATGAATACACTAAGTTTTGACTATGTGAAATCATCGAAACAAGTTGGTATATTGTTCTCTTTTTTTCATGAAGTATCTCTATGAAAATTTCATGAGGATCCCACTAGTTTTCGTACCTTTGCCAATTTATATTGACAAAAAGGGGGAGATTAATGTGTAGTTCACACTACAAATACATATGTTTTACGGATCATTGTGAGATGAAGTATTGACTAAGGGGGAGTGATACATATCACCATAGTATTGTTGTCAAAGTTTTGATACAATTGGACTTTGATGCTGTATAATGATACTATGACACTGAATAACAATGATTGAGAGCAACTGTTTTCTCATTGTTATTGCTACAGATCTTCAACAATAATGATGCGGAGTTTAACACATTTGGAATCATTGGAGTACTTGGAAGTGACGAAGATTTCGAGTAATGTAGAAGAACCAAGGAGATCAAGCATTTGGATGAAAAGCTACAAAGTTTATTTATTTTGTAATCCATATGTATTGATAGTTTTGTCACTAAAATTGACAAATGAAGAGATTGTTAGAGCATTGCTCGGTCGAACTCGCAAGCGTTGCTATCTCAAGTTTGTTTGTCAATGTTAGTAATCAAAACTATAAGTCTTGATTTCTAGTCTACTTATAGTGATGTCTCGGACTAGGATAGATTGTGTAGTTGAGCATTAGACTTCACGCCGTTCATCAATTGAAGACGAAGAAATACTAAGGAGAGCTTTTGGAACTTCATCAACAAAAGGTATGTGGAGACTAAAACTCATCTATCACTTGGAATGTCCATTTCTACTCTATCTCCTATATTGAAACAAAAGTCGTATTACTATATAGTTTTCGATTATGCACATTTGATATTTCGAGCTGAGTTTAACTCGCTTACATATTTCTCGAAATATGTGTTGGTAAGATTTCTCCTCAACCAAGTTCATCTTATATTCTTGACAAAAGTCAAAAGATAATCATGTGAAAATTGCCGAGTAACATCTTACATGGTTTGTGTGATACAATCATTTGATGTAGACTTAGAATGTTTCGTTATGATTATTTCAATAACTTGAAAATTGCTTTGATGCTAATAGTGTGTGAAAACGGATATTGTCATCCTCTAAGAAAGTTTCAATGATTGAAATAGAGTTTAGAACACTTAACCATCATTGGATTATAAACATAGTATGCATTCTTGCATGTATGTGATCCATGACCGGAACTATAGTATGCATACCTGTATGTGTACTTGTTAGTTGTGAAATTCCGAGTACCTAAGTACACATACCCGTACGCATACTGGAGAAAGGTTTGGGTCGGGAAATTTCTGTTGTGTTTGGAAGTATGAGTACCCGTTTGCATACTGGCGAACCCAAACTCAGACCGGCTTCTTTAAGTATATTTACCCGTTTGCATACTTGAGTGGTTAAAGTTCTAAAATCGGTTTGTTCATGAACTAATACATTTGTATATTATGGAATACATTCTTTGCAAACCGTGGCTATAATATTCATGAATTGATTCGAGTGAATCAAACCGATTTTGCTTCAATTGTGTTCTTGTATACTTCTATGAGAATATAGCAGTTGAACAACTCTTTATCTAGTTTCATTTGAGTCATTTGAACTAGTTGTAGTTAAGATGAATAAGGTTGATATGAGAGTGTTCATATAGCTAACTTCGGTTAACTACTGTTGATCCAACCTAGTGTACACGTTTAGGTACGGTTACTCAAACCTAAATGAAGGTACATTTCATTTGTGTATAACAAACTAAGTTCGATCTAACGGTTGAAAGATATTAGCTTAAGTCTAATTAGGTTTTCATCTAACGGTGAATATTGAATGCTTTGTTACCAAGGTAACTTAAATTGCAAACCCTGATTTGAAAAATATATAAAGAATAACTCCGGCAACTGGGAAACCTAACTTAGATTGCAATTGGTTCCTGTGCACCTTGATTTATCAAAAGACGGAACAAAAAAATCGTAGGTACTTCTGTGGGAGACAGATGTGAGACATATTTGTTTATCAATTCTTCGACTTTGGGTCGTAGAAACTCTTAGTTGTGGGTGAGATCAGGTAAGGGAATCAAGTGCGTAGGCCTGCTGGGGTTCAGAGACGTAAGGAGCGCAATTGTACCTTGATCAGTGTGAGATTGATTAGGGCTCAACTACATCCCAGTCCGAAGTTCATTGGTAGTAGGCTAGTGTCTGTAGCGGCTTAATACAATGTGGTATTCAAAGCTGGACTAGGTCCCGGGGTTTTTCTGCATTTGCGGTCTTCCTCGTTAACAAAATTCTTGTGTCTGTGTTATTTCTTATCCGCATTATATTTTGTTATATAATAGAAATATCACAGGTTGTGCGTTAAGTTCAATCAATTGTGAATCCAACCTTTGGTTGTTGATTATATTGATTGACACTTAACACTGGTCTTTGGTGCCGTTCAAGTTGTTTCACATAATAATCAGACTTGCGGATTTCTATCTGTTTGATTTGCTGATTACATTGTGAAATAGAGATATAAACTCTTTGATATACTTTTCTCTAGATTGAGTCTGACTGTATAGTTGATTCTCTTGAAAGTATATTGGAGTTTGTCTATTCCGATTGCCGAACGAAATATTGGGTGTGGTTGTTAGACCCCCGCTTTTTCAAGTTGCATTATTCACTAATGCAGAGCCTGCTGAGTATCTATTTTATGTTGTGTTCCCAGCTTAACTCTTAGTGCTGACATGACATGACGATTAATGATTCACTCTTAGCTGAGTAGCATGAATTTCTCGAAGTGTCATAATTAAGATATGCATGAAGGTACTTAATCAGAAGCGCGCAAGTTGTGCCAGTGAGACCACAGCTGTGCTACTCTCAGGAGTAAAAATTTGTAATTTTGCATCAACGTGCAAAATTCACCAAAATTGATTAATTTTGTGTCAATTACAAAATTTAATTTTTTAACCTAATTTTGTGTTGACTTACAAAAATTAGATTTTTTGCCCTAAAATGGAGCAAGCACGATATCTTGATCCCTATTGGTCAAGACTAAATCTAAGCAAGCTAGGAAATTGGCTCATCATAGAGCTAGTAGGAATAAAACCCTAAAACGAGTTGGAAAAATAAAAAAAGGGGAATCGTGACTGATCAAGTCAGTCACCGATGAAGCACAGCCGCACCACTTGGCCGACCGGTTTACCCTAGCTGGCGTCTCCTATGGCCGATTGGCCCTGCTCCTGGTTGGCCCCCACGCGCTTCTATTTTCTATCGGCCAATCACATTGTTTATATGCTACAAGCTCCGCTTTTAAATTGTTAGTGGAAGTAGGCTGGTCGAAGCGCTTATATTTCTTAAGAAAATAGATCTTGGCCGCCCAAGTCAGTCGCAAATTGATCAAAACCACACGTTTTGGCCGGATCAATTAACTAACCCAAACTCTTACAAGATCGACAAATAGGATGAAGTTATGATGACCGGCTGATAGACGCATTTATGTGTCTATTTTCATCTCTATTGTATATATTGTTAGTACCCATTTTTGTACTTATTATGGTGTTTTATGTGTTTGTAGGTATTTTTGGGCAATAAACATTTTTGGAAAAAATTGGCTCGAAAAGTTGTCTAAAGGCACCCAAGGGACATTTGTTATTCGGACTCTCAGTTTGGATAAGGGGCACCTCAGTTGGACGTGATATGCCCAAACAATGGTGGTATGAGTGTTTTAATGCGTTCAATTGGGATGAATTTTCGTCGGGAAGAAAATATGCAACCTCGGAATACAGCATGCTTGAACGTGCATTGATTGAGTTTTGATAGAGTTTGGTTGCTGCAGAAGTGTGGAGGAGTCAAACAAGGAAGTGTTGGAGCGTGTATACTGCGAAAAGATGCTTGAGAACATAAAACAGAAAAGAAAATATTCATGAGTTAATGGTTGGATATCGAGAAGATTTTTGAGTTATTACGAATGTATTCTTGATCCTGTGACTATATAAAGGCTGTAGGAGACTCATAGAAGGAGGAGGGAGTTCAGGGAGAGAATAGGGAGACGTTTAGAGCATAAAAAAATCGAGAAAAAAAAGTTACAGGAAGTTGATGCTTTCTGCTGGTTAAGAAGGTACGAAGAACATAAGACCCTTAAAGACCGTCGTTCTTCAACAGTGCCAGTGACGGTATTCCTTTATCGTTTTCTGTAACAATTGATTTTGTAACAAATATAAGTGTTACAAAAACCGGTTTTATTCATTTTTTTCTCCCATTTCATCATTTGTGAACCATTTTTGAGCATTAATAAAGATGAATTTTGAGCATGTTTCCATGATAATGATGAGTTAATTCTCGCGTAATCAAGGCACGGAGGAAGCTATTTATGCATGAATAATTGATAACTATTCTATTTTTCTCTAATTTGTATTTTATAATTCACTCAATCACTACTTTGTAGAATTTTAATTGTTTGCATAATTTTTCCTAATTAGTTGTGATTCAATTAGATAGGTTATACTTTGGTTAGATAATCTATGCTTAAGGGATACAATTAATGTTTGAAAATATGCATGATAATTTGTGAATTAAGAAAAAGAGATTTTAAAAATAATTAGAGTTTTGGAATTTTTACCATCATTCATTCATGTGTAATAGTGGAATCTAGTGTCTTGGTTATTTTCAATCTTAAAAAAAATAAATAAATTTGGATTTAAAGTTTCTCTACTTTTAGTTTAAATAAGTCTAAAATCAATTGCTTTCACAAGTCTTACGAACCTATTACTATAACAAAGTTGAAATTACATCAATTTTTGGCGCCGCCGACGCGGACTTGTTTTTAAGTTAGAGTTTTTAGATATATATATATATATATATATTTTTTATATTTTTTTTTTAAGATTTTTATTATTTTCTCTTTGTTCTATTTTACGTTTCCTTGGGTATATTTCTTTGTGCTACAGGTTTGGAGTTTGGACCGAAAAGAATTTAAGCCAAAGACTTTGGTGACTAAGAGATTAGGAGCCAAAGATAAAAGCTAAAAGAAAAGGGAAAGAAAGACAAAGATTTTATTTTATTAGGTTTTTAGATTTTATTTTTATTTTAGTTTTTATTTCTTAGATTTTCTGTAGATTTTATTTTTAGAAACTGTATATAGGGCTTTATTTTTATTTTTTATTTTTATTTTTGGGACATTTGAACACTTGGACATTATTTTTATTTTTAAAACCCTACGGAAGGGTAGTTTTAAATATAAACTGTTTGCAGGGAAGGACGACGATTACGATATCGTCTCGGCCTCTCGGGTTCGTACATGACATAGGAGTCGTGGCCCGAGTCGACTTCAGCGGTTCTTCGCCCATCTGGTACGGGAGGTAATTTTTTCGAAACACCCGTGAATCCCCTATCAGCAGGTTTACTGTCTGCCTTAAGGTGAATATATGTTGAGGACTGAATACGAACTTTAATTTCCTAGTAAAGGGCAAGGACTGGCCATACAAGATAAGGGTTCGGATTTCACCACCGTTCTCTTCTTGCCCGCCTTAGGAAAACATATCCTACGCGAACCCAAGCCTAAAATATTGACTAGAACGAGACCTATAGGGTAACACGCTTAATAGGAAAGTCGTTCGAAAATATTGGTTGCTCTTCTAAGCATACTTTGAAGTTCAGGAAGATTACTGTAAGTCAATTAGAGCCGCCTTGTAACCAGGGGAAGCGTTGCCAAAGAGGTGGGGGTATCAAAGCTCCTATGAGCTTCCCCTACTTCTGTTCGACTCACTTTATTCGGATCGATCTAGAGAGGTTTGCTTAGATTGTAACGAATTCCTTTTCGAAGGATTAGAAGCTGGTCTAGAAACAATCTAAGTGGAGCCATCATGCTTGTTGTTTGCTAGAAATTTTTAGGTTTGTTTTGGTGGAGTCAGCCTGCTGTGTGTTTGCTTAGAACCTCCCTTCTTTAGGATTTTTATTTTATTTTTATTTTTCTAAGTGTATGCCAAAATCGCTCAAGTCCATTAGTGAGCGTGCTTGGAAAAGAGACACTTTTGGCCGTTTGATTAGTGACGAGCCTAGAGGTTTTTCTTTTGAAGACGGGGAGCTCGAAGACTCTTCTTTGGAGAGCCCTGTTTTTGGAAACTTCAATTTTGAGAATTTAAGTCTTAGTGAGGAATTCACCCCTAGGATTTTTACTGTGCCAACAATGACAACTTTGAAGGAGTACATGTACCCAACTAGGACCAACCGACCATCGTGCATTAAGTTGCCAGCCTCTACGGCTAGTTATGAGTTGAAACCTGGTATTCTTCAGATGATCCCTATATTCTTAGGAAAAGATGATGAAAACCCTTACTTTGACATTAGGGACTTTGAAGAAATTTGTGGAACAATTAATATTAAAGACCTTAGTGAAGAAGTCTTGAAACTTAGGATGTTCCCCTTTTCCCTGAGAGATAAAGCCAAGACCTGGCTGAACAACCTACCATCTGAATCCATAAAAACATTGCAGGAACTTATTGATGCCTTCTATTTTAAATTATACCCTAAGCATAAAACTGCAGCTGTTAGGAAGAAAATTAGTACTAGTGTTCAACAAGAGGGAGAATCTCTTTATAGGTTTTTAGAGAGATTCAATGATCTCTTATCCCAATGTCCTCACCATGGGTTTGACAAAATGAAACTAGTAGGGATTCTTTATAATGGTTTAGACTATTCGACCAAAGCCACGGTCGAGTCTTTGTGCGCTGGTGAGTTCACTAGTAAAAATGCTAATGATGCGTTTTCCTTCTTAGAAGATGTCGCCGAAAAATCCCAACAGTGGGAGTCTTGTGTTGAACCCCCTAAAAGACTCTTGATCAATAGAAGTAGCACCAATGTGGTTGATACAGGCTTTGGGTCTGATGCTAAGTTTACTGCTTTGTCTAAAAGGTTAGAAGCTTTTGAATTGAATCAATCTAAACATAGGTCTTTTGTTGAACCTGATAATAGGATTAGAGCCTCTCAAGTCTCTAGTTGTGGAATAGAACCCAGTAACTCATTTTGGGAAGGTCAGGATAGTGAAGAGCAAGCCCATGCTGTCTATAACAATGCCAGATTTGAAAACCGACAGAAGTTTGACCCCTACTCAGAGACCTACAACCCTGGTTGGAGAAACCATCCTAATTTCTCTTGGTCTAAAGGACAGAGTCAAGGCCAGTCTAGTAATTCTCAGCCTCCCCAAGGTTTTGGTTATAATAAGAACCCTTCAGGTCAAGCCCATTTCCAGAACCCTTCTGAGAATAGAATAACTAGCTTAGAGGAATCTCTTAGTTTATTAAAAAGGAGCCAGGACATGTTCGTAAAGACCCAAGAAGTATTACTAAAGAACCAGGCTAGTTTTCAAGAGGAAACCAAGCAGAATTTTCAACATAATGCCAAGTCTCTTGCTAAGTTAGAACTTCAAGTTAGTCAAATGGCTAAGATTCTAAGTGAGAGAGATAATGAGAGTTTTCCTAGTCAGACTCAACCTAATCCTAGAGGAGTTCATGAAATAGGAGGAAGATAATCTGATCATGTGAATGCAATCAAAACCCTTAGGAGTGGTAGAGAAATAGACAATAAGGTTGCCATGCCTGATAGTGAACATGTTGTAGTTCACCCATCTGAATCAGAAGCTGAAGAGATTGATGGAACCTCTAAGGAGACTAATAAGGCCCCTGATAAGCCAAACTTTGTTCCCAGAGCCCCATTCCCGCAATTGCTGGTACCAACTAAGAAGGAGTCCACTTTTAAAGACATTTTGGAGGTTTTTAAGCAGGTAACTATCAACCTTCCATTATTAGATGCAATTAGGCAGATTCCTCCTTATGCCAAGTTCCTTAAGGACTTGTGTACGCGAAAGCGTAAGCTCGGTGTCCATAAGAAAGCCTTCCTAGCTAGTCATGTGAGTTCTATTATTCAGAATACTACTACTCCTAAGTATAAAGACCCAGGTTCCCCTACCATTGCCTGTACAATAGGGAAATACCGTGTTGAGAAAGCGCTGCTTGACTTAGGAGCCAGTGTGAACTTACTCCCATACCATGTGTACCTTAAGCTAGGACTTGGTGAGATGAAACCTACCCAGATAACACTTTAGTTAGCTGATAGGTCCGTAAAAATTCCTCGTGGTGTGATCGAGGATGTTCTTATTGAGGTCGACAAGTTTATTTATTCAGTGGATTTTGTTATCCTAGATACCCAACCTGTCCCTGACCCAGAGAACCAGATACCGGTAATTCTAGGTCGCCCGTTTTTAGCTACATCTAATGCGATCATCAACTGTCGAAACGGTATTATGAATATGTCTTTTGGTAACATGACCATTGAGCTGAACATTTTTCATATTAGTAAGCTACCCTCTGAACTAGATGACTCGAGCATAGAAGAGGTCAACATGATAGGAACATTAGTCGAGGAGTCATTACCAAACACTTTGTTAGAAGATCCACTAGAGAAATGCTTATCCCATTTTGGGATTGATTTTGATGATGATAATGTGATTAATGAGGTGAATGCTTTGTTAGATTCAACCCCTTTGTTTGATACTAGCAATGTTTGGAAATCTAAGTTCGAACCATTACCAGTTTCTGAGTCTACTCTAGTTCCTTCGTTAGGAAAGCCTCCTAAGTTGGACCTTAAACCATTCCCAGATACCTTGAAGTATATGTTTTTAGGCCCAGCTTACACTTTACCTGTGATTGTAGCATCCAACTTGGATAGTGATCAGGAAAGTAGGTTAGTAACCGTTCTTCAAAACAACAAGGAAGCTTTAGGATGGACCATAACAGACATTAAGGGTATAAGTCCTACCGTTTGTATGCATCAAATTTATTTAGAGGAAGATACCAAACCTTCTAGGGAGATGCAACGTCGACTAAACCCTAATATGAAAGAGGTAGTTCGAACCGAGGTTCTTAAGTTGTTAGATGCAGGCATTATCTACCCTATTTCAGACAGCAAGTGGGTCAGCCCTGTTCAGGTTGTCCCCAAGAAATCCGGTATTACTGTAGTCCAGAATGAAAACAATGAGTTAATCCCAACTCGAGTGACCACGGGTTGGCGTGTTTGTATTGACTATAGGAAATTGAACAAGGTCACTAGGAAGGACCACTTCCCCCTTCCTTTCATCGACCAAATGCTAGAGAGATTAGCTGGACATAGTCACTACTGCTTCTTAGATGGCTATTCCGGATATAATCAGATCGTTATTGCCCCTGAAGACTAAGAAAAAACTACTTTTACCTGTCCCTTTGGTACCTTCGCGTATAGACGCATGCCTTTCGGGATTTGTAATGCCCCTGCAACTTTTCAGCGTTGTATGATGAGCATATTTTCTGACATGGTAGAACGGTTCTTAGAGGTCTTTATGGATGATTTTTCAGTATTTGGTTCGTCTTTTGATGAGTGCTTGCATCATATGTCATTATTTTTGACTAGGTGTAAGGAGAAGAATTTAGTGCTTAATTGGGAGAAATATAATTTCATGGTTCGTTCAGGAATTGTTTTAGGGCATATCGTATCATCAAAGGGTATAGAGGTAGATAAAGCCAAAGTTGACCTTATTAAGACTTTACAGGTCCCAAAAACCGTAAGAGATATTAGGTCATTCTTAGGGCATGCAGGTTTTTATCGTCGATTCATTAAGGATTTTAGCTTAATTTCTAGACCTCTTTGCAATTTGCTTGCAAAAGATGTTAAGTTTGTCTTTGATGATGCTTGTTTAGAGGCTTTTGAGAAGCTTAAGACTTTACTCACTACCGCCCCCATAGTCCAGGCACCCAACTGGAACCTACCCTTTGAGATCATGTGTGATGCTTCAGATTTTGCTATTGGTGTTGTGCTAGGTCAGCGAGAAAACAAATTACTCCATGTGATTTACTATGCTAGCAAAACTTTGAATGATGCCCAGTTGAACTATACTACTACGGAGAAGGAACTGTTAGCCATTGTGTTCGCCTTAGACAAGTTTAGATCCTATCTCTTAGGTTCTAAGGTTATAATCTTCACTGATCATGCTGCTTTGAAGTATCTTCTTTCCAAGAAGGATACAAAACCTAGATTGATTAGATGGATCCTATTGTTGCAGGAATTTTCCTTAGACATTAGAGACAAAAAAGGTGCAGAAAATGTAGTAGCAGACCACTTGTCTAGGCTTGTTGTGGATACCCATGATGATTCTCCTCCTGTTAGAGACAGTTTTCCTGATGAACAACTGTTCTCTGTTACCCAATTACCTTGGTATGCGAATATAGTGAACTATCTTGTTACTGGTCGAATTCCCCAGCATTGGGGTAAACAAGATCGTTCTAGATTTTTAGCTGAGGTTAAGCACTTCTTTTGGGATGATCCTTATTTGTTTAAGTATTGTCCAGACCAGATTATTAGGAGATGTATACATGAAATTGATCAGTCAAGTATTATTTCCTTTTGTCATGATCATGCTTGTGGGGGTCATTTTAGTGCTAAGAAGACTGCTGCTAAGATATTGCAGTGTGGATTCTATTGGCCTTCGTTGTGTAAAGATTCCCACAGTTACTGTGTTACTTGTGAACGTTGCCAGAAGTTAGGAACCATTTCCCGTAGGAACATGATGCCCTTGAACCCTATTTTAGTTATTGAGGTCTTTGATGTGTGGGGTATTGACTTTATGGGTCCGTTTCCTAATTCTTTTGGTAACCTATACATCCTTGTCGCTGTAGACTATGTCTCTAAGTGGATTGAGGCGGTTGCGTGTAAAACCAATGACCATAAGGTCGTAGTCAAGTTTTTGAAAGAGAATATACTTACACGTTTTGGTACGCCGCGAGCTATAATTAGTGACGGAGGTTCACACTTTTGTAATAGACCATTTGCTCTTTTAATGAAACAGTATGGTATTACCCACAAAGTAGCTACCCCATATCACCCACAGACTAGTGGTCAGGTAGAGGTCTCCAATAGGGAAATTAAGCGTATTTTAGAGAAAACAGTTAATCCCAATAGGAAAGACTGGTCATTGAGGCTTACTGATGCCTTATGGGCTTACCGTACTGCGTTTAAGACACCTATTGGAATGTCACCTTATCGTTTAGTATTTGGCAAGGCATGTCACCTTCCTGTTGAGTTAGAGCATAAAGCCTATTGGGATATTAAGCAGCTAAACTTTTCACTTGACAAGGCAGGGGCTCACAGAAAGCTCCAGCTCGATAAGTTGGACGAGATTCGTAGAGATGCATACGATAATGCTAAGGAGTATAAGAACAAAATGAAACTTGTGCATGATAAGAATATTTTACGAAAGTCATTTTCTCCAGGTCAAAAAGTTCTTCTGTATGACACTAGTTTGCATCTATTTCCCGGGAAGTTGCGCTCTCGGTGGACCGGTCCTTTTGTGGTCCGTACTGTTTTTCCTCATGGAGCTGTTGAGATCGAGACACCGGATGGTTCTTAGAAGGTTAACGGTCAGAGATTGAAAGCCTTTTTAGAGCCCTTTCCTACAGGTGATGTTGAGGAGGTCCCTCTGGAGGACTCTGCTTACCCATTATTGACCATCGGGGTCATTGTATGTTGTATATTAGTTTTTGATTTCTCTCTTCACCCAGGTACTATCTTTCCAACTTCTCCTTGTGTTATTTTTGGTACTGCTCTTTCATTAGAAACATTGAGGACAATGTTAGATTTAAGTTTGGGGGTATGGGAAAAACTTTTTAGTTGCAATAAACTCCAGAGCCTAGAAATTTATGCCTATTAAGGATGGCACTAACCAATCTAAGTGGATGGAAGCATTTTGGTTTTAGGAATTGAGGAACCAATCTGAGTAGATGGAAACATCTATAAGAGTCTATTCGTAAAAGCACAGAGCTCAGGTGTTAGAAATAACATGATAGTTTCGCCATATCTCGTTGAGTCCTTTTCACTTCTGTTTTTATTTTATTTTTATTTTAAAAAAAATATGTTTTTCTAAGTGATTAGGTGGGGCTCACGATTCAAGTTGTTACCACTGCTAGGGTGTAATAGAGTGATTGAGATTCGAAAAAAAAAGACCAGACCAATAGACCAATCGGAATAAATTTTAACACTTGGATAGCAATATGTGTGTGTGTTCTCCCTGTCTCCGTCGCCTAAACAAGCGTGGAATGCAGGATCCACGGGAATTACCATGTAATCTGCTGACAAGAAAGCATGCGCTTGGATCCATAAGATCTAATCATGTTGTTAGTTCTAAATAAATAAATAATAAATGTGTGTTCAATAAATCGACCGCTGGTTCCCTTGTATATGCCAGACGAGTTGATCTAGAATTAGGGTTATTGACCACTGGTCCCCTTGTATATGCCAGTTGTGTTGATATTAGTCAGACCGGTATCTTAGTCCATTAGGATAGGTTCATCTTGGCGGAGGCCTTCAGACAGATATGAGAAAACACCGTTCACCTAGTCAACATCAAAACCATCTATGTTTTTCTATATCCATCTCTTAATCTATCCATGTGATTTGTTGACTCCGGATATTGATGTCCATAGTGAAACTATCTGAGTAGAGCTCTGTCACTTATATACGAATTTTAGTATGCTTGAGTGCAAACTCGTGTACAACAATTGGAATTTCGCATCAGGGTACTTCCTCCCGTAATCAATAAGTATGCCAACCAAGGAGGTTCTTTAGTACCATTTCAAGGTTCTGCGTAGATAGCTAGGGTCTGGAGTAAAGGTTTTGTGGGTACACCTCTGGTAAACCCTCCCGAGACTATAACTCGGCCACTAGGGCCACCTAGGGGTTCAAAGGCTTGTTGCACATGCTAAGTGCAATCGACGATGCCTGCGACAGTGAGTTAGGATTTTATTTTATTGATTAAATTTGCTCGGGACTAGCAAATAATAAGTTTGGGGGAATTTGATAGACGCATTTATGTGTCTATTTTCATCTCTATTGTATATATTGTTAGTACTCATTTTTGTACTTATTATGGTGTTTTATGTGTTTGTAGGTATTTTTGGGCAATAAACATTTTTGGAAAAAATTGGCTCGAAAAGTTGTCTAAAGGCACCCAAGGGACATTTGTTATTCGGACTCTCAGTTTGGATAAGGGGCACCTCAGTTGGACACCTGCTATTCGCACCCACGGTCTGGTTAGGGGGACACCCTTCTTCATCGTTTGAAAAATAATTTTGGCGGGAAAAATTCCATTTTTCTGTTGGATTTTTGGAGGAGTTTCAGTGAGATTCAATCACTGATTTTGATTGGGATGAACGTGATATGCCAAAACAATGGTGGTATGAGTGTTTTAATGCGTTCAGTTGGGCTGAATTTTCGTCGGGAAGAAAATATGCAACCTCGGAATACAGCGTGTTTGAACGTGCATTGATTGAGTTTTGATAGAGTTTGGTTGCTGCAGAAGTGTGGAGGAGTCAAACAAGGAAGTGTTGGAGCGTGTATACTGCGAAAAGATGCGTGAGAACATAAAACAGAAAATAAAATATTCATGAGTTAATGGTTGGATATCGAGAAGATTTTTGAGTTATTACGAATGTATTCTTGATCCTGTGACTATATAAAGGCTGTAGGAGACTCATAGAAGGAGGAGGGAGTTCAGGGAGAGAATAGGGAGACGTTTAGAGCATAAAATAATCGAGAAAAAAAGTTACAGGAAGTTGCTGCTTTCTGCTGGTGAAGAAGGTACGAAGAACATAAGACCCTGAAAGACCGTCGTTCTTCAACAGTGCCAGTGACGGTATTCCTTTATCGTTTTCTGTAACAATTGATTTTGTAACAAATATAAGTGTTACAAAACTCGGTTTTATTCATTTTTTCTCCCATTTCATCATTTGTGAACCATTTTTGAGCATCAATAAAGATGAATTTTGAGCATGTTTCCATGATAATGATGAGTTAATTCTCGCGTAATCAAGGCACGGAGGAAGCTATTTATGCATGAATAATTGGTAACTATTCTATTTTTCTCTAATTTGTATTTTATAATTCACTCAATCACTACTTTGTAGAATTTTAATTGTTTGCATAATTTTTCCTAATTAGTTGTGATTCAATTAGATAGGTTATACTTTGGTTAGATAATCTATGCTTAAGGGATACAATTAATGTTTGAAAATATGCATGATAATTTGTGAATTAAGAAAAAGATATTTTAAAAATAATTAGAGTTTTGGAATTTTTACCATCATTCATTCATGTGTAATAGTGGAATCTAGTGTCTTGGTTATTTTCAATCTTAAAAAAAAAAAAAAAAAATTGATTTAAATTTTCTCTCCTTTTAGTTTAAATAAGTCTAAAATCAATTGCTTTCACAAGTCTTACGAACCTATTACTACAACAAAGTTGAAATTACATCACCGGCCTCCCACCTATTGCCTTGAACAATCACATCGCTCCTAGCCTACCTGCTCCGCTCCAAATCATTGGCCAAAGTAGGCTAGTCGAACGACCTCTTTATATAAAGAATTAAATCTAGGCTGTCCAAGTCAGTCGCAGAATGATCACGACCAAACAAATTGGTCGGTCAATTTAACAAGCTTGGCTCTCTCCTAAAATGACCGATCAAGCTCCATGATAGCTACCTGAGGCCCCTCTATTATTTCAGCCAATCAAGGCGCTCCTATCCTACAAGCTACGCTCTAAATTATGACCAAAGTAGGCTAGTCGAGCTGCTATACAAGGGTCTTAATTAGGTCAACAACGACCAAAAACTACCGCAAATCATCTTAGCAGTACAACTTGGCCAGATGGTTTGATCGGCCTAGATCCGACTTCAGGTGATCAATGAAGTACCGTGATATCCACCTCCCATCCATCTTCTTAACGGACCAATCATGTTATCCACAGCCTACATGTGCAACCACCAACGGCCGGCCAAAGAAGGGTGGTCGTGCCACTTTTTTAACCATAAAATCCGCGACTAATTCAGGCGGGATGTATACAACGATGCTTTACATGCATCTAATATTTTGAGATGCTTGCTTGAAAACGATGCTTCACATGCATCGTTTGCAAATGATATTTTTAGGGTATCGGTCATATAAATAATTTAATTATTTATTTAACCTAAACGCACCATATGTTATTTTCGAGTACTACTCACGACAAGTCCCATTCTCACGACTTGAATTGTCACTCTTGACTACCTGGTGCCTAGCTTGCGCACGATTAGTAAAAATATTTTTCTACTTGTAGATTTTACATACAAGGCTCACGGCATATGCTAGTTGCTGAATAAGTCACGTACTTATTCTTCCACTATTTATGACCACTTCTTACATGTCATGGAGGTGGGACCACTCAACAACTACCACGCCTCCCATTATCAATCGTAACGTGACTTGCTCCATATCATGTGGAATTTTCCATACAAATAGGCACGCCTTAGTCATGTAAATCACGACTAAGAGCCACTCTCTACCAAAATACTCGATATATCAAACATATCACAAACTGGGGGATGTTCATTTGGGTATTGGTCTACCGTTTTACAGCATGCGGTGTGCAATACACCCATTATGAGAAAGTGTCAGGAAGAGCGGGCAGTTAACGAGTAAAGGAGAAGTGGGTACGCAATCGTCCAATCCTACCTTCATAGTAGGGGAACGGTTTTACCATCTTTACATGATCCCCACTACTTCATTAATCCACAACTCCCACTTCCTATGAGATCAGGGTGTTCGACTATGACTTGATATAAATAGATTTTCAATCTATTCAATCAACAACTAACACAAATTTCAAATGAATACAGAGAACTTACAACTTCCATTTTTTACAAGCAAGTTCCATTTTCTGAGATAAGTCATAAACAATCACATTTACGAAAACTGTCTCTCTGATCTCAACACCTTCTCTGCTTCCCTCCCTAAGATCAACCTTTCTCCTTCATTTTGTGATCGTAGGAAGAATAGAACGACCATTTCTTGTTTTAGTATAGAATTGTACAGAATGATCTCTCGAATCTAAAATACTCATGTGCAGTACATTTGTTTAGGGTCTAGACTCATTTTTCATCGACCTACCCACTTTTAATCTTTTCTCCAGAATTAGTTTTTACCCTACTACAACAGTACCAACTACATTTGCTCAATCTGGAAAGGACCTTAAATGGATGACTGCTCTAGTTAATGCACATACAACACTCAAGGATGCTAGTATTTGGATAATTGTTGATCTTGTTCCAGGGAAAAATTTGGTAGGATCTAAATGGGTGTTCAAAGTTAAATACAACCCAGATGGTACTATTTTGAGACATAAGGCTAGACTTGTGGAAAAATGATTTTATCAACAAGAAGGTCTTGATTACACTGAGACCTTTAGTCCTGTTGTTAAGCCTACAACCATGCATCTGGTTAGTTCTCTCCCTTGCAGTTCACTATGACTGGTAGTTAAGCAATTAAATGTAAGTACTATTTTCTCCATGGAATTTGCAAAAAACTGTTTACATGGCACATCTCCCTGAATTCATAGATCAGGATAAACCTAATAGTGTGTGCAAGCTGCATAAATCCATCTATGGACTCAAACAGGCACCTAGAGCCTGATATGAAAAGATAATGGATGCACTTCTTACACTTGAGTTCACTTTTTTTTTTGTATGACACATCCCTATTCATTCATAAACACGGTTCATATACAACCATTGCTTTGGTTTATGTGGATGATATACTTTTTACAGGATCATCTTCAGCTTTTTGTGACTATGTTATTGCTCAGAAGTTCATTTCCTATTAAGGATTTGGGTCCCTTACATTATACCTTTTAGTAATTGAGGCTCATAGAAATGAATCTGCAATGTACTTATCTCGGTCCACGTATTTTCTTGATCTACTGAAGAAAAACGATCTTATTGGTCTCAAAACTTGCACTACTCCGGCTATTGCATATACTAAGATGAGTTTTACGGATGGTGAGTTACTTTCAGATCTTACAGAATACAGGTCCCTGGTTGGTGTTTTACAATATATCACTTGGACAAAGCCTGAGATTTGTTATGTTGATAATCAAGTTTGTCAGCATATGAGCAAACCAACTGCAGTTCATCTCACTGCTGCCAAGAGGGTACTTAGATATATCAAAAGGACTTTAGATCATGACATTGTTCTAAAAAAAGGTTTAACTGCTTTATTTTATTTTTTTGACTCTAATTGAGCTGGTAATCATGATGATAGAAGATCTACAAGTGTATTTTGTGTCTTATTTGGTATAAATCCAATTTCATGGTCTTCAAAGAAGCAACTACCTGTTGCCAGAAACTCAGCTGAAGCTAAATATAGGTCCTTAGCTTATACTGTTGCACATGTTATATGGGTTTGTTATCTTTTAAAGGATCTTGGTTTTTGTCTTCCTGCATCTCCTACTATTGGCTGTGATAACAAAGGAGCTCAGTCATTATCTTTCAATCCAGTGTTGCATTCAAGGATGAAGCATGTGGGCGTTGACTTTCATTTCATCAAGGAGCTTGTTCAGTCTAAATTCTTACGCCTCTATTACATATCTCCACTAATCAACAAGTTGCTGATGTCTTTACTAAAGGTCTCAGCACAACAAGATTTGATTTTATACAAGCTGAGTGTGTTCTCTTCTGCTCACACGGCTCAGCTTTAGGGAGGATGATAGTTTTTATATACACTCATCATGTGTGCCTCTATAACATATGTGGGTGTTGTTATCATTTATTTGTTATTTACCATAACAGAACGGTTACAATTATTTGTTTTTATGTTCTTCGTTTAGTATTACAGTCGGAATTATTGCCAGTCTGTATGGTCGGCATCACTGTCAATCTGTCTCTCACTCTATGTCCTTTAAAAGGAGTGATTCTCCTCTTTTGTTGGTTAATCAAGAACTTTGTTTCTCTCGCTTAACAAATCTTTACCAACTTAATGAATAATCATAGCTTAAGCGACAGATTATAATTTTAATGAATTAGTTAAGACATTGTAGGGACAGTAAGCAGGGAGGTAGTAGAGATCTTGAGGATTCAAGATGTGAAGATTGGACGGTTTCCTTTCTTTTAGTAACTTTTGAGAACAATATGAGGGTGTAAGCTCCTACCAAAAAAGAAAATGGGGTGTAAGCTGTTGGGTGCAATAATAAAAAAACAAGGAAAAATCAAATAAACAAAAGTTATTGATACTTAGCTATTTTGTATTGGAAGTGATTGACTTGAAAAACGGATGAACTCCCCAGATCTCCGCAACAACAAAATGACAAAACTTTGGAAAAACAGAGTGAGTTACGTGTTCAACACGTTGTTCTTAAGTGATGATATAGCCTCCACAGGACGGACGCCTCCAGGATAAAACACTCTACTACACCTACTACTAGCAGATGCAGTAGATGCTCAACTTGAGCTTGGCAACTCCGAAAAAACTCTCGAGGAAAATCGCGAAATCTTAAGAAGAAAATAGAGAAACATTTTCCTTTAGGTCTCTCTAAAAATATTGGTAGGCTCGAAAAACTACAATAGTATTACTTCAAGTAGAAATCAGTAGAGTTTTATATGATTAAATTGGTGGAAATCGAAAACCCCCTGTCTACCTACAATAATATTGGCGACGGAGACAGGGAGAACACACAAATATTGCTATCCAAGTGTTTATTTTTATTATTGAGAATTATTCCGTTTGGTCTAATTGGTCTGTTTATTTTTTTTAATCGAGTACCAGGAAAATTGTTCTTTTGCTATCGTGTTCTTCGTCTTATGGTCTTATGTTCTTCGTGTTAATTTCAACTTATTTTTTGTAGCAGTTCATTCGTCAAAATGAACTCCCGTTAAAAAAAAAAAATAAAAAAAATAAAAATATAAATAAAGCTAAATAAAGACTAAAAACAAAAACAAAAATCTAAAATCTAAACCTAAAGACAAGTCCCCGGCAGCGGCGCCAAAAACTTGGTAGGCTCGAAAACCTACAATAATATTACTGCAAGTGCACAATTTCTAACTATTAGACAATGGCAAGTACAGGTTGTTCCCACGAGGAGTGTGAAATATCACTTATAGGTTTTTCACGCATAAACCATCCTATAGCGTCTCTCTTACGTTCGGGCATACAAGAATTCAACCAAAAACTGTGCACATGCAAATACTGGGCTAACTAATTTAGGTAGGCTTGGGTTACCAAAGCAAAATATATCCAAAGGTACGAGGCTGAGGTTTGTGGTGTTTCGGATGATAACTCCCTGTGGGTTCGACCCGTACTTGCCTATGTCTACTAGTTAAGACACCGTGCGATTGCGGTTATTATATAGGCAATCAAGAAAGCCTATCAATTTTTGGCGCCGCTGCCGGGGAGTGGTTGCAAAATACTCTCTAGTTGATATCATTGTATATAGTTTATTTTTATTTTATTTTTAGTTTTTGTACATAATTTATTTTTATTTTTCTTTAGATTTTCTTTTTACGCAGTTTGTTTGATTATTTATTTTTAGGTACCTTAGTTTGAAGCGCTGCAATTGAAACCAGTGGCGGGCGAAAAGAAAGTATGCACTCGCAAAGCTTTTGCAAGAGCGACTTGGAAAATCCATTAAAGGTTTGCTTAGCTCATTTTGGGAATGATTTTGATGATGATAGTGTTATTTGTGAAGTCAATGCTTTGTTAGACTCCACACCGCTGCTAGACACTAATAATGGAAGCCCAAACTAGAACCTCTAGTTTTTACTGAGTCTCGACTAGTTCCATTAGTTGAGAAAGCTCTGACCTTTACCCTTAATAATGAAACCGTTGTAGATGATAATGGGCCAATTAGTCACGATATCATTGTTCCGTTGAGCCATTGTTTCTCGGATCCATCTAGTGATTTTCTAAAAGCTTATGTGAATGTTCAACATATTGATACCGGTGAATTTGAACCAATATCAGCCGCAGAAATTATTTCCTCGGACTTATAACCAGATTTAGAGTGTACAATGACTGTTGAATTCTCTAAACAATCTTTACTCGCTATCCATGAATCATATTTACGTCAGATAACCACATATGATGGGGAAGGTTCAAATTGTGTTACGAATAAGACTGAGTTAAGTTTTTGCTCTCTGGGTACTAATCATCATTACTGCAGGATCATCTTTTCAGCAAAAATGATTAGTTGGGTTGATCCCCAACTTTTCAGACTCTATATATATGATTTGCAGCGTACTTTGGGGTATCAACCTCACCTTGTTTGAGAAGGTGCTACTGGAAAACAGGGAAACATATACATTTCGCTTCATGGGAGTCAACCCATAAGATTTGTTCCCTTTACTCTATCTTTTATTTTATTTATTTATTTTAAATCTCCCATCTTAATTTCTACGTTGGATGACTCAATTACATTGAGGACAATGTAATGTTTAAGTGTGGGGGAGTGGCACTTTCGTTTGGAATTTTAGTAAAAATAAAATAAAAATAAAAATAAATTATGATTATTAGGATTATGACCAGCTGTGTAGCGGGCTTTTTCATTCTTTTTCAAATTTTCCATGATCAGCTGTGTAGTGGGTCTAAATTTTTTTTTATGTTTGTTAGGCTTATGACCAGCTATTATGCGGGTTTATTTTTATGTATTTTCTTATTATGACCAGTTGTGTAGCGGGTTTAAAATAAATAAATAATATTTTTTTTGATATGACCAGCTGTATAGCGGGTCTCTCTCTTTCTCTTATTATATGACCAGCTGTGTAGCGGGTCTTCTTCTGTTTTGCTCGAGGACTAGCAAAATATAATTGTGGGGGTGTTGATAAGAACGTAAGTGCTACATTTTATACCCGTATTTATATTAGCTAGGACTCGATATTTTGGCTAATAATATTATTTTAGTGCTTTGGTAGAAAGTACAAGCGAATTCGGTCTTCTAGAAGAATAAACAATCAAAATGAAAGTTAAATGGCCTTTGCGACAAAGTTACGATGCCCTGGACACTAGCTAGTCCGTGTGAGGAAGCTAACCAAGTGCACCTGATCGTTAAACTTCAGGTCTATGTTAGTGGTTTTGGCCAAAAGAGTTCATACTCCCTAGTTGCACAGCAATGAAACTAATTCTTATCTTACACATCTCGGACAGAAGACTTCAATCTCAAAATGAAATGAAATCCATTGCTTTCTCTCAAGGCTCGACGATTCCAACAGCAGAAGATGGGTTCGATGTTTGGTGGTCTTTATAGTATGCCGTAAATCAGCGATACATCGATGAAATTGGAGGTGAAACCAAGGAGCAGATGACCGATACAAGAATGAAAAATGGTCGATTTGCATGGCTGTTTTTGGTGGTGATTCAATTGTTATCGCATCGAGACAAAGAGATGGCAGTTGGTGTTACATGGTTGAACTGATTGAACAGGGAGAAGTGGAGGTGCTGTTCAGAGAAGTGATGCTATGACCGAGATAGGAAGAGCTGATGGTGCTGTAGGCTTTGGCTGTTTTCGAGAATGAAGAGCAACGTAAGTGGTGGTGTCTACTGGTACCTACAATTGGGAAGTTTGGATGGTGTTCACGGCAACAGAACATTGGGGAATATGAGCTCGAGTTGTGGCTGGAATGCTGTCGATAAAGCAGGGCAGGTGATGATTGTTTAGATGGTTGAGCTATTACTACCAGGGAGAAAGAAAATGGCGTTATGGACCTGTGGGGGTTCGATTTATTGAAGTGATGACGAGGTTTTAAAGGCAGCGAAAATGGAGGATTGTCTCGCAGGAGCAATGGAGTTTATATTCTCAAGAGATGGTTGCATTTGCATGAACCTTTATGATGGGTGGAAGAAGATGTTTAGCTGGCCAGAAGCTGAGAAGACAGGAATTGATTTGGAAGGAGTTGGAGTTAGGATCTTGTGTCGTTTGTTTTGGTCCTGGATGCTGTTTGGAGTCAGAAGGCAGGCATCGAGATTAGAAGCTGAGAAAGTGGCAGTAATGGTTGGAGACTCCACGGTCTATGCGCACATGGATCAGTTCACATAAGGCCAACACGCTTTGAGTACTAGTTGATTGAGGTATACGTTTTATTATTAGGGAAAATAATCGTTTGGTCCTTTTTTAGGTGGTCCCATGTTTGTTTGGTCCTTTGGGAAAACGCCTTTAATGTTTGGTCCATAAATATTTAAAAATATTAAATGGTCCAAAGTACCCTTCCGTGTTGATTTCAACTTATTTTTTGTAGCAGTTCATTCGTCAAATGAACTCCTGTTAAAAAAAATAATAAATAATAAATAAATAAAACTAAATAAAGACTAAAAACAAAAATAAAAATTTAAAAACTAAACCTAAAGACAAGTCCCCGGCAGCGGAGCCAAAAACATGGTAGGCTCGAAAACCTATAATAATATTACTGCAAGTGCACATTGTCTAACTATAAGACAATGGCAAGTACAGGCCGTTCCCACGAGGAGTGTGAAATACTCATACTAGCTAATACAAAGAATCAACAAATCAATAAGGTGATGTTCAACGATTTTTCAGATATTCGGGACAAAATGAAATAATAAATTATTATTAATTAACAATAAACAAAATGGAGAGTGGGTTATTAGGGTTTTCGATTTCCACCAATTCAATCATATAAAACTCTATTGATTTCTACTTATTACTCAAGACAAATATCGAAATCAATATCGAAATCAATCTCATGTCTCGGAAGATGAAATGTTAAATTCTAAAATATGGTTTCCCCGCTGTAACTTCCTTCGCTTCATGGGTAGCGAATCTAAAGCATTACATATCAATCCTAAAGCATATCACGTTAAGGGATTTGACCGAAGCACGAAATATCAATTGAAAAACATATATAATCAAGAAAATCACATAAACAATTGAGTACCAAGCTATATGAAGAGAAATTACTAGTCAATTAATTATTATTAGAAATATCATCGTAGAGTTTATAAAATTAAATTGGCTTCTATCTAAACCCTAATATGAATTAGCTAGACATGGCTTTCTCAAAAACCATAAAAAAATATAAAATCATTAGCTAATCAAAAATGGAATACAAAAACAACTTCCAAACCCTTGTCTTCTTCCAGTTGCGGCTTCTCTAGCCTCCGTCAGCCTCCCCCTTTTCTCTCAACACTCTTTCTATATGACCCAACCAATCTATTTATATCAAAAGGACCGATTAAATCTCTCCAAAATCTTCCAAAATCTCTTCCTTTCTCTTTACGGCAAAGTTGCCGCAATTTCTTGTTTTAGAATTTCTACGCGTTTTTGAGCTTTCCTTCTGATTCTAAACTCTTCCTTAGATAGATACAAATCTTTGGGAAGGTTTATAGCACTTTAATCTCTCTAAAATTTCCTAAAACAGGTCACACATGTGACTTTCCATATTTTGCTGTTGTGATAAAAATCCGTCGATTGAGCCCAGTTTAATCGATTTCAACACCCATATTAGATTCCTAGACCCATAAGGAGTCTATCCTATGAAAATCATAGGTTTAGTCGACCTCAAACTCCTCCAAATCACGATCACCAAAACTGCCAGGAATGTTTTTATTTTCCCGCCCAAATTCAGAATTTGAACGTGAAGGGGAAAGGTCACCCCTTATCTAAACTGCTGGAGTCCGCATAACACTCGTCCCTCGGGTGCCTTTAGTAATTTTTCTGGGATGTTTTCAACACTTTTTCGGTGTTCTTACGGGGTATTTCTTGGGTGCCTCTGGGGTGTCTCCAACATACTTCTGGGGTGCTTCTGGTACGTTATCTACGGAGGTTCAAATGCCACATTTTGAGCCAATTTCACCGCAAAAGCTTATTTTTCCAAAATCACCTACAAATACATAAAATAACCAAATAAGTACAAAATCGAGCACTAACAATATATACGATTGAGGTATATTAGACACATAAATGCGTCTATCAAATACCCCCAAACTTATTATTTGCTAGTCCCAAGAAAATCTAATAATAAAAATCCTAACTCACTGTCGCAGGCATCGCGATTGCACTTAGCATGTGCAACAAGCCTTTGAACCCCTAGGTGACCCTAGTGGCCGAGTTATAGTCTCGGGAGGGTTTACTAGAGATATATCCACAAAACCTTTTACTCTAAACCCTAACTATCTATGCAGAACCTTGGAAGGCACTAAAGAATCTCCTTGGTTGGCATACTTTCATTGACTACAGAAGGAAGTACCCTGATGCGAAATTCCAATTGATGTACACGAGTTTGCACTCAAGTATACTAAAATTCATATATAAGTGACAGAGCTCTACTCAGATAATTTCACTATGGACATCAATATCCAGAATCAAACAAATCACATGAATAGATTAAGAAGATGGATATAGAAATAGATGGTTACGAATGGACTTCAATTCCAAGATGAACCTATGACCTAGTGGATTGAGATACTGGTCTGGACTAATATCAACACAACTGGCATATACAAGGGAACCAGTGGTCGATAATCCTAAATCTACATCAACTCAGCTGGCATATACAAGGGAACCAGTGGTCGACTTTATAATAAACCTTTATTATTTTTTATTTTATTTTTAATTTTATTTTAACGACATGATTAGATCTTTTGGATCCAAGCGCATGTTTCTTGTCAGCAGATTACATGGTAATTCCCGTGGATCATGCGTTCCACGCTTGTTTAGGCGACGGAGACAGGGAGAACACACACATATTGCTATCCAAGTGTTTATTTTTATTTTTGAGAAATATCCGTTTGGTCTGATTGGTCTGGTCTCTTTTTTTTTTTCTTTTTTTTAGTAACTCAATCACTCTATTTCAACCCAGCAAACATCAACATAAAAATTTGCAAAAACAAAAACAGAAGTAATAAGATGATTCCGAGATACGGTGAAACTATCATGTTATTTCTAACACCTGAGCTCTGTGCTTTTATGAATAGACTCTTTAGATGTTTCCATCTACTCAGATTGGTTCCTCAACTCCTACAATCAAGATGCTTCCATCCACTTAGATTGGTTAGTGCCATCCTTAATAGGCATAAATTTCTAGGCTCTGGAGTTTATTTATTGCAACTAACAAAAAGTTTCTTCCCCACCCCCAAACTTAAATCTAACATTGTCCTCAATGTTTCTAATGAAAGAACAGTACCAAAAATATAAGTAACATGAGGAATTAGTAAAGAGAGAAGTCGGAAAGATAGTACCTGGGTGAAGCGTAATAATCCTTCCTCGGAGAATAAGGAGAAAAATAAAAATAAAAATAAAAACCTAAAAACAAATAGAAAAAATAATATACAACATACAAATACCAAATACCTCGATGGTCAATCAAGGTAAATAGGGTCCTCCAGAGGGACCTCCTCAATATCACCTGTAGGCAAAGGTTCTAAAAAGGGCTTCAATCTCTGACCGTTAACCTTAGAAGAACTACTACCATCTAGTGTTTCAATTTCAACAGTGCCATGAGGAAAAACAGTGCGGACCACAAAAGGGCCGGTCCACCGAGAGCGCAACTTCCCAGGGAATAGATGCAAACGAGTATCATACAGAAGAACTTTTTGACCTGGAGAAAATGACTTTCTTAAAATATATTTATCATGCACAAGTTTCATTTTTTCCTTATACTCCTTAGCACTATCGTATGCATCTCTACGAATCTCGTCCAACTCATCGAGCTGGAGTTTTCTGTGAGCTCATGCTTTGTCAAGTGAAAAGTTTAGCTGTTTAACAGCCCAATATGCTATATGTTCTAACTCAACAGGTAAGTTACATGCCTTGCCAAATACTAGACGATAAGGTGACATTCCAATGGGGGGTCTTAAACGCAGTACGATAAGCCCATAAGGCATCAGTAAGCCTCGACGACCAGTCTTTTCTACTAGGATTAACCGTTTTCTCTAATATACGTTTTATCTCCCTATTGGAAACCTCTACCTGACTACTAGTCTGTGGGTGATATGGGGTAGCTACTTTGTGAGCAATACCATATTGTTTCATTAAAAGTGCAAATGGTCTATTACGAAAGTGTGTTCCTCCATCACTAATTATAGCTCGCGGTGTACCAAAACGTGTAAGTATATTATCTTTCAAAAACTGGAGTACGACCTTGTGGTCATTTGTTTTACACGGAAACGCCTCAACCCACTTAGACACATAGTCTACAGCGACAAGTATGTAAAGATAACCAAAAGAATTAGGGAATGGACCCATAAAATCAATGCCCACACATCAAAGACCTCAATCACAAAAATAGGGTTCAAAGGCATCATATTTCTACGAGAAATGGTCCCTAACTTCTGGCAATGCTCACAAGAAGCACAATGACTATGGGAGTCCTTAAACAACGAAGGCCAGTAAAATCCACACTGCAATATCTTAGCAGCAGTCTTCTTAGTACTAAAGTGACCCCCACACGCATATTCATGACAAAAGGAGATAATACTAGACTGGTCATTCTCAGGTACACATCTCCTAATAATCTGGTCTGGACAATACTTAAACAAATAAGGATCATCCCAAAAGAAAATATTAACCTCGGCTAAAAACCTAGAACGATCTTGTTTACCCCAATGTTGAGGCACTCGACCAGTAACAAGATAATTCACTATATTTGCATACCAAGGTGATTGGGAAACAAAGAACAATTGTTCATCAGGAAAGCTATCCCTAACGGGAGTGAAATAATTAGGGGAATCCACAACAAGCCTAGACAAGTGATCTGCTACTACATTTTCAACACCCTTTTTGTCTCTAATATATAACTTGAATTCTTGTAACAATAGGATCCATCTAATCAATCTAGGTTTGGAATCCTTTTTAGACAAATGATATTTTAAAGCAGCATGATCAGTAAAAATTATGACCTTAGAACCTAATAGGTAGGATCTAAACTTATCCCAGGAAAAAACGATGGCTAACAGTTCCTTTTCGGTAGTTGTATAGTTCAGTTGGGCATCATTTAGAGTTTTGCTAGCATAGTAAATCACATGAAGTAATTTGTTTTCTCTCTGACCTAACACAACACCTACAGCATAATCTGAAGCATTACACATAATTTCAAAGGGTAGGTTCCAGTTAGGTGCCTGGACTATGGGAGCGGTAGTGAGTAACGTCTTAAGCTTCTCAAAAGACTCTAAACAAGCATCATCAAAGACAAACTTAACATCTTTCGCAAGTAAATTGCAAAGAGGTCTAGAAATCAAGCTAAAGTCCTTAATGAATCGTCGATAAAATCCTGCGTGCCCTAAGAATGACCTAATCTATTTTACGGTTTTTGGGACCTGTAAAGTTTTAATAAGGTCAACCTTGGCTTTGTCTACCTCTATACCCTTCGAAGATACAATATGCCCTAACACAATTCCTGATTTAACCATGAAATGACATTTTTCCCAATTAAGTACTAAATTCTTTTCCTTACACCTAGTCAACACTAGTGTCAAATAATGCAAGCATTCGTCAAAAGATGAACCAAATACTGAAAAGTCATCCATAAAGACCTCTAAGAACCATTCTACCATGTCAGAAAATATGCTCATCATACACCGCTGGAAAGTAGTAGGTGCATTATACAACCCGAAAGGTATGCGTCTATACGCAAAGGTACCAAAGGGACAGGTAAAAGTAGTTTTATCTTGGTCTTCTGGGGCAATAACGATCTGATTATAGCCCGAGTAGCCATCTAAGAAGCAATAATGACTATGTCCAGCTAATCTCTCTAGCATTTGGTTAATAAAAGGAAGAGGAAAGTGATCCTTCCTTGTGACCTTGTTCAATTTTCTATAGTAAATACAGGCACGCCATCCCGTGGTCACTCGGGTTGGGATTAATTCATTGTTATCATTCTGGACTACAGTGATACCTGATTTCTTGGGAACAACCTGAACGGGGCTGACCCACTTAATATATGAAATGGGGTAGATAATACCCGCATCTAACAACTTAAGCACTTCAGTTCGAACTACTTCTTTCATATTAGGGTTCAGTCGACGTTGCATCTCCCTAGAGGGTCTAGTGTCATCTTCTAAATGAATCTGATGCATACAAACAGTAGGACTTATACCCTTAATATCTGTTATGGTCCACCCTAAAGCTTCCTTGTTGTCTTGAAGTACGGTGACTAGCCTACTTTCCTGATCACTATCCAAGTCGGAAGCAACAATCACAGGTAAAGTCTCAGATGGGCCTAAAAACACATATTTCAGGGTATCTGGTAATGGTTTAAGGTCCAACTTAGGGGGATCTTCTAAAGAAGGAATTAAAGTAGATTTATAAACTGGTAGTGGTTCGAACTTAGGTCTCCATCCATTACTAGTGTCCATCAGAGGGGCGTCATCTAGCAAAGCATTTACATCATTAATCACACTATCGTCATCAAAGTCAAACCCAAAGTGTGCTAGGAATTTCTCTAATGGATCTTCTAGCAAAGTGTTTGGTAATGACTCCTGAACCAAGGTTCCTATCATGTTTATCTCTTCAAAGGACGAATCATCTAACTCAGAGGGTTTCTTACAAATATTGAAAATATTTATCTCAATAGTCATATTACCAAAACACAAATTCATGATACCATTTTGACAATTAATAATCGCATTGGATGTAGCTAAGAATGGGCGTCCTAAGATCACAGGTATCTGGTTTTCTGGGTCTGGGACAGGTTGGGTATCTAGGATAACAAAATCCACTGGATATATAAACTTGTCGACCTCAATTCGAACATCCTCTATGACTCCACGAGGAATTTTCACTGACCTATCAGCTAACTGGAGTGTTATCTTGGTTGGTTTCATTCCACCTAGCCCTAGCTCAAGGTACACATGGTACGGAAGTAAGTTCACACTAGCTCCTAAGTCAAGTAAAGCTTTTTCTACCTGGTAATTACCTATCGTGCAAGAAATGGTAGGGGAACCCGGGTCTTTGTATTTAGGAGTAATGGTATTCTGGATGATCGAACTTACATGAGTAGCTAAAAAGGGTTTCTTAGGGACATTCAGCTTTCTCTTTCTCATACACATATCCTTAAGGAACTTAGCGTAAGCAGGGAGTTACCTAATTGCATCTAATAAAGGAAGGTTTATGGTAACTTGCTTAAAAACCTCCAATATGTCCTTAAAATGGGACTCCTTTTTGGTTGGTACTAGCAGCTGTGGGAATGAGGCTCTAGGCACAGAATCAGACCTCCCAGGAACCGAATTGGCATCATCAGGAACTTTATCAGTCTCCTCAGCTACTGGTGGTCCTGAGGGGTGAACTACAGTATGTTCACTATCGGGCATGGTTACCTGATTGTTTACTACTCTACCACTCCTAAGGGTTCTAATTGCATTCATTCCTTTGGGATTTGGATTAGGATGACTAGGGAACTTTCCATTCTCTCTTTCACTTAGAGTCTTTGCTATTTGACCTACTTGATGTTCTAACTTAGATAGAGTTGGAGCATTATTTTGTAAACTCTGCCTAGTTTCTTGTTGAAAGCTAGAGTGATTGTTTGATAATATTTCATGGTTCTTTGCTAGCATAATAAGAGTTTCCTCTAAGCTAGATATTTTATTCTCAGAAGGGTTTTTAGATTGGGCTGAACCCGAAAGATTCTTAGTGTAAGAAAAACCTGGGGGTGCCTGATAATTACTAATCTGACCTTGATTCTGAACCTGAGACCATGGAAAATTAGGATGCTTTTTCCAACCGGGGTTATAGGTCTCTAAATATGGGTCAAATTTTTGACGGTTTTCAAATCTAGAGTTGTTATAAAGAGCATGTGCTTGCTCTTCACTAATATGTCCTTCCCAAAATGAGTTATTGGGCTCTATTCCACAACTAGAGACTTGAAAGGTTCTAAGCCTATCATCAGTTTCAACAAAAGACTTATGTTTAGACTGACTTAATTCTAAAGCTTCTAACCGTCTAGTTAAGGCAGCAAACTTAGCATCCGACTCAAAGCTTGAGTCTACCATATTGGTGCAATTTCTATTTACCAAAAGTATTTTAGGGGGATCTACACATGATTCCCATTGTTGGGATTTGTCAGCTACTTCTTCTAAAAAGGAATATGCTTGATCAACAGTTTTATTTAAGAACCCTCCAGCACATAATGACTCAACTAAGGATTTGGTCGAGTAGTCTAACCCGTCAAAAAGAATTTGCACTAATTTCATATTTTCAAACCCATGATGGGGACACTGCGCCAAGATATCATTGAATCTTTCTAAAAACCTATAAAGAGACTCTCCTTCTTGTTGCATACTGGTGCTAATTTGTTTCCTAATAGACGAGGTTTTATGTATTGGGTAATTTTTTTGGAAGAACACAGAAGTGAGTTCATCCCATGTTGTTATGGAATCAGATGGTAAATTATTTAGCCAAGATTTAGCTTTATCTCTTAAGGAAAGAGGGAACAATCTAAGTTTTAAAATTTCATCACTAAGGTCTTTAATCTTAATTGTTCCACAAAATTCCTCAAAGTCCCTTACATGAAAGTATGGGTTCTCATCATCTTTCCCTAAGAATACAGGGATCATCTGAATAGTACTAGGTTTCAACTCATAATTAGCCGAAGAGGCTGGTAATCTTATGCACGATGGTCGGGTGAACCTAGTTGGGTACATATAATCTCTCACAGTTGTCATTTCTGGCACTATAGGAGTATTAAAGATATTTTCCTCACCGTGAGAAGAACGTCCAAAAATAGGACTTTCTAGATTTAGGTAGTCAAGATTCTTGTTTCCTAAAATATCACTTCTAGGTTTTTCACGCATAAACCATCCTAGAGCGTCTCTCTTACGTTCTGACATACAAGAATTCAACCAAAAACTGTGCACATGCAAATGCTGGGCTAACTAATTTAGGTAGGCTTGGGTTACCACAGCAAAATATACCAAAAGGTACGAGGCTGAGGTTTGTGGTGTTTCGGATGATAACGCCCTGTGGGTTCGACCTGTACTTGCCTCTGTCTACTAGTTAGACACCATGCGATTGCGGTTATTATATAGGCAATCCAGAAAGCCTATCAATTTTTGGCGCCGCTGCCGGGGAGTGGTTGCAAAATACTCTCTAGTTGATATCATTGTATATAGTTTATTTATTTTATTTTTAGTTTTTGTACATAATTTATTTTTATTTTTCTTTAGATTTTCTTTTTACGCAGTTTGTTTATTATTTATTTTTAGGTACCTTAGTTTGAAACGCTGCAATTGAAACCAGTGGCGGGTGAAAAGAAAGTATGCACTCGCAAAGCTTTTGCAAGAGCGACTTGGAAAATCCATTAAAGGTTTTCTTAGTTCATTTTGGGTATGATTTTGATGATGATAGTGTTATTTGTGAAGTCAATGCTTTGTTAGACTCCACACCGCTGCTAGACACTAATAAATGGAAGCCCAAACTAGAACCTCTAGTTTTTATTGAGTCTCGACTAGTTCCATTAGTTGAGAAAGCTCTGACTTAGACCCTTAATAATGAAACCGTTGTAGATGATAATGGGCCAATTAGTCACGATATCATTGTTCCGTTGAGCCATTGTTTCTCGGATCCATCTAGTGATTTTCTAAAAGCTTATGTGAATGTTCAACATATTGATACCGGTGAATTTGAACCAATATCAGCCGCAGAAATTATTTCCTCGGACTTAGAACCAGATTTAGAGTGTACAATGACTGTTGAATTCTCTAAACAATCTTTACTCGCTATCCATGAATCATATTTACTTCAGATAACCACATATGATGGGGAAGGTTCAAATTGTGTTACAAATAAGACTGAGTTAAGTTTTTGCTCTCTGGGTACTAATCATCATTACTGCAAGATCATCTTTTCAGCAAAACTGATTAGTTGGGTTGATCCCCAACTTTTCAGACTCTATATATATGGTTTGCAGTGTACTTTGGGGTACCAACCTCACCTTGTTTGAGAAGTTGCTACTGGAAAACAGGGAAACAGATACATTTCGCTTCATGGGAGTCAACCCATCAGATTTGTTCCCTTTACTCTATCTTTTATTTTATTTATTTATTTTAAATCTCCCATCTTAATTTCTACGTTGGATGACTCAATTACATTGAGGACAATGTAATGTTTAAGTGTGGGGGAGTGGCACTTTCATTTGAAATTTTAGTAAAAATAAAATAAAAAATATTATGATTGTTAGGATTATGACCAGCTATGTAGCGGGTCTTTTTCATTCTTTTTCAAAATTTTCCATGATCAGCTGTGGAGCGGGTCTAATTTTTTTTTATGTTTGTTAGGCTTATGACCAGCTATTGTGCGGGTTTATTTTTATGTATTTTCTTATTATGACCAGTTGTGTAGCGGGTCTAAAATAAATAAATAAATTTTTTTTTTGATATGACCAGCTGTATAGCGGGTCTCTCTCTCTCTCTTATTATATGATAGGCTGTGTAGCGAGTCTTCTTCTGTTTTGCTCGAGGACTAGCAAAATATAAGTGTGGGGGTGTTGATAAGCACGTAAGTGCTACATTTTATACCCGTATTTATATTAGCTAGGACTCAATATTTTGGCTAATAATATTATTTTAGTGTTTTTGTAGAAAGTACAAGCGAATTCAGTCTTCTAGAAGAATAAACAATCAAAATGAAAGTTAAATGGCCTTTGCGACAAAGTTACGATGCCCTGGACACTAGCTAGTCCGTGTGAGGAAGCTAACCAAGTGCACCTGATCGTTAAACTTCAGGTCTATGTTAGTGGTTTTGGCTAAAAGAGTTCATACTCCCTAGTTGCACAGCAAGGAAACTAATTCTTATCTTACACATCTCGGACAGAAGACTTCAATCTCAAAATGAAATGAAATCCATTGCGTTCTCTCAAGTCTCGACGATTCCAACAGCAGCAGATTGGTTCGATGTTTGGTGGTCTTTATAGTATGCCGTACATCAGCGATACATCGATGAAATTGGAGGTGAAACCAAGGAGCAGATAACCGATACAAGAATGAAAAATTATCGATTAGCATGGCTGTTTTTGGTGGTGATTCAATTGTTATCGCATCGAGACAAAGAGCTGGCAGTTGGTGTTACATGGTTGAACTGATTGAACAGGGAGAAGTGGAGGTGCTGTTCAGAGAAGTGATGCTATGACCGAGATGAGGAAGAGCTGATGGTGCTGTAGGCTGTGGTTGTTTGCGAGAATGAAGAGCAACGTAAGTGGTGGTGTCTACTGGTACCTACAATTGGGAAGTTTGGATGGTGTTCACGGCAACAGAACAATGGGTAAAATGAGCTCGAGTTGTGGCTGGAATGCTGTCGATAAAGCAGGGCAGGTGATGATTGTTTAGATGGTTGAGCTATTACTACCAGGGAGAAAGAAAATGGCGTTATGGACCTGTGGGGGTTCGATTTATTGAAGTGATGACGAGGTTTTAAAGGCAGTGAAAATGGAGGATTGTCTCGCAGGAGCAATGGAGGAGTTTATATTCTCAAGAGATGGTTGCATTTGCATGAACCTTTATGATGGGTGGAAGAAGATGTTTAGCTGGCCAGAAGCTGAGAAGACCGGAATTGATTTGGAAGGAGTTGGAGTTAGGATCTTGTGTCGTTTGTTTTGGTCCTGGATGCTGTTTGGAGTCAGAAGGCAGGCATCGAGATTAGAAGCTTAGAAAGTGGCAGTAATGGTTGGAGACTCCACAGTCTATGCACACATGGATCAGTTCACATAAGGCCAACACGCTTTGAGTACTAGATGATTGAGGTATACGTTTTATTATTAGGAAAAATAATCGTTTGGTCTTTTTTTAGGTGGTCCCATGTTTGTTTGGTCCTTTGGGAAAACGCCTTTAAAATTTGGTCCATAATTATTTAAAAATATTAAATGGTCCAAAGTACCCTTCCGTGTTGATTTCAACTTATTTTTTGTAACAGTTCATTCGTCAAAATGAACTCCTATTAAAAAAAAAAAATAATAAAAAAAAAAAAAACTAAATAAAGACTAAAAACAAAAATAAAAATTTAAAACCTAAACCTAAAGGCAAGTCCCCGGCAGCGGCGCCAAAAACTTGGTAGGCTCGAAAACCTATAATAATATTACTGCAAGTGCACATTGTCTAACTATTAGACAATGATAAGTACAGGTCGTTCCCACGAGGAGTGTGAAATACTGCTACTAGCTAATACCAAGAATCAACAAATCAATAAGGTGATGTTCAACGATTTTTCAGATATTCGGGACAAAATGAAATAATAAATTATTCTTAATTAACAATAAACAAAATGGAGAGTGGGTTATTAGGGTTTTCGATTTCCACCAATTAAATCATATAAAACTCTACTGATTTCTACTTATTACTCAAGAAAAATATCGAAATCAATCTCATGTCTCGGAAGATGAAATGTTAAATTCTAAAATATGGTTTCTCCGCTGTAACTTCCTTCGCTTCATGGGTAGCGATTCTAAAGCATTACATATCAATCCTAAAGCATATCACGTCAAGGGATTTGACCGAAGCACGAAATATCAATTGAAAAACATAGATAATCAAGAAAATCACATAAACAACTGAGTACCAAGCTATATGAAGAGAAATTACTAGTCAATGAATTATTATTAGAAATATTATCGTAGAGTTTATAAAATTAAATTGGCTTCTATCTAAACCCTAATATGAATTAGCTAGACATGGCTTTCTCAAAAACCATAAACAAATATAAAATCATTAGCTAATCAAAAATGGAATACAAAAACAACTTCCAAACCCTTGTCTTCTTCCAGTTGCGGCTTCTTTAGCCTCCGTCAGCCTCCCCCTTTTCTCTCAACACTCTTTCTATATGACCCAACCAATCTATTTATATCAAAAAGACCGATTAAATCTCTCCAAAATCTTCCAAAATCTCTTCCTTTCTCTTTACGGCAAAGTTGCCGCAATTTCTTGTTTTAGAATTTCTACGCGTTTTTGAGCTTTCCTTCTGATTCTAAACTCTTCCTTAGATAGATACAAATCTTTGGGAAGGTTTATAGCACTTTAATCTCTCTAAAATTTCCTAAAACAGGTCACACATGTGACTTTCCATATTTTGCTGTTGTGATAAAAATCCGTCGATTGAGCCCAGTTTAATCGATTTCAACACCCATATTAGATTCCTAGACCCATAAGGAGTCTATCCTATGAAAATCATAGGTTTAGTCGACCTCAAACTCCTCCAAATCACGATCAGCAAAACTGCCAGGAATGTTTTTATTTTCCCTCCCAAATTCAGAATTTGAACGTGAAGGGGAAAGGTCATCCCTTATCTAAACTGCTGGAGTCCGCATAACACTCGTCCCTCGGGTTCCTTTAGTAATTTTTCTGGGATGTTTTCAACACTTTTTCGGGGTTCCTCCGGGGTATTTCTTGGGTGCCTCTGGGGTGTCTCCAACATACTTCTGGGGTGCTTCTGGTACGTTATCTACGGAGGTTCAAATGCCACATTTTGAGCCAATTTCGCCGCAAAAGCTTATTTTTCCAAAAAAACCTACAAATACATAAAATAACCAAATAAGTACAGAATAGAGCACTAACAATATATACAATTGAGATATATTATACACATAAATGCGTCTATCAAATATAGAGAAACCTTTCTCCTTAGATTACTCAAAAGTGTGAGAAAAGCTTGTTTATATAATCGACTAATGCAATGTGGGACTAAAAGTTTATATAGCCTCTTAAAACAACTTAAGATTAAAACTCCCCGGTGTGGGACTAATAAAAAATTTATTCACAAAAGAAAATTAGAATTTATTTTATTTAATTAAAAAATGAATAACAATCCCCCACATGAATGAAAATCTCAGTAAAACATGAAAAACACAGATAGATCTTGTTAAATCAACATCCTAATTCCAATCCCACGACACGAAATGACTGAACAGACAGACGGACCTTGCATATTGAAGTCATACAAGCTATTCCAACGTCCCCAGCCTCACACAAAAGTGTGTTGACCCTATGGTCTTACTATGGATTGCAAGCAATCATACTGGTGTAGAGAGTTTTCATCTTTGGTTTCCTATACATGGGACTAAAGGTTCCGTTCACAAAAGTGAAAATGGGCTAGTGAACCCTTAGTGACCCTTAGGTCCAAAGTTCCAATAATACCAAAACCATCAAAACAAGATGAAACCGATTTTCTCAAAATGAAGTAAATTTCGAAAAATAATGAAAATCACATAAAACCGTGGAATACCATTTTAGGCAGAGGTGTCCATGAGGTCTTGAACCTTTGATTAGTGAGATATTACTTGAATTACTTGCTAGAGACAGTGAATGGTACGTATGTCTTGAACTGCTAGCATTTGATATAATTTGCGATAACAACCATGTAGGATATCTTCGACGTTGCTGTCAAGCTCGTGCGGTTGTTCTCATTTTGTCCCTGAACAATATCCTGTTTCTCAGAATGCTCTAGATAATCAGCTCATATTTATCATAGGAAGCAGCCCACTTCCTCTTTCAGATAGGTGTGTTCTATCAAGAGTGTTACTGCTACACCCCACTTCAATATTAAATTGAAACTATAGAACTCATTAAGACTTCTTAAAAGTCATCATTCACATGCGGTCACACTATCACAACAATGCACCATAGGGAGGGACAGAGAATATAATTCTCTTGATAGTGCATATCTTTGATTACCTTTAATTACCACAAATTAGTTGTATCATTGAATACACTAAGTTTCGACTATGTGAAATCACCGAAACAAGTTGTTATGTTGTTCTCTTTTGGTCATGAAGTATCTCTATGAAAATTTCATGAGGATCCCACTAGTTTTCGTACCTTTGCCAATTTATATTGATAAAAAGAGGGAGAATTAATGTGTAGTTCACACCACAAATACATTTGGTTTACGGATCATTGTGAGATGAAGTATTGAATAAGGGGGAGTGATACATATCACCATAGTATTGTTGTCAAAGTTTTGATACAATTGGACTTTGATGTTGTATAATGATACTATGACACTGAATAACAATGATTGAGAGCAACTGTTTTCTCATTGTTATTGCTACGGATCTTCAACAACAATGATGCGGAGTTGAACACATTTGGAATCATTGGAGGACTTGGAAGTGACGAAGATTTCGAGTAATGTTGAAGAACCAAGGAGATCAAGCATTTGGATGAGAAGCTACAAAGTTTATTTATTTTGTAATCCATATGTATTGATAGTTTTGTCACTAAAATTGACAAAGGGGGAGATTGTTAGAGCACTGCTCAGTCGAACTCGCAAGCATTGCTATCTCAAGCTTGTTTGTAAATGTTAGTGATCAAAACTATAAGTCTTGATTTCTAGTCTACTTATAGTGACGTCTCGGACTAAGATATATTGTGTAGTTGAGCATTAGACTTCACGACGTTCATCAATTGAAGACGAAGAACTACAGAGCTTGTGGAACTTCATCAACAAAAGGTATGTGGAGAATAAAACTCATCTATCACTTGGAAAGTCTATTTCTACTCTATCTCCTATATTGAGACAAAAGTCGTATTACTATATAGTTTTCGATTATGTACATTTGAAATTTCTAGATGAGTTTAACCCGCTTACATATTTCTCAAAATTTGTGTTGCTAAGCTTTCGCCTCAACCAAGTTAATATTATATTCTTGACGAAAGTAAAAAGATAATCATGTGAAAATTGTCGAGTAACATCTTACATGGTTTATGTGATACAATCATTTGATGTAGACTTGGAATGTTTCGTTATGATTATTTCAATAACTTGAAAATTGCTTTGATGCTAACAGTGTGTGAAAACGGCTATTGTCATCCTCTAAGAAAGTTTCAATGATTGAAATAGAGTTTAGAACACTTAACCATCATTGGATTATAAACATAGTATGCATTCTTGCATGTATGTTACCCATGATCGGAACTATAGTATGCATACCCGTATGCGTACTTGTTAGTTGTGAAATTCCGAGTACCTAAGTACACATACCCGTACGCGTACTGGCGAAGGGTTTTGGTCCGGAAATTTCTGCTGTGTTTGGAAGTATGCGTACCCCTTTGCATAATGGCGAACCCAAACTCAGACCGGCTACTTTAAGTATGCGTACCCGTTTACATACTTGAGTGGTTAAAGTTCTAAAATCGGTTTGTTCATGAACTAATACATTTATATATTAAGGAATGCATTTTTTGTAAACCGTGGCTATAATGTTCATGAATTGATTCGAGTGAATCAAACCGATTTTGCTTCAATTGTGTTCTTGTATACTTCTATGAGAATTTAGCAATTGAACAACTATTTATCTAGTTTCATTTTAGTCATTTGAACTAGTTGTAGTTAAGATGAATAAAGTTGATATGAGAGTGTTCATATAGCTAACTTCAGTTAACTACTGTTGAGCCAACCTAGTGTACACATTTAGGTACGGTTACTCAAACCTAAATGAAGGTACATTTCATTTGTGTATAACAAGCTAAGTTCGATCTAATGGTTGAAAGATATTCGCTTGAGTCTAATCAGGTTTTCATCTAACGGTGAATATTGAATGCTTTGTTACCAAGGTAACTTAGATTGCAAACCCTGATTTGAAAATTATATAAAGGAGAACTCTAGCAACTGGGAAACCTAACTTAGATTGCAATTGGTTGTTGTGCACCTTGATTTATCAAAAGACGGAACAAAAACTCGTAGGTATTTCTGTGGGAGACAGATTTATCTATTCCAATAGAATTTTCTGTGTGAGACAGATTTGTTTATCAATTCTTCGACTTTGGGTCGTAGAAACTCTTGGTTGTGGGTGAGATCAGCTAAGGGAATCAAGTGTGTAGAATCCTGCATGGGTTCAGAGACGTAAGGAGCGCAACTGTACCTTGATCAGTGTGAGATTGATTAGGGCTCAACTACATTCCAGTACGAAGTTCGTTGGTAGTAGGCTAGTGTCTGTAGCGGCTTAATACAGTGTGGTGTTCAAAGTTGGACTAGGTCCCGGGGTTTTTCTGCATTTGCGGTCTTCCTCGTTAACAAAATTTTGGCGTCTGTGTTATTTATTTTCCGCATTATATTTTGTTATATAATAAAAATATCACAGGTTGTGCGTTAAGTTCAATCAATTGTGAATCCAAACTTTGGTTGTTGATTATATTGATTGACACTGAATACTGGTCTTTGGTGCCGTTCAAGTTGTTTCACATAATAATCAGGCTCGCGGATTTCTATCTGTTTGATTTGCTGATCACATTGTGAAACATAGATATAAACTCTTTGATATACTTTTTTCTAGATTGAGTCTGGCTGTTTAGTTGATTCTCTTGAAAGTATATTGGAGTTTGTCTATTCAGATTGCCGAACGAAATATTGGGTGTGGAACAATTCCTTTGGTTCGTATTCCAAACAGTAAAGGAACAACAAATCTGTTCGGTAACAACTCTTTTCAAACAACGTGATATGAGTTTGACAAAAGGCTATTCCGTTTATCCCAATAAACTCCTTTGTCGGGTTCTTAGATCAATTTATTCAACAACTACCAAAGTAATTGTTTAGAATATGCAATCAATACTATGAATCTCTAAGAAATGTATTGATGCCGATCTACACAACTAATCAATCAAGGTTATCACAAAGATAAACCGATTATAGTTGGATCCCTCCAGCCGATCAAGTTTTGTGCACACCAAAGATTATGAACTCAAATAAGAAATCTTCTTAGATCTTCAATAAACACCTGCACACAAACAACTTGAATCTCTTGTGATCAATCACACACGGAACGGAGTCTGTTAACGATGGATTATCACAAGACGTCTTTAGATCTACAAAAAGTTCTAAAGATCCCCGTCGATACTTAGATCTAGTTTGAGTGAATCTTATATCAGAAGAGAAGATTCTCAAGCATAAACAAACTAGGTGCAATCAAAGTTCAACAACTGTTAGTCAATCAAATCAATCGAAAACTAATAATAAACTGTAATTATCTAGTTTCCCACCAACGATACTCGTAGAGCTTCTCAATCCCAAAGAAGTCTTTAAAACGAGCGGTCATAAGAGATTTCGCCTAATTAGGGTACTTTCCTCTCCTAATAGACGGCTCCACCAACACAACTAGGTAGTTTTGCTGGCTTTGAGGATTAGTTTGCTCGAAATCCAAACTTCAGTATTTATAGACCAAGGAAGTTTGGACACCAAGGAATTTCCAAAACCGAATATTCTCAAAGATATGCAATAAAGTCCAAATACGGTTTTCATAATTCCTGGAAATGCACTGTCCAAATATTGAACGAAATCTCAGTAGAAAATATCCAATTAGTAAATGCATATTACCAATTTTTATTTTCTAAAGATATGCATTTAATTTCTGGAAATTAAAAGCATATAAAACTAAAAACCTTAATTAAAAGATTCTCAATTTATTTCAATCCGGGATTCTCCTTTAGTTATTAAGGAATATCTTTGAACAATAAAAGAAAAGAATTACTGCACATGTTCAAAGTATGTCGACAGCTTTACTTTGTAAATCCTTTTTCATATTTACAATCTTGGAACCGATTTGCCGCACTTCTAAACGAGTTTAGAATTGGTTCATCTGACTTCCAAGAACTATGTGATTGATTATCCTATCAAATCACCATTAATGGGTTTCACGGTTCTACTAATACACAAAGCTTCGGTTCTACCTCCATATGGGTACTAAGATCGGTCACACTAGCTTTCCAAAAATTGGTTGACTAGGTACTAGGATCGGTTACCACATATTTATGGTATTTTACTTGTGATCGGTTGCACAAGTCATAGGATCGGTTACCAATTCCTAAGACTTGTTGTACCTCTTACAAGGATCGATTCCACATACTTGTGATCGGTTGCACCTCTTACTAGGATCGGTTCCCCAATGTCTAAAGTTGGTCATACCAATTACAGTAAATCGATCATACCATCTCAGGTGATTACTTAAGATCGATTTCACTAATAAAAGTCATCCCAATACAAAAGTTAGGCCTTGTGAATAGTTTTACCAAGATACATAAACAAGTTATGAGCGGTTATACTAAACAAACATATTGGTAATCCAAAGATTTGCAATGAATAACAATACCAATAAGCCTGGCGATTTCCCTTTCGATTCATAACACAAGTTTATGAATTGTACTTCCTTTAAACGAATGTAAAACATTGTTTCCTAGGAAGAAATCTTCACCCATACCTATACATAATCACAATAGCATTCATACGATTATGTCGATGTCTTATATACGAAGTTCAAGAGATAGACGTTATACTTCGTATTGTAAATCCTTAATACTATATCTACTAGAGTATAATCATTCACAGCTTCGCAGTTATATTTTCAATATGCACGACTTGAAAGATACGTTAGGAATGAAACAGTTCAAGTCAAATATTACTAACCTCAAGAGGAAGGATGATGTCGTCGTTGTAGTTCTTTACTTCTTCACATTCTTCAAAGTCTTCACGTAATACTTGTAAGTCTCATATCCTAGTAACTTTCTAGCTAACCTATACGAAGTTGACTCTAGTAAATAATCAAGCGACTCTTTAAATGAGTTTTGATTCACTAAAATATGATAACCAAACTTGACATACCAACGCTTGGTGGGTTCAACCGAGCTATGCGCTAACAAAAATGAATCTACAATATACTTATCTCGGTTCACGTACTTTCTTGATCTACTGAAGAAACCCGATATTATTGGTCTCAAAACTTGCACTACTCCAACTATTGCACATACTAAGATGAGTTTTACGGATGGGGAGTTACTTTCAGATCTTACAGAATACAGGTCCCTTGTTGGTGCTTTACAATATATCACTTGGACAAGACTTGAGATTTGTTATGTTGATAATCAAGTTTGTCAGCATATGAGCAAACCAACTGCAGTTCATCTCACTGCTGCCAAGAGGGTACTTAGATATATCAAAGGGACTTTGGATCATGACATTGTTCTAAAAAAAGGTTTAACTACTTTATTTTCTTTATCTGACTCTAATTGAGATGGTAATCATGATGATAGAATATCTACAAGTGTATTTTGTGTCTTATTTGGTATAAATCCAATTTCATGGTCTTCAAAGAAGCAACTAATTGTTGCCAGAAACTCAGCTGAAGCTAAATATAGGTCCTTAGCTTATACTGTTGCACATGTTATATGGGTTATCTCTCTTTTAAAGGATCTTGGGTTTTGTCTTCCTGCATCTCCTACTATTGGCTGTGATAACAAAGAAGCTCAGTCATTAGCTTTCAATCCAGTGTTGCATTCAAGGATGAAGCATGCGGGCGTTGACTTTCATTTCATCAAGGAGCTTGTTCAGTCTAAATTCTTATGCCTCTTTTACATATCTCTTCTAATCAACAAGTTGCTGATGTCTTTACTAAAGGTTTAAGCACAACAAGATTTGATTTTATACAAGATGAGTGTGTTCTCTTCTGCTCACACGGATCATCTTGAGGGAGGATGATAGTTTTTATATACACTCATCATGTGTGCCTCTATAACATATGTGGGTGCTGTTATCATTTCTTGTTATTTACCATAACAGAACGGTTATAGTTATTTGTTTCTTTGTTCTTTGTTGAGTATTACAGTCGGAATTATTTCCAGTCTATATGGTCGGCATCACTGTCAGTCTGTCTCTCACTCTATGTCCTTTATAAGGAGTGATTCTCCTCTTTTGTTGGTTAATCAAGAACTTTGTTTCTCTCGCTTAACAAATCTTTACCAACTTAATGAATAATCATAGCTTAAGCGACAAATTAGCGTTTTAATGAAATTAGTTAAGACATTGTAGGGACAGTAACCAGGGAGGTAGTAGAGATCTTGAGGATTCAAGATGTGAAGATTGGACAGTTTCCTTTCTTTTAGTAACTTTTGAAAGCAATTCTGAGGGTGTAAGCTCCTACCAAAAAACAAAAGGGGGTGTAAGCTGTTGGGCGCAATAATAAAAAACAAGGAAAATCAAATAAACAAAAGTTATTGATACTTAGCTATTTTTTAATAGAAGTGATTGACTTGGAAAAACGGATAAACTCCCCAGATCTCCGCAACAACAACATAACAAAACTTTGGAAAAACAGAGTGAGTCACGTGTTCAACACGTTGTCCTTAAGATATTAGCGCCCGACTACACCCAAAAGTGATGATATAGCCTCCACAGGACGGATTCCCCCAGGATAAAACACTCTACTACACCTACTACTAGCAGATGCAGTAAATGCTCAACTTGAGCTTGGCAACTCCGAAAAAACTCTCGAGGAAAATCGCGAAATCTTAAGAAGAAAATAGAAAAACATTGTCCTTTAGGTCTCTCTAAAAATATAAAGAAACCTTTCTCCTTAGATTACTCAAAAGTATGAGGAAAACTTGTTTATATAATCGACTAATACAATGTAGGACTAAAAGTTTATATAGCCTCTTAAAACAACTTAAGATTAAAACTCCCCGGTGTGGGACTAATAAAATTTTCATTCACAAAAGAAAATTAGAATTTATTTTATTTAATTAAAAAATAAATATATATTATATATATATATTATTTTCCAAAAATCCCCCACATGAATGAAAATCTCAGTAAAACATGAAAAACACAGATAGATCTTGTTAAATCAACATCCTAATTCCAATCCCACGACACGAACTGACTGAACAGACAGACGGACCTTGAATGTCGAAGTCATACTAGCCATTCCAACGTCCCCAGCCTCACACAAAAGTGTGTTGACCCTATGGTCATACTATGGATTGCAAGCAATCATACTAGTGTAGAGAGTTTTCATTTTTGGTTTCCTATACATGGGACTAAAGGTTCCGTTCACCAAAGTGAAAATGGGCTAGTGAACCCTTAGTGACCCTTAGGTCCTAAGTTCCAATAATACCAAAACCGTCAAAACAACATGAAACCGGTTTTCTCAAAATGAAGTAAATTTCGAAAAATAATGAAAATCACATAAAAACGCAGAATACCATTTTAGGAAGAGGTGTTCATGAGGTCTTGAACCTTTGATTAGTGAGATATTACTTGCTAGAGACAGTGAACGGTACGCATGTCTTGAACTGCTAGCATTTGATATAATTTGCGATAACAACCATGTAGGATATCTTCGACGTTGCTATCAAGCTCGTGCGGTTGTGCTCATTTTGGCCCTGAACAATATCCAGTTTCTCATAATTCTCTAGAGAATCAGCTCATATTTATCATAGGAAGCAGCCCACTTCCTCATTCAGATAGGTGTGTTATATCCAGAGTGTTGCTGCTACACCCCACTTCAATATTAAATTGAAACTATAGAACTCATTAAGACTTCTTAAAAGTCATCATTCACATGCGGTCACACTATCACAACAATGCACCATAGGGAGGGACAGAGAATATAATTCTATTGATAGTGCATATCTTTAATTACCACAAATTAGTTGTCTCGTTGAATCTTTGTCTTGGGATCTCCAGTCAGTAAGATTGAGTATCCTTCATGGTAATTTTATTTCATGAGATTCAGTCTGACCCCCCTCGATGCATTAGCAAATTGTCTCTCGAGATTATCCTTTCGTCAAAGGATCCACTGATTTTTCTCTTGACTTTCACTAAGTATATAAAAATCACCTCATTAGAGAGTAGTTTTCTTACCGAATTAGCCTTCTCCGAGTTTTTCTAAAATTTTCCATCGCTCATTTACTTTAGACTCACATAGTCAATTGAGTTTCAGCAGTGGTGGCCACAGGCTTCGGTCACAGAAGAATACCCAACAAAAGTATTTTAGCCACCAACTTCCTCTCATGCTTTAATTTAAGAAAAACGAACTATGATTTCATCTCAGTCGAGTTCCTCATATATGTTTAAGTATTTCCAACTACTTATACATCTTAAGAGCGCACATACATAGGCTAAGACTCTGCAGATCCTGAAATCACGACATCTCTGAAGGTCGGTGCAACATGTATCATGCACATACATAAATTAAAATGTACCTCAAGTACTCCAATTAAAATGTACCTCAATTACTGTAAATTTCTGATCGGATCATCCCAATAACTCTTCTGGGGTCACAAGTGTGCTTGTACACCTAATTCGTTGCACATTACAACACACATTAAAAGCATCGAGTTTGGCAAAGACCATTTCCTTCAGAATTTCTTATGGTTCCAATGATCCTTTATATCATGTTTGTCTACAACAACGTAGTCTTTCAATCAAATCGTAAACCTCATATGTTTTCTAGGTGGTTGTAAAGCATATAAAGACATATACAAGATACATGTACTATATAATAATAATATATACATCTTCCTCCAAAGGTTAGTGCAATATATATCACATATTTGAAACTAAAACGTACCTCGAGCATCCAAATTCTCTGGTCCTCTGATTAGAGCATCCATGTAATTCTTCAGGATAAAATGGTAAACATGCACACCCATTTTCAACATAAATAAAACACATTTGACAAAACCTATATCCTATAAATTTTTCTTTTGGTTCTTTCTGAACCTTTAAACCACTTCGGCAACATATTAGTTTACTGTTAAACTTTTAAACAAAAAAAAAATTGTTAGTGGTTTTAAAATACATAACAAAGACATGCTAAATATATGCATTTTCAATTGATTTAGTGTAAATACACTTATCAAATTCATTAGTGTCCCATTGCTAGAAATCCTCATTATCACATTATGAAACCGTTAGGTCATTGACGAACTGCTTGGTTCAAGTCAAGAATATGCAAGTTTAATCAGTTTCTACCATTACCCCGTAGCTAACCAAACCCTTAATGTTTGTCCACCTTTGAATAACCATTTAAGTATACTTTCTAAACATTCATCTAATATAACATACTAACAATAATTGCAATCAACGCCTGACACAAATTGATTTTAATGTCATGTGAGTATGTGCCAAGAGATCACTAGTTTATTATCTCTGTCTGACTTGTTCTATCTCGTGAGAACTCGACCTTAGGAACTCAATATCCTCACCAATAAAATTTTGTTTTATTCAAATGTTGTTAACTTCAGAATCTACAAGTTATCATACTATTGTTCTGGTGATCATATACTTTGATTTGCTAAAGAAGTCGACTCTTCATTTTCTCCTTAACCCCCACAATTGAGGTCTATAGGTATAAAAAAAACATATATAAGTTTTGGGTCTTTCATAAAAAAAAATTCAAAATCAAAAAAAACACTTTTTTTCATTTTATACCCCCACAATTGAGGCATTAGCCTCCCATAGTTATCAGGATTTCTCAACATAACTACAATTATGTGTCTTTTAGGTTGCATCTTACTAAGATACATCATATAATCAGATTATAGTACTCTACACCAACATTATGATTTAACATGTTTATGAATTCATTCTCAATTCATTGACGATTTTCCTTATTATCTAGTATTTTCTTGTTCTATTAAGTTAACACTCAAAGCATCACAAGACCATATTTCCAAGTATAACATTTCATAGTAACTTAGGTGGATAACATTTGGTACTAGTTAAATCGCAATGCACAAAGTGATAACCGGCATTTTCATGTTATACATAAAGTGACAAAATACCATTAAAAATGGTTGCATTATCTCACACTAATCTAGAACTTTAACACAGTTATTGATATTCTGGACAGACATGCGCAACGTTTTTGCAAACACCATATTTCATAAACTACAATTCCGAATCAAAAAACTAAATATGGGTTTTGAAGATAACATCTAGATATACAAAATTCATTTGAACCACAATTTCAAAAAACTCATGGTTACCAGAAAAACTAATTTAGTCAACAATGTTTTTCTGCTCGTCAGAAATTTTCAGCAACGTTTATCTGTTTTGTAAAATATCTAAAAAATACTTTTACAACTCCAAAAATTCTGAAATTTGATGTGGGTAACTATCAGGATGTCTACTATATTCACTTAAAGGGATTTACCTAAATCCCTTCTAAGTTAAGAGATAACCTCGAAACCCTACAGCTAACCAAAATCTCAATTTAGTTTTTCACTCCACAATTAACATCCTTCATTTTCGATTATTACAACTTTTAAAGTCTTTAGATTGTTAGGTGTATTTAATTCTTAAGATTGTTGGTGCAATTATCAAAAACAAGGAAAAATCAAACAAATAAAAGTTATTGATACTTAGATTCTTTGTTATGGAAGTGATCGACTTGGCAAAATGGATGAACTCCCAGATCTCTGCAACAACAACATGACAAAACTTTGGAAAAACACAGTGAGTCGCATGTTCAACACGCTATCCTTAAGACATTAGCGTCCAGCTACAACCAAAAGTGATGTTATATCCTCCACAGGACGGATGTCTCCAGGATAAAACACTACTACTAGCATAACTTGAGCTTGGCAACTCCGAAAAAACTCTAAAAAAATGCGAAATCTTAAGAAAACAATATAAAAATATTTTTCTTTAGGTCTCTCTAAAAAATATAAAATATTGTTCTTTAGGTCTCTCTAAAAATATAGATAAACCTTTTTCCTTAGATTACTGAATAGAATGAGAAAAACTTGTTTATATAATCGACTAATACAACTTAAAAAGTGGATCTCCCCGATGTGAGACTAGAAGTTTGTATGGTCTCTTAAAACACCTTAAGATTAAAGGGGAAATAATCGTTTGGTCCATTTATACTTGGGACCACAACAGTTTAGTCCAGCGGGAAAACACGCTTCCTGTTTGGTTCATAATTATTCAAAAATATTAAATGGACCAAAATACCCTTCAGTGTTGATTCTTGCTTATTTTCTTGTAGCAGTTCATTCTGTCTGATGAACTATCATGCTTTTATAGATTTGAGTTCATTCTGTTTCATGAAAACTATACACTTCATTATATTCAATGAACTTCATTACACTTCATTATATTCAATGAACTTCATTACACTTCATTACACTTCATTAAATTCAAAAAAAAAATCGTTATAAAGAACAAAAATCAGAGTTCATTTTTTCAAATGAACACACAACAAAAACTCCACTATTATGAATAAAAATAAGAGTTCATTCTTTCAAATGAACACCTAATAAAACCTATATGAAAATAGAGTTCATTCTTTCAAATGAACATCTGATAAAACCTATATTAAAACAAAGTTCATTCTTTCAAGTGAACACCTAATAAAACCTATATGAAAACAGAGTTCATTCTTTCGAATGAACACCTAAAAAAACCTATATGAAAATAAGTTCATTCATCAAAATGAACACCTATCAAAGTTCCCTATTGTAAACAAAAAACCAGAGTTCATTCTTTCAAATGAACTCCCAATCAAAAGGTCATAATTATGAAAAAATATTAGAGTTCATTCGTCAAAGTGAACACCTATCAAAAACTAAGCAGCATATTTGAGTTCATTATGTTCGATGAACTTCACCGTCTTCATCATCTTCAACAGCAACAGATTTGAGTTTATTATATTCGATGAACTTCATCGTCTTCATCATCTTCAAAACAGCAGCAGAAAGAAATTCTTCGTCATCTTCAACAGCAACAAAACTTCATCTTTAACACGAGCAGCAAACACCAACATCACATCGTCTTCAACAGTAGCAGCAAACAACAACAACAAATATTTATCATCAAAATCAATCACCGTCTTCAACAGCAACAGATCTCGACGTCTTCATCACATTTAAACAACAGATCTCGAAAATCTTCAAACAACAACTGCAGATCTTTATATCGTATTTAACAATATCATCAAACGACAACCGCAACAAAAACAACAGCATCACCAAATATTATCATCTTCATCGTATTTCACTGCAGCAACAAAAATAAATAATATGTAAACCAATCTTCAAAATCAACAGTTTAACAGCAGCAGCAGAAACAAACAGCAGCAGCAGAAAATGAACAGTTCGTGTTCATTCTAAACACGAAGCAAAAAACAAATGATGATAAATAAAAATTACCGATCTCATCGTCTTCCGTTATCAACCTTCATCATCTTCATAAAACCCTAAAAAAAAATCTTCATCGTCTGCAAATAACAACAGCAGAAAAGAAAAAAAGAGGAGAGAAAAACTAGATCTAAAACTAAAAAAGAGAGAGAAAGTGAATCTGAAAATAAAATATTTTCTACTGATTTTTTATATATATTTGGTCCCATATTAAAGGGTAATTCTGCCACTATAAAAAAATTACATCATCCATAACGTCATTCTGCGTGGATATTGTCCACCCTAGGATCAAATAATAATTTATAGGACCAAACAACAATATATATTTTTTAAAAGGTCCAAACAGACAGTTGACTGGGTCAATTGGACCAAACTCTCTCAAATATATTATTTCTATGACCATATGGTATTTCCTACAAGATTAAAAACTCCCCGATATGTGACTAATAAATTTTTCATTCACAAAAGAAAATTAAAATTTAGTTTATTTAATTAAAAGTATTAAAATAAAATGTTATATATACTATTTTCCAACATAAGCAAATTAAATTGGAAACGGAAACCTATTTTCCGTTTTCCCAGATGAAATTGCTTCTTCTCTAGTCCTGATTCCAGATACCCATATTTTTATATAAAATAATGGAATCAAAAACCAAATTTGAGGATTCCTAATTAAGCCAGCTAATTAAGATACTTGGGATCTCTAAGGTTTATGTGAATCTTAGCGAATATAGTGCATATACTAGGCATGTTTAAGAATCTTGTATTCTTTTTATTTGTGTAAGTTTTTGGGATCCATTATTATCAAAATTAAGAAGACCCATGAAAAAAGAATATTCATTTTTAACAAAATCGAAGAAAGTTGTTCCCACAAATATTAACAAAATGAAACTAGTCTTAAAACGTTGTTAAACATGAGGCATAGAATTTTTCTCCAAGTGCCCAACCCGAAGAAAATTCTTGGTATCACCGTCGATGTGGTGGCTACCTCGTTCGATTCGACTGTTCTCAGCAAACTTGAGACTATTTGAATGTAATCCCTTGGTTCTTTCGTCTTCAGTCCATTCAGATCCATAGTAATGTTCTTCATTAAAAATGGCAGAATCTTTTGACGGAGGCAAAAACATACTTCCCCATTGAGGAAAATGCACTAGTGCCACCGGAAGTGTGCAAGCTACTGTCATGATCCCCATGAGTGTTATGCCTGTGGAAGTTGTGCATTCTGATCTTGTGAAGAACAAGTATTGCGTTAACACCGAACCAAAATTACCTCCTGCGCCAATTAGACCAGAAATTACACCTAAAGATCGCCGAGAAATGAACGGAGTTATACCAAATGTAGCTCCACAGGCAGTTTGAGCACATATTGAGAACATGATTAGCGTGAAGATTGCAATTGGAAGTGAATCAGAAAGACCTAGCCAAATGCAGAATAAACCTCCCATTGTCTGGAGGATCCATAGGTTCCATAATCGAGCCCTCATTCCATATCTACGTGCACCCAAGTCCGAAAGGTAACCACCAAATGGGCGAGAAACAATGTTTGCCATGCCTAATGCGCCTATCATACCAGCTACATGGAGCTTAAGATCGAATCTGTCGTAGAAGTATTCAGCAATAACATTATCGGCGGTTAATTCTACACCCAGGGAGAATCCGTAAAGAAGGACAAAGATCCATGTCCTGTAGTTTGTAACAGCATACCACACAACCTAATGAACCAAGAAAAAATTAGTTAAGATTATCACTTAAAAAAAAAATACTCATATAAACTAAACAATAATAAACTGACCTTGGAGAGGTTGTCCTTGGCGACATCACCCTTCTTTTGTAAGCAACTCAAGTTTCCATCAGGTAAATCTTGGCCAAGTATCAAAACTAGAAGCCCTGCAATGATATGCATCCAGCCAGGGATAAAGAAGGCAATACGCCAAGCCGTGAAGGAAGTTGAAGCGAACTTTTTGATTAACTCGTATAGCAAAGGCATTAAGAGTTGCGTTGCACCACCTCCCATGTTTCCCCATCCGGCCGACGTACCATTTACTAAGCCGACGACATTAACATTGAACATTGTACTCATCCAGTACTGACTAGAAACAAATGTCCCCAGAGAAAACCCAATCACGAACCGAACAGCTACATATCCACCGGGAGACGAAACCAAAGCCATGCAAAACACAGCAGGTGCAGAAAGCATCATAAAAAATGCACAACCATATCTTGGTCCTAACAAGTCACAAACAACTCCCATGAGAAGCCTGGAAAAGATACCACCGGAGACAGAAGCAATACTTGCATTACCTATATCGGTTTTGGTTAGGTCTAGATTGTCGCGTATAATCGGAACAAGAGGAGCAGCAGCAAATGTTGATACAAAACAAGTGAAGAAGGAAATCCAAGAAAGATGAAAGGTTCTCATATGTGGATTTGCAAAGGAGAACAGTTTCACTACTTTGGCTTTATGTTCAGAGTTTACGGGTAGATCGAATTTCGCCCTTCTTTGGATCAATGATGTAGCTTGTTGAGAGTGAGGCGAGACTGTAAAGCCGAAGGACTGCTTCCTACCAATGCCATTGTCATTATTGATTAGTCCAATATCCATGGTTATTTCTGATGAGGAGCTCCCTGCTCCATGGTAGTCGGCCATTAACAGTGAAATCAAAGATGAGTTGATTTTAATTTTGGTGTTTTTTGTAATTAAGAAATGTGTGATTTAAGGTTAATCTTTAATTTATACTGCTTTTTGAGTGGCATTGAGAGGATGGGATCATGGGAATTCTAACTCTGATTGTGAGTACTAGAAAAGCGTGCTCTTACATTTAGCAAAATTCCTTGATAACAGTAGTTCTGGAGCATATTTCGAGTTGACGTGATATAAACTCGCAAAAGAAAACGTGCAATGTCTTTGGCTCTACTCGCCTGGGATGCCCAGAAATCGAAAAACGTTCGAGTACAAGAACCAAGTTTACCCGGCCAATTTGGGGACTAGGAACATTATTTTGGGCCTATGATTACAGGACAAAAAAGATTATTAAGAGATGAAACTACCAATTTACCCTCTATTAAAATAATAATACTAATAATTTATCCACATCAGATCCTAATCATAAAACTAAAAACTAAACTCAAAATCATAAAACTAAAATCATAAAATTAAAAATTAAAATCAAAATCATAAAACTAAAATCATAAAATTAAAAACTAAAATTAATATCAAAATCAAATTTATTTCCATCTCCACTTTAACTGATTCTTCTTCTCTTCTTCTCAACCCAATCCTCTAAACTAGGTTTTAGTAACATGCAATCGCTAAAAAATTGAAAATTTTGAAATCAATTTTTTTCGGGTTTACCAGAATCGGTTAACGTTAATGTACATATGATCCGATTGCAGATAGAAATGGTTTATGTTCATGCCTACAAAGACCGATTGTCCTGGATATGTTTTCTGGTTCGAGAAATTTGAACCAGAATCGGTCAATGTTATTGTCCACATAGCCCGATTCAGTTACGGTAGGGATAACCGTTTTTCTGTAACTATTTTTTGTTGGAATCGGATTACATGTGTGTCCATAAAAACCGATTGTGCCATTTGAATTCATAACTTCTTAGCCCATAATCGGATTACATTAGCACTTATAAAAACCGATTGTTGATGTATAATGCTAGAATCGGATTTTATATGTGTATCGAGTAAACCGATTGTTGTAAGAAAAAATGCCCAATTTTTCTGTATCTTTTTTTGTTAGAATCGGATTACATGAGCACTTTTATATACCGATCCTGTTGTGCAATGTCAATAATCAGTTTTTATGTGTGCATCGTGTAAACCGATTCTGGTTATACCCGAATTAAAAATGAGTATTAGTATGATTTTACACAATTTCAAAATGAGTATGATTTCATACTCGATCTAAAAATGAGTATGAAATTTATACGTGAACTGAAATCAAGTATGAAATCATACTCATTTTCAGATCGAGTATGATTTAAATTATGTTTGATTTTTCCAATAATCGGTTTTTTGTGTACATGTGTAAAAACAGATTCTTTTTTTTTGGTGAATTGAAAAAATCAACCCAAAATCGGTTTATGAGAGCATGAACATATACCGATTCTGGTTTGATTTTTTTCAAAAATAAAAATAAAAAATAAATAAATTTCATGTTTTGATGATGATACAAGATTGGTTGATTTCTAGTTTAACTTCACTAAACATCAATAATCACCCGATTAACACTAATAAATCATGGGTAAAATAGCCATTATGTAAAATAGTTGGATAAGGGGTTACACTTTTTACCTTTTAATGACCCTTTTTATCTTATAGTCAATAAATTGGATAGGCCCCAAACTATCCATGTAAGTTTAGAAATGCGATAGGCAGAACCGCTTTGCATATGTACGTGTATACAGTGGAAGATGGTACCTTGATTGTTTCCCATGACATTTAGGTAGACTCTCTATTCCCTTTTCCCGGGTCTAAGCGGTTTTCGCGGAGGTTTTCCTCCAAGGTCTATATAGAACTACAGTAAAAAATTATAGAAAAGAAAAAGTAAATGGGAAAAACGCACTAACTAGTGCTATAACAGAATTTGTTACCATTATTTTTTATTTTTGGTAAAATCCGTTGAAAAAACCAAAACAAAAACACAGAAAACAAAAACAAGGCCCACTATCTCAACTACATTTTCCTAGTGCAAAACAACTTTAAACTCAAGGCTATATTGTCTAGGATTCAGCCGAGTAAACCTACTGCTAAGATGCAACCTAGCAAGATCGTTAGTAACACGATTTATTTCCGTATAACAATAACTATATTTCACATCTTCAAAACCCTCCAGTAAAGCACATACTCTTCTTCAAATCTGAACTAAACTCCAAAGAGTCTTCGACTCAATATTTTTCAACAACAGGTTGATAGATCTAGAGTTTGTACTCACATGATTTTTGTGTATCTGAGTTTTAATTGCTAATATCAAACCCAACTCAACCCCCTGTAATTCATGTGCAACCACAAAAACGGATAGACAACCACCATAAGCATAATCCATAACAGCCCCGTGCTTACTCCTAAGAATAGCTCAAAAACCGGTTGAAGGTTCCTTCAAAGAACCATCAGAATTAATCAAAATATCATCACTCTTAGGACCAATCCACCAACACTGCTCCCAAACTTTAAGAGTAAAAGAGCAATCCATATTCCAATTGATCTTAAATCTCATGTTCTTTGAAGTACCACTTATATCTATGATATGAGCACTAAGCTTGAGCTGACTGTCTTGAATAATATGTAGACTAACCTGGAAAGCAGAGGGTTCCTTGCCAGTAAAAATTCTGGTATTTCTCTCCCTCTAGATTAGGTAAATAAACCTAAGGAACACTAGTTTTATAATGGAGCTAACCAAATAATTGTCAGCAAAATAAGTGATGTACCACTGTATTTTAACCTCCCAAAAAGGAGTAGGCCCTCTATAAAACCCATCTTTACAAGAAATCCATTCTATATAAGAGCACAAAAAGGACAATTATGAAAAATGTGAGCTTCAAATTCACTGCCATTTTCATACGTACACATTTATAATATTCACTAAGTACTCATCACTTCGTGAGCTTATCTTTAGTATCCATTCTACCATGTAAAGCCACCCAAGCAATAAAAGAGTACCCAGAGATATGCAACTTAGACAAACTAAAGAATGCCAATAGAAAGATCTCTATGAGTAGAAATAGGTTTGTAGGTGTCTTTCATAACAAACCGACCTTTTGAATTGGGTCTCTAGATGACTATATCCTCCTCAATTTTATTGAATTCAACAATAAAATTATAAGAAAAGAATCAGCATCCAGAGAAGAACTAGTAGAAGGAAGATTCTATTCATTCTCATCTATGAAAT
>JAJJMB010007708.1:21144540-21158261 GCA_023531105.1 Papaver atlanticum
AAGAACTAGTAGAAGGAAGATTCTATTCATTCTCATCTATGAAATCAGACACTAAAATATCATCATTATTAGGAAAGTATTGAGGATCAACCCAATCAACAAGCTTTCCATCAAGATGCCAATGATCATGCAGAAACAAAGTCTTCACACCATCACCAAGAATGTGATCATTCTGATACTTGGCAATGGCATTTGTTCTAAATTATTTTCCAACACCAAGAAGAATCTTGTGGGAGTACTCAAGCTCCAGAAGTTATTATGCGCTTTATGAGATTCTTCTTCACCCAATCAATCTAGGTAGAATGTCTACCAAAAACCTAATCCAAAATATGTCTTAAGTTAGAACTAATATTAGAAGGAACAGCATCTTTTATATCCAATCCTCCTTCCTCTTAAGGCAGAAAAAATGTACTCCAACTGATAGGATTATGTTTTTTTCCCCAAGTCAGCCCCAGACCAAAGAAATCTCTTGTACGTTAATCATACATTGATTGATCCTATAATCTGGTTCTTGAATTTATATTATTAAGGTTTACTTTCTCTGTTTAATGTTTAAGGATTCAGAAAGATTATACAATGTGTCTCTATACATGTTAGTGACTAAAGATTTGGTAGAGTACTCGGTAGCCTCGTATTTTCAATACTCGACATCTTCATTATATTGCCTCACACAACAATTTACGTCATTATCACGAAATTACAATCTTTTTATTCTTTATGCGCCAACTGAATATAAACAACAAATATATTTGGATCATAGAGAACTAAAATAGACATGGAAAGTCACCAGATCGTTTTCTTAAATACAAAATAGGTTTAGAGCTACTATATAACAAAAGAAAATTGAATTAATAAATATATAACCCTTAATTTTACATAAAATGACCAAGTGATAAAAGAGATACATAAATACTCATCCATCTTATAAAATATTACCTAGAAATTAACTTCATATTGGATCAATCACCACCATTCATCCTAAAATGTTAAACTTAATGAAAAACTTCTTGGTGGGGTACCAAATTCCCCAACAGTCAGCAAGTAAAAACAAAAAATTATGCATATTCCGTATAACTGGCACGAAATTTTCTTCTTCTTTTCCTTTTGTTTATAAATGGTTTTCTGAATCTGACAACAAAATATATATGGGCACTGGTGGTAAGTATTATTACTAGGGACCAATAACATTTTTTTTAACTACACATAGTTGTTTGCTTTCTTCTATATGAATCTCCCTCACCTTCGTCAGCCTAGAATTCTTAGTTTAACTTGGTTTACCTGATTTAGAAGCCTCAGGTTTCCTTTTAGGTGGACGCGCATCGTTTTGAGTAATTGACTCATGAAGTCTAATATCGACTTCTAATGTGAAATACGAGGGTATCCAAATACACCACAATCAATTCGCTTCAACCTATAAGTCCGATACCAAGTGTGATCGTCTATGGACAATAGTCAAGACAATACAACAACCATGGTATTTACTTGACAATAGTTGCGGTTGTAAAACCGATTAACTATTAGGATCAAAGTCAAGTAATTAGGAATTAACGTACAAGTGTATTTACTTCAAATTATAATAAAAAATTTATCATTGTGGAGCAGTAAAGTAAATGACACAACAAGATTTTGTTGACGAGGAAACCGCAAATACAGAAAAACCCCGAGGCCAAATGCAATTTTGAATACTCTCAGCGCTATACAAAGAACAAAGCTAACTTCGTATAGTTGAGACCAAATAACCCTATGTTCCTGATGTGTTTTTAATTGTTGTAGAAAAAGTGGTAATAAGATTCGTTGCTCGAACTTGTGAAGGATTTTTTTTTACACTTAAATTTTAAAACTAAAATAGCAAACTCACTAAAAATTATAACAAACTCAGACAAAAGATGTTATCAATATTAAAAGAACACTGAGGCCAAGATTCCACTATTTTCCAAGTTCAAAGTGATTTAATCCAATATTTATATTTATTCAATTTTTGCGTTTAATTTGATTCTAAACTATTGCAACATGTAGATTTTCAAAATAACAAGTGTAAATCAAAAGTGTAGAGCATCAAAAACCTAAGGCTAAGCATGCTCTATCAAAAGAAATAACAATTGCTTAACAAAAATCATTCACACAATTATCAATCAAGGCAAAATAATCATAAAAATAATTGAAATAAATAAATATACCACTTTTTGTTGGAAAAATAGCTTCCTCTATCGCCTCAGTAATGGGGTTTAGCTCCTCATATTAATCATGATCTCAAAATACATGTTTATGGCTCAAAAATTGATTAAAAGGGAGAAAAGAGTATACTGTAGTCGCTGAAGGTCTAATACAGAAGACTGAATCGTTGCGGAAAGGCTTCGGTGGCTGCAGACAGAAACGATAGAACTTCGTTGTCACTTAAAATAAGTCTTCCTCTGCGACTGTTGTATGTGCGTCTTATGTTCTTCGTCGTCTTCTCCGGCAGCAGCAGCAGCAGCAGCAGAACGCGCTCTCCTCCAATTGATTTTTTTTCGCTTCTCTAAGGCTCTAAACTTCCCCCAAAGTGTTCATAACCCTTCTTAGGACTCTCACCACCCTATATATACTCAACAGGCGCAACTTTCTCGATTAAATCTTCCCCAAAAATAAACTGTTTTCTTCGCTGCCAAGTTTTGAATAATCCCTTTTATTTCTCTTATACGCAATCTTCTGTTTATTGAAACTTCCTAAGCTTGATAGGAACAAACTTGTAGGAGAATATATCTTCCCATAATCTTCACTTATCTGCCGAATATAAACTCAGAACTGCCAAAAATACTCCTTTCCCTGTTTAATCATAACAACAGGATATCTTTCCTTTTTCTTAGCTCCAACACACGTCACAATCCCTGTTTAATCATAACAAACCCATAATGATCCATATCCGTGAAAAAAGTCCAACAAAATTGCACCCAAATCGCTGCAAAAAGTTACGCAGCGTGAAGTCTTGTCTTCCCGCAAAAAATGAATTTTTAAACGAAGGGGATGACCTCCCCTTATCCGGACCAGGGGTGCGAATAGCAAGTGGATACCCCTTAGTAATTTGGGTGCCCCTTAGTAATTTTCTCCCATGAGCGCAAAAACCACTTTTCGAGCAAATTTCGCCGCAAAAGCCCATTTTTCCAAAAACACCTACAAGGGATAAAATACCAAAATTAGTACAAAAATGGGTACTAACACTATACATAAAAGAGATGAAAATAGACACATAAATGCGTCTATCAGTTCCCAAAGTATTCCTGCGCTCTCCAACCTTATGGTTACGCACGTGAATCCCAACTCTTTTAGATCGTATTCCAAATAACAAAAGATTAAATCTGTTTGGTAACCACTATATTCAATCTTTAGGATTAAAAGATATGATGATTCGTTGACAAAGGCTATTATGTTTAATCTAATAAACTCCTTTGTCTGGTTAGATCAATCCAATCTTAATTACCAAAGTAATCAGATCCCGATTCACAATCAAACAATATAGCCTCCAAACGAAAACTATAAAGTGATGCCGATTTATACAACTAGCAAATCAAAATCTATCAAAGATAACCGATTCTAGTTGGATCCCAGCCGATCAAGAAAACATATAAAGTGATAACGAAAACTATAAAGTGATGCCGATCTATATAAATTACTGCAGAGAAAACATATGTAATAGCTTCTCAAGTTGCGCCACATGCATTAAATCGTCTTTGTGCTGTGCTTTACTGTATCATCTCGGAATTAATGAAAGGAAGATTCACTAGGATTCCACATGAAGCAGCAGTTGGAGATACTATGCCAATGGTAGATCCTCGAATTCCACATGAAGCAGCTGGAGCTACTATGCCAACTGCAGCTCCTCATCTTGCTAGGTATAACAACCATTCACTCACACTTTTAGTATGGCTTGAAAGTATGTATGGAGTTTTCATATGTGATATTGGATTTGGTTTGTACGAAGGTTCAGAGAAAGCAATAGTTGAAACCTCAATAGTCATCTTCAAAGGGTTCTTCATGACATTCTCTTTCACCCATGCTGGTTTAAATATCTTGGCTTTTGTGATTATGGTGTTCACTGTATTATTAGCAATTATGATTTACAGTATTCAGACAAACGAGTCTTTACTCCTTCCAACCACAAGTGAAATAGAAAGGAGAATTGTTAGATTGGAAGCGGTCGTGGTTGACCCAAGAAATAATTTTCAGTTGGTGCTGGTGAATGTGGTATGATTAATGAAAGAATTGAATCTTAGGGTTGTTACTCAGTTGGTGATGAAGTTGATGATGTGTTAGGTTAATTAATTAGTAGTTAGTATTTAATTAGTATTAAATTTGTGTTGTAATTTCTTGTTGTGGTAGTTAGTGTTTTTGTAGTTAAAAATAAAATAAATCAATGATCGTTATGCAATTTGGGCTAAATGTTGTAAGATCATTGGATAATTAATTTATTAGTATTATGTTTTAAATTTGCATTGTTCTCGTCAAGATATTTTATGATCGTTAGATCTAGGGTTTAGTAAGAGATATTTTGAAACAGTTATGGAAATTTTCTGTTTTTTTTTTCTTCTTTTTTGTTGCATCTCCCCACCACTCTTTTTTTTCTTCGCATTACCAAAAAGAAAAAAGAAAAAGAAATGTACACCGTAATATCCTCAGTCATTTATCCCCATTCGGCATATATTCATTTCCAATGTGAAGAAATGAACGTTAAATGTGCCCACCCAGTCCTATTTACCAAGACATCAAACATATTACTAGTCTGGATAGAAATATTCTTGACTAAAATAGGATTAGGAGGAGCAGCCTCATTATAACTCATGTCAGCAATAGTTTAAAAATCATTAGCACTTTCAATAGTTACATCCTTCTTCACATTAATTAGGCTCCCTAGTTCTCTTAGAGCATTAGAAATTTTTACCACCCGTGCTACCTTAACTTGTGGTTTTTAAGCCTCTATAACAGCTGTAGCAGTAGTTGCTTTCTCTATTTTAAGTTTATAACAACTAGCATGAGTATGCCTAAACAATGTAGACACCTAGGAGGTTTCCGAGAGTATTCAACTTTAACATTACAACTTACCATCAATTACAACAAGAATGGTTGCATGAAATTAAGCAAAACATCTGCTTCAACACAAACACGGACATAACTAATACGATTTAAGGTCTGTGAGTCAATCATAATTGGTCAACCCAAATAAGTAGTAACCCGACTCAAACCCTCGGCATCCAAAAAATGTAATATATATATATATATATATATAATTCATCCAGATAGGAACATATTTAATTTGATCAGCCTCACTTTCTAGATATGGATGCCATGGTTGCACAAGAAACAATTGATTCAATGTGTATAGAGATCCATGCTCAAGAGTAGAAGATTTATCTTCATCATCATCAAAATAAAAAATAAACGCAGATCCAACAAAAATAATGAGATTAAAATTAGCCCTTAAGCTTCCAGGCATGCTCAATAATCCTCTTCACCAGAGTAAAACACAATTTTTTACCAATAAATACTCTCACTACCAGATTCTCACATCTCTTGATTCTAGCCTCGAGAACAAAGAAATTACAACCACCGACCTTGCACCATCTACCAAAGAAAAAGGAACAAATACCATCGATACTTCAGAGGGAATACCAATCTTCTTAGGAAACACAGAAGAAGACCAATTTATCTTAGCAAATGAAGACGAAGAACGAGAATCAACCAGAGAATTATGAATATTGGATCCAAAAATCTTAGAACATGAAAAACCAACACCTCATCCTGAAAAAGCGGGGGTCTAACAACCTCACCCAATATTTCGCTTAGCAATCTGTATGGACTAACTCCAATATACTTTTAAGAGAATCAACTAGACAGTCAGACTCAATCTTAATAAAAAGTATATCAAAGAGTTATATCTAAATTTCTCGATTCAATTCTCACTCAAACAAATAGAAATCTGTGAGCCTGATTGAATACAAGAGAAATAACTTGAACGGTACCAAAAACCAATATTCAAGGATCAATCAATTTCAATCAACAACCAAAGGTTGGATTTACCAATTGATCGATTCAACGCACAACTTGTGATATTTCAATTATGTAACAAAATATAATGCGGAAAAGAAATAACACAAACATCAGAAGTTTTGTTAACGAGGAAACCGCAAATGCAGAAAACCCCCGGGACCTAGTCCAGATTGAACACACACTGTATTAAGCCACTACAGACACTAGCCTACTACAAACTAACTTCGGTCTGGACTGTAGTTGAACCCCAATCAATCTCACACTGATCCAAGGTACAGTTGCGCTCCTTACGTCTCTGATCCCAGCAGGATACTACACACTTGATTCTCTTAGTTGATCTCACCCACAACTAAGAGTTGCTACGACCCAAAGTCGAAGACTTTAATAAACAAATCTGTCTCACACAGAAAAGTCTATAGGAATAGATAAATTTGTCTCCCACAGAAATACCTACGAGTTTTGTTCCGTCTTTTGATAAATCAAGGTGAACAGGAACCAATCGATAACCCGGACTTATATTCCCGAAGAACAGCCGAAAATTATCAACCACCTCACAATAATCTTAATCGACTAGCGAAACAATATATTGTGGAATCACGAACGATGAGACAAAGGTGTTTGTGACTACTTTTTTATCTTTCCTATCGGAGATATAAATCTCAAGCCAATCTTACGATTGCACTCAATCACGATACAAACAACAAGATCAGATCACGCAACTACAGAGAAAATAGTTTGGCCTGGCTTCACAATCCCAATGAAGTCTTTAAGTCGTTAACTTACAGGGTCTCGAGAGAAACCTAAGGTTAAAGAAGAGTCAACTCTAGCTTATACAACTAGTATCATACAGGAGGTGTGGGGATTAGGTTTCCCAGTTGCTAGAGTTATCCTTTATATAGTTTCCAAATCAGGGTTTGCAATCTAAGTTACCTTTGTAATGAAGCATTCAATATTCACCGTTAGATGAAAACCTGATTAGATTCAAGCAAATATCTTTCAACCGTTAGATCGAACTTAGCTTGTTATACACACATGAAATATACTTCATTTAGGTTTGAGTAACCGTACCTAAACATGTACACCTAGTTGGTTCAACAATAGTTAACCAATGGTTAGCCATATGAGCACTTTCATATCAACCTTATTCATCTTTACCATAACTAGTTCAAATGACTCAAATGAACTAGTTAGAGAGTTGTTCAATTTCTTAGATCTCATAGAAGTATACAAGACACAATCGAATCAAAATCGGTTTTGATTCACTCGAATCGATTCATGAACATTATAGCCACGGTTTGCAAAGATTGCATTCCTTAATATATATAAATGTTTTAGTTCATGAACAAACCGATTTTAGAAAGTAACCTACCTAAGTATACGAACGGGTACACGTACTTAAGTAACCGGATTGAGTTTGTTTTCAATTCCAAACTCCAGCAGAAATTCACGGACGTGAACTTTCCGCCAGTACGCTTACGGGTATGCATATTGTCCCTGATTTCCAACAACCGCCAGTACGCGTACGGGTACGCATACTTTGGGTTCCCGGTTTTGGACTTTTATACAAATGTGAAAAACACACTATTCTTATATCCAAAGATGGTTACATGTTCTAAACTCTCATTTCAATCATTGAAACATTCTTCGAGGATGTTATATAGTTGTTATTCACAAACTATTTTTCATCAAAGCGATTTTCAAGATATTGAAATAACCAACATGACTTTCGTCACGAGTAAAGATAAACTTGGCCAAAGCGAAAGCTTAACAACACATATTTCGAGAAATAGATAAGCGAAATAAACTAGGCTCGAAATAGCAAATGTGTATAATCGAAGTCTATATAGCAATACGACTTTTGTCTCAAGATAGGAGATAGAATAGATAGACTTTTAAGTGATAGATAAGTTCAAGTCTCCACATACATTTTTGTTGATGAAGTTCCACCAGTTCCTTGAGTAGTTCTTCATCTTTGCATGATGAACATCGTGGAGTCTAGGGCTCAACTACACTTACTATCCTAGTCCAAGACTTAGCTATAAGTAGACTAGAAATCAAGACTTATAGTTTTGGCAACTAAACTTGACAAACAAGCTTGAGATAGCAATGCTTGCGAGTTCGACCGAGCAATGATCTAACAATCCCCCCCTTTGTCAATTTTAGTGACAAAACTATACACATGGAATACAAAATAAATAAACTTTGCAGCTTCTCATCCAAATGCTTGATCTCCTTGGTTCTTCTACATTACTCGAAATCTTCGTCACTTCCAAGTACTCCGATGATTCTAAAGATGTTCAGTTCAGCATCATCGTTGTTGAAGATCTGTAGCCATAACAATGAGAAAACAATATCTCTCAATCATTGTTATACAGTGTCATAGTATTATTATACAACATCAAAGTTCAATTGTATCATTACTTTGACAACAATACTATGGTGATATGTATCACTCCCCCTTAGTCAATACTTCATCTCACATGAAAACCACTTCCCCTTACATAATGATCCGAAAACCATATGTATTTGTAGTGTGAACTACACCTTAATTCTCCCCCTTTTTGTCAATAAAATTGGCAAAGGTACGAAAATTAGTGGGATCCTAATGAAATTTCCATAGAGATACTTCATGACCGAAGGAAAAGTACATATCAACTTTTGAGATGCAATCATATAGTCGAAACTAAATGTATTCATCAAGGAGTTTATAAAGATACAAGATAACCCCTATAATATTCCACAACCACACTCCCCACAAAGATTTGGCTCCCCCATAAAATGTCATTCCCGAAAGAACAACAAGAGCGACCTTACTTTCAAGAGAAAAGAAGGATTTCTTTGGACATTAACAAATTACATAAGAATATGAATTTGTATCCCAAAATCTCAATTAAATTAACCACAAGAGAACCCATGATTAATTTAATCGGAAATGCTCATATAAGAAAACTTATGAAGCCGCACAGTATATACATAAAAAATATGGATCAGGGAAGATCAATACTGCGGAATAAACAAAGATTCATTCTATTTCTCATCATTATTTGCACAATGACGTATTATAGCCATAATCTTTGTAAACAAATGGTCATCCTATCTTCCATCAATATTTGCATAATGACATAATAGGCTTAACTTTTGTTTGTCAAAAGTTCATTCAATCTTTTATCAATACTAGCATATCGACATATGAAAGACTTAACTTTTGACCACGTATGGGACAAACATAGTTCACGGACGCAAACACACATATCCCATAACATGTTTGCAATATATGAAACCATAAAGATTAATACTGCAAAATCATCTTCCAAACAAACTTTAGAATTTAAATAAATAAATATAAAAAAATTACAAGATGAAAACGTTGGACATAGCTATGTGTACTCACAATAATGGCTATTCCAAACCCTAGTTATCCTTCTTAAAACACAAGAATAAATTCTCCTAAGAAGTTTCCTAGACAAAAACAAGAATCAAGTTTCTTTGATAACATCATACCTTTGAAAGGGTCCATCATAAAAGGTATCACTAATATCCTTGATTCTTTTGATCGTAGAGACCCCATGTTCATGAGTGAGAACATTAACTTTACGATCAACAATGCGGGCAAGATGTCTAGCTTTGACACAGTCCATGATGAGTTTCTTCTGATTCCTGATCAAGGAGTTTTGATTTTCAAGGATTTTGGCCTGACCATCAATAAGTTGATTTATTTGCAGTTGAAGATTTGCAAACTCGACCCTAGAGTCATTCTGAAAAAGAATTAAATCCTTAACAGATTCTCCAACCCAGGAGTTGTACTCTTTCCTTTCAATCATTCTTTTCAGGATAGCTTCTTGAACAGAATCACATCCTTTAGAGTCTTCTTCCATCTCAAGATTCACAACTTCTTGAGGTCTTGAGGAGTTTTCCATACCCTTTTTTTTATTAGGGAAAGTAAAACACTATAAGATATATATAAATTTTTTTCAAGCAAGAGAGTGACACCCTTGTTGTGGAAACCCTAAACTCCCAAGGGAGACCCGGACGTTCGTGGACTGGTTGAAAATAACAGAAAAGAAGAGATTCAAAAAAAACAAAATACCTCTGTTTTCATGTATCCCATATCATCATGACTCAATAATTAAAAAGTTAATCAGAGCATAAGAATGAGATACATAGCAACAAGGAGTCAAGTGACTCTACTTTCACATCAAAAGAAAACATTATAGTCAAACACAATACAAATGGAAAACTACAGTAGACTTGAGTATCTCCCAAGAGTCATTCTTGCATCTCTCAAGTTAGACACAAGAATAAATATGCCTACGATTAGGCAATCAAGTGAGATGTAATCTCACTGTGAGTATTGATAGATGAGTTGTAAATTTCATCTGAAGGTTTGAACCTGGTATTCCTTACCTTCCTTCGGTTATTTTTTATTCCATAAGGATTCAACATAACCTTGTCAGGTGACCCATCAGAATTATTTTTCCGAGGACTAAGTCTAGGACCTCTATAAATTGGTTCCAAAGAATTAGAAGAGACATGTCTCTACCATCTAGACTTAGATTTACCAGACTTATTCTCATAAATACTGGGAATGTGTATTTTTGTGGTGTAAGAATTCGCACCATTCGAATGAACACGATTCATGTGGGGATTTCGAGATGAGTGACCATTGAAATCCATCTTATGAGAATCCTATTTTTCTGTAGGGACGAAATCCATTGTAGTGGTCATTAGAGAGTTTACTCTGTTGACAGTGCAAACAAGTTGATTTTGAAGAACAGAAATCTGTTTCTTTCTAGCAAAACAATGATGAGCATAGTGATTCTTTTCCCCACAGAAGGAACAGGTTCGTGGAAGAAAAACATTGGAAGGAACCTGTTTTAAATTCATAGCCCTATTAGAAGATTGCAAGTTATGAAAAAATTTCTTGGCAGAAACTTCCTTCGGAGAACATTTCTTCATGTACTGTAATTCTGTCTGAGAATTGGTGATCGGTACAGAAGAATTTTTCATTAAAACAGAGTTTTCCTTTTTCAAGGATCTACACTGTTCTTGGGCTAGAATAAGGGTTGCACCCAGTTTCTCTTTTTCAACACGAAGTCTGTTTAGATCAGATGAATGCGTCTAGATCAAACGTTTTTTTTTATTATTTAGTCTTCTTTAACAATATCCTCAAGAACACTAATCTTTTCACGCTGTAGAGTAGTTTCTTGATATTGTTGGAGAAAGACTCAATGAGTTCTTGTTCTCGACCAAGAGACTTTTCAAATTCATCAATGAGCTGAGCATGATTATGAAAATCAATAAACTCAGTAGTTTTTTCTAAGATTCTAGTGAGATCCATTTCAGCTTTTGACAGAGTGTCAAATGTCTCATTTGAGAAAAAGTTATCAATATCTGATAAAACAACCTTTCTACCTCGGGATTCGGAAGAATCAACTAAGGGTTATCCTTTGAGGCAATCCCAGGACATTTGGCATAATTAAAAGATTTAGAAGACATTTTGATGTGCGTAAATGCAAGAGATGAGATTCTTGTCCACAGAGTCAGATCGCTACAAACACAGACTTATGAGGTTTTAAATGTGTTTGCCTTCTTTGATACCAATTGAAAAAGCGGGGGTCTAACAACCTCACCCAATATTTCGCTTAGCAATCTGTACGGACTAACTCAAATATACTTTCAAGAGAATCAAGTAGACAATCAGACTCAATCTTAATAAAAAGTATATCAAAGAGTTATATCTCAATTTCTCGATTCAATTCTCACTCAAACAAATAGAAATCTGCGAGCCTGATTGAATACAAGAGAAATAACTTGAAAGGTACCAAAGACCAATGTTTAAGGATCAATAAATTTCATTCAACAACCAAAGGTTGGATTTACCAATTGATCGATTCAACGCACAACCTGTGATATTTCAATTATATAACAAAATATAATGCGGAAAAGAAATAACACAGACACCAGAAGTTTTGTTAACGAGGAAACCGCAAATGCAGAAAAACCTCGGGACCTAGTCTAGATTGAACACACACTGTATTAAGCCACTACAGACACTAGCCTACTACAAACTAACTTCGGTATGGACTGTAGTTTAACCCCAATTAATCTCACACTGATCCAAGGTACAATTGGGCTCCTTACGTCTCTGATCCCAGCAGGATACTACGCACTTGATTCCCTTAGTTGATCTCACCAACAACTAAGAGTTGCTACGACCCAGAGTCGAAGACTTTAATAAACAAATCTATCTCACACAGAAAATTCTACAGGAATAGATAAATTTGTCTCCCACAGAAATACCTACGAGTTTTGTTCCGTCTTTCGATAAATCAAGGTGAACATGAACCAATCGATAACCCGAACTTATATTCCCGAAAAACATCCTAGAATTATCAATCACCTCACAATAATCTTAATCGACTAGCGAAATAAGATATTGTGGAATCACAAATGATTAGACGAAGGTGTTTGTGACTACTTTTATATCTTGCCTATCGGAGATATAAATCTCAAGCTAATCTTACGATTGCACTAAATCACGATTGAAACAGCAAGATCAGATCACGCAACTACAGAGAAAATAGTTGGGTCTGGCTTCACAATCCCAATGAAGTCTTTAAGTCGTTAACCTACAGGGTCTCGAGAGAAACCTAAGGTTAAAGTAGAATCGACTCTAGCTTATACAACTAGTATCACACAAGAGGTGTGGCAATTAGGTTTCCAAGTTGCCAGAGTTCTCCTTTATATAGTCTCCAAATTAGGGTTTGCAATCTAAGTTACCTTGGTAACAAAGCATTCAATATTCAACGTTAGATGAAAACCTGATTAGATTCAAGCTAATATCTTTCAACCGTTATATTGAACTTAGCTTGTTATACACACATGAAATATACTTCATTAAGGTTTGAGTAACCGTAACTAAACGTGTACACCTAGTTGGTTCAACAATAGTTAACCAATGGTTAGCTATATGAGCATTTTCATATCAACCTTATTCATCTTCACCATAACTAGTTCAAATGACTCAAATGAACTAGTTAGAGAGTTGTTCAATTGCTTAGATCTCATAGAAGTATACAAGAAACAATCGAAGAAAAATCGGTTTTGATTCACTCAAATCGATTCATTAACATTACAGCCATGGTTTGCAAAGATTGCATTCCTTAATATATATAAATGTTTTAGTTCATGAACAAACAGATTTTAGAAAGTAACCTACCTAAGTATGCGAACGGGTACGCGTACTTAAGTAACCGGATTGAGTTTGTTCTCAATTCCAAACTCCAACGGAAATTCACGAACGTGAACTTTCCGCCAGTACGCGTATGGGTACGCATACTGTCCTGGATTTCCAACAACCGCCAGTACGCGTACGGGTACGCATACTTTGGGTTCCCGGTTTTGGACTTTTACACAAATGTGAAAAACACACTATGCTTATATCCAAAGATGGTTACATGCTTTAAACTCTCATTTCAATCATTGAAACATTCTTAGAGGATGTTATATAGTTGTTATTCACAAACTATTTTTCATCAAAGCGATTTTCAAGATATTGAAATAACCAACATGACTTTCGTCACGAGTAAAAATGAACTTGCCAAAGCGAAATCTTACCAACACATATTTCGAGAAATAGATAAGCGAGATAAACTCGGCTCGAAATAGCAAATGTGTATAATCGAAGTCTATATAGCAATACG
>JAJJMB010007708.1:21158271-21460586 GCA_023531105.1 Papaver atlanticum
TATAGCAATACGACTTTTGTCTCAAGATAGGAGATAGAATAGATAGAGTTTTGAGTGATAGATAAGTTCAAGTCTCCACATACCTTTTTGTCGATAAAGTTCCACCAGTTCCTTGAGTAGTTCTTCATCTTTGCATGATGAACATCGTGGAGTCTAGGGCTCAACTACACTTATTATCCTAGTCCGAGACTTAGCTATAAGTAGACTAGAAATCAAAAAGTATAGTTTTGGCAACTAAACTTGACAAACAAGCTTGAGATAGCAACGCTTGCGAGTTCGACCGAGCAATGCTCTAACACATCCCACTAAATATCCATCTACTACATGAGGTGATTCATAAAATGAGATATAGTAAAAGTAACAAGGGGATGACGGGTACTAAAATTGATATGTCAAAAGATTTTGATAGAGTTAAGTAGAAATTTCTTATTCAGATAATGACTAAGTTGGGTTTTAATGAAAAGTGGTGTCAACTAATAAATGAATGTATATCTAAAACAACTTTGGATGTTTTGATTAATGGATCTCCCACGAATTTTTTCAAACCAACTAGGAGATTGAGGCAGGGAGACCCTCTATCTCCTCATCTTTTTCTGTTTTGTATGGAGGCCTTGTCTAGGACTTCATTAAATGCATAAGAAATGGATCTGTTAAACAGAATTAAAATAGTACCTCAAGATCCTTCTGTTAATCACCTATTGTTTGGAGATGACTGCCTTATTTTTGGTAAGGCCAGTCCTCAAACTAGTCATAACCTAGTCAATTTATTTAGAGATTTTTGCATAGCCTCCGGGCAATTAATAAACTTTAGCAAGTCGGGAGTTTTCTTTAGTTCAAAAGTACAACCAAGGATTAGGGAGGAAATCAAACAAATTCTAGGTGTCAATGACATATCCGTGGATGATAGATACATAGGATCTCCACTATTCACCAATAGATTTAAGATTAAATGTTTTTAACCTGAAAAAGTGGGGGTACAACAACCTCACCCAATAATTCGCTTAGCAATCTGTATGAACTAACTCCAATATACTTTTAAGAGAATCAACTAGATAGTCAGACTCAATCTTAATAAAAAGTATATCAAGGAGCTATATCTCAATTTCTCGATTCAATACTTACTCAAGCAAATAGAAATCTGCGAGTCTAATTGAATATAAGAGAAATTAACTTGAACGGTACCAAAGACCAATGTTCAAGTATCAATCAATTTCAATCAACAACCAAAGGTTGGATTTACCAATTAATCGATTCAACGCACAACCTGTGATATTTCAATTATATAACAAAATATAATGCGGAAAAGAAATAACACAGACACCAGAAGTTTTGTTAACGAGGAAACCGCAAATGCAGAAAACCCTCGGGACCTAGTCCAGATTGAACACCACATTGTATTAAGCCGCTACAGACACTAGCCTACTACAAACTAACTTCGGTCTGGACTGTAGTTGAACCCCAATCAATCTCACACTGATTCAAGGTACAGTTGCACTCCTTACGTCTCTGATCCCAGCAGGATACTACGCACTTGATTCCCTTAGCTGATCTCACCCACAACTAAGAGTTACTACGACCCAAAGTCGAAGACTTTAATAAATAAAACTTTCTCACACAGAAAAGTCTACAGGAATATATAAATCTGTCTCCCACAGAAATACCTACAAGTTTTGTTCCGTCTTTTGATAAATCAAGGTGAACAGGAACCAATCAATAACCCGTATTTATATTCCCGAAGAATAGCCTAGAATTGTCAATCACCTCACAATAATCTTAATCGACTAGCGAAACAAGATATTGTGGAATCACAAACGATGAGACAAAGATGTTTGTGACTATTTTTATATCTTGCCTATCGTAGAAATTAATCTCAATCCAATCTTACGATTGCACTCAATCACGATAGAAACAGCAAGATCAGATCACGCTACTACAGAGAAAATAGTTGGGTCTGGCTTCACAATCCCAATGAAGTCTTCAAGTCGTTATCCTACAGGGTCTCGGTAGAAACCTAAGGTTAAAGGAGAATTGACTCTAGCTTATACAACTAGTATCACATAGGAGGTGTGGGGATTAGGTTTCCCAGTTGCTAGAGTTTTCCTTTATATAGTCTCTAAATCAGGGTTTGCAATCTAAGTTACCTTGGTAACAAAGCATTCAATATTCACCGTTAGATGAAAACCTGATTAGATTCAAGCTAATATCTTTCAACCGTAAGATCGAACTTAGCTTGTTATACACAAATGAAATGCACATTCATTTAGGTTTGTGTAACCATACCTAAACGTGTACACCTAGTTAGTTCAACAGTAGTTAACCAAATGGTTAGCCATATGAGCACTTTCATATAAACCATATTCATCTTCACCATAACTAGTTCAAATGACTCAAAAGAACTAGTTAGAGAGTTGTTCAATTGCTTAGATCTCATAGAAGTATACAAGACACAATCGAAGCAAAAACGATTTTGATTCACTCGAATCGATCCATGAACTTTATAGCCACGGTTTGTAAATATGCATTCCTTAGTTTAAACCGTTTTTAGTAAATAACCCACTCAAGAACACATACCGGTACGAATACTTAAGTACCCGGATGGAGTTTGTTTTCAGTTCACAAACACCAGCAGAAATTCACGGGACGTGAACTTCCGGCAGTACGCTTACAGGTACGCGGACTTTAGTTCCGTTTATCCTGAGCAGCAAAGTACGCATACTTTGGTTCAAGGATTTTTGACTTACACACGTATGAGTTCACATACAATGTTTATATCCATTCAAGGTTATATATTCTAAACTCTCATTTCAATCATTGAAACATTCTTAGAGGATGTTAAATAGAGGTTATTCACACACTATTTTTTATCAAAGCAATTTTCAAGATATTGAAATAATCAACATGACTTTCGTCACTTGAAAAGATGAACTTGGCCAAAGCGAAAGCTTACCAACACATATTTCGAGAAATAGATAAGCGAGATAAACTTGGGTCGAAATTTCAAATGTGTATAATCGAAGTCTATATAGCAATACGACTTTTGTCTCAAGATAGGAGATATAGTAAATAGACTTTTGACTGATAGATAAGTTCAAGTCTCCACATACCTTTTTGTCGATGAAGTTCCACCAGTTCCTTGATTAGTTCTTCGTCTTTGTATGATGAACGCCGTGGAGTCTAGAGCTCAACTACACTTTCTATCCTAGTCCGAGACTTAGCTATAAGTAGACTAGAAATTAAGACTTATAGTTTTGGCAACTAAACTTGACAAACAAGCTTGAGATAGCAACGCTTACGAGTTAGACCGAGCAGTGCTCTAACAATCTCCCCCTTTGTCAATTTTAGTGACAAAACTATCAATACATATGGAATACAAAATAAATAAACTTTGCAGCTTCTCTTCCACATGCATGATCTCCTTGGTTCTTCAACATTACTCGAAATCTTCGTCACTTCTAAGTACTCCAATGATTCCAAAGATATTCAATGCAGCAGCATCGTTGTTGAAGATCCGTAGCCATAACAATGAGAAAACAAAAGCTCTCAATCATTGTTACACAGTGTCATAGTATTATTACACAGCATCAAAGTTTAATTGTATCACAACTTCGACAAAAATAGTATGGTGATATGTATCACTCCCCCTTAGTCAATATTCCATCTCACATGGAAACCACTTACATAATGATCCGAAAACCATATGTATTTGTAGTGTGAACTACACATTAATTCTCCCCCTTTTTGTCAATAAAATTGGCAAAGGTACGAAAACTAGTGGGATCCTAATGAAATTTCCATAGAGACATGTCATGACCAAAAGAAAGCACATATCAAATTTTTAGATGCAATCATATAGTTGAAACTAAATGCATTCATCAAGGAGTTTATAAAGATACATGATAACTCCTACAATATTCCACAGCCGCACTCCCCACAAAGATTTGGCAATTAAGCACAAGTTCAAATAAGAACTCTCCCCCATAAAATGTCATTCCCGAAAGAACAACAAGAGCGTCCTTACTTTCACAAGAAAATAAGAATTTCTTTGGACAACAACAAATCATATAAGAATATGAATTTGTATCCAAAATACTCAATTAAATTAACCACAAGAGAACCCATGATTAATTCAATCGGAAATGCTCAACATAAGAGAACTTACGGAGCCACACAGTATATACATAAAATATGGATCAGGGAAGATCAATACTGCGGATTAAACAAAGATTCATTCTATTTTCATCACTATTTGCACAATGACATATAATAGACTTAATCTTTGTAAACAAAAGCTCATCCTTTCTTCCATCAATATTTGCATAATGACATAAAAGGCTTAACTTTTGTTTTTGTCAAAAGTTCATTCATTCTTTTATCAATACTTGCATATCGATGTACGAAAGACTTAACTTTTGACAACGTAATTATCTGTACTTCTTATGGATCTAACACATGTATCAATTTAATTGAAAGATAAAATCATTCAAGGCTAAACATAAGAGTTATTACAACCAGTAAAGGTTTTAAAAGTAAATCAACATAAGAAGCTCAGTAAATACAAGGTTTTAATCACTCAACTCATTAAAATCCCTTTCAATTTCATAGAACTTCCCAGTTAGTTCAGGATGAGCTGTCTCAACATAATCCAGCTTCTCTTTCAAAACTTCATTTTCTTGCTGAAGACGGATGAGTTCAGAGTTGGGTGCAGCAGGAGTTCTGGCCATCTTTCTGACACTATTCATGGAAAAGACTTTTGGTCCTCCAAGATTGGTTCCGACAACCACAATGTCGAATTGACTGCAAATCCTTGAGATAAGGCAAGTAAACCTAGGAGTCTTCTTTGAAATTTGTCTGACACTTATCATTTGTCGAAAAATAAGGCCACAAAAGTCAATGTTCCTCCCTTCTACAACATAATAAACCAGTTCTGCCAGAGGTCTGGTCCATAGTTGTCTGTCAATTGTGCTGGGCATCAGATTAGCCACCAGAAACTTTCCAGCAATATTGAGAAATAATTCAGCATCATGTACATCAATTTTCCCTTCATGCCATGGAGCAATCTTACCAATGAGAAAGTTCGAGAGAGCCTCTGAAGTAGGTCTCAAGTGCTCAGGGGGTGGCAAGAGAAAATCACCAGTCTGAGGTAAGCACATCAGTTCAGCAACTACTTGTCGATTCACAAGGAAGGTTGTTCCTTGGACAATGGTTTTGAAAGAGCAGTTGATAGCATCAGGCTCATGCAGGTTTGCATAGAATTGAGCAGTTAGCTCTATGTAGGCAGTTCCCATGGGACGATGAATAATACCCCATTCATGATTCTCAAAGAACCCAGACAGACCATCTACCCTAAGGACAGAGGGATTGTAAATCCTTTCCATGATGGGTTTCTTGGTGCTATATTCTACATAGTAGTCACGAGCCTTAGAGTTAATGAACCTAATTCTCAGGCTAGGGCCAAAGAAGGGTTCTTCACGATTTTGGGTACCAGAACTCTCATCACGATTACCTCTTTTCCTAGAAAACATTTTTGGTAAAGTATGCGAACGAGAAGTTAGAGAAACTTACTTGGTTTATGAACTGATAACAATGGTGAAGTTCCGGAACTGCGGAGACGATGAAAGTAAACACCAACCCCTGATGTAGTTTTTCGTTGTGATTCCAAAAAGCCCAAGAACACTCAAAACAATTGAGAAACAAGGTTGATTGGAATCGAAGAATTATGAACTGTTGGTTTTATTTCTCATACACAAACTGAAGAAGAGGACGGGAAGAACGAAAAGAACTATTTCTTTTTTTAAGTGTCAAACGGTGGAACCAAACCCGGTTAAGCACGTTCTGGAACAGGGTTCTAAAACGGACAACTTAGAGATCGGTCGTGCGAGTCGCTCGTGAGCTGACAAGGGCTCGTTTGTTTGTGAGAAACCACAAAGAACATCATATTTGGAGTAGAACTCAACAAATAAGATTATGAGCATCAACAGGGAGTTAGTCAAGCTATATAGGAGCACATTCCACCATGACACCAGGAGAGAGTTTCTTTCCAGCAGCTCTTATATCTTGTAGAGTTGACAAACACCCAGGAAATTGTTTTTATATGTTTAACAAGGAATTTCAGGAGAACCCAAAAAGAATTGTTTTTCTGATTTCTCGTTTTCCAACTTATAAAAAACAATTTCTGCAGATGGTTTTTAGTACTACAAAGGGAACATCTTTTGTCAAGAAGAGACGTCCTAGGTTCTTAAAAAATGAAGGCAATACCACTATCTTGATAGGAAGTATCAGGAATTGAGCACTGAATCAATTCATTCTTTGAGGTGATATACTCAGATGACTGAGATTTAAACTCTTCTTGTAAATCGTTTAGTTTGTTCCGACTAATTTGATTACACGGAGGAGGAGCATTTCTCTCACTGATTACCAAATCAATATTAACATCAATATTATTCATCATAACATGATTTAGCCTGTCAAGAGATTCTTGTTCATTTTTTAGGTACAAATCAACATCAGAAGTTAAGCTTTCAAGTTTCTTTTCAATTACTGAAAAAACTTAAAGGGATTTTAAACCTGGTGGAGGTTTAGATAGAATTTCTTCTACAGATTTAATTAAATCATACGTGGAAGAGAATTCTGGAATCCCTGGATCTGGTGGCGCATTTATTGAGATAGCACTACTGTCCATAGACAGATCGCTTACAAACACAGACTTATAAGGTTTTATACGTGTTTGCATGCTCTGATACCAATTGAAAAAGGGGGGTACAACAACCTCACCCAATAATTCTCTTAGCAATCTGTATGGACTAACTCAAATATACTTTTAAGAGAATCAACTAGACAGTCAGACTCAATCTTAATAAAAAGTATATCAAGAAGCTATATCTCAATTTCTCGATTCAATACTTACTCAAGCAAATAAAAATCTGCGAGTCTAATTGAATACAAGAGAAATTAACTTGAACGGTACCAAAGACCAATGTTCAAGTATCAATCAATTTCAATCAACAACCAAAGGTTGGATTTACCAATTGATCGATTCAACGCACAACCTGTGATATTTCAATTATATAACAAAATATAATGCGGAAAAGAAATAACACAAACACCAGAAGTTTTGTTAACGAAGAAATCACAAATCCAGAAAACCCCCGGGACCTAGTCCAGATTGAATACCACACTGTATTAAGACGCTACAGACACTAGCCTACTACAAACTAACTTCGGTCTGGACTGTAGTTGAACCCCAATCACTCTCACACTAATTCAAGGTACAGTTGCGCTCCTTACGTCTCTGATCCCAGCAGGATACTACGCACTTGATTCCCTTAGCTGATCTCACCCATAACTAAGAGTTACTACGACCCAAATTCGAAGACTTTAATAAAAAAATCTGTATCACTTAGAAAAGTCTACAGGAATAGATAAATCTATCTCCCATAAAAATACCTACGAGTTTTGTTCCGTCTTTTGATGAATTAAGGTGAACAGGAACCAATTGATAACCCGGACTTATATTCCCGAAGAACAACCTAGAATTATCAATCACCTCACAATAATCTTAATCGACTAGCGAAACAAGATATTGCGGAATAACAAACGATGAGACGAAGATGTTTGTGACTACATTTCTATCTTGAATATCGGAGAAATTAATCTAAATCCAATCTTACGATTGCACTCAATCACGATAGAAACAGCAAGATCAGATCACGCAACTACAGAGAAAATAGTTGGGTCTGGCTTCACAATCCCAATGAAGTCTTCAAGTCGTTAACCTACAGGGTCTTGGTAGAAACCTAAGGTTAAAGGAGAATCGACTCTAGCTTATACAACTAGTATCACACAGGAGGTGTGGGGATTAGGTTTCCCAGTTGCTAGAGTTCTCCTTTATATAGTCTCCAAATCAGGGTTTGCAATCTAAGTTACCTTGGTAACAAAGCATTCAATATTCACCGTTAGATGAAAACCTGATTAGATTCAAGATAATATCTTTCAACCGTTAGATCGAACTTAGCTTGTTATACACAAATGAAATGAACGTTCATTTAGGTTTGTGTAACCGTACCTAAACGTGTACACCTAGTTGGTTCAACAGTAGTTAACCAAATGGTTAGCCATATGAGCACTTTCATATCAACCATATTCATCTTCACCATAACTAGTTCAAATGACTCAAAAGAACTAGTTAGAGAGTTGTTCAATTGCTTAGATATCATAGAAGTATACAAGACACAATCGAAGCAAAAACGATTTTGATTCACTCGAATCGATTCATGAACTTTTTAGCCACGGTTTGCAAATATGCATTCCTTAGTTTATATATGTTTAAGTTCACGAATAAACAATTTTTAGAAAATAACTCACTCAAGTATGCATACCGGTACGCATACTTAAGTACCCGGATTGAGTTTGTTTTCAGTTCACAAACTCCAGCATAAATTCACGGGATGTGAACTTCCGGCAGTACGTGGACTTTAGTTCCGGTTATCCTGAGCAGCAAAGTACGCAAACTTTGGTTCAAGGATTTTGGACTAACACACGTATGAGTTCACATACAATGTTTATATCCATTCACGGTTATATATTCTGAACTCTTATTTCAATCATTGAAACATTCTTAGAGGATATTAAATAGAGGTTATTCGCACACTATTTTTCATCAAAGCAATTTTCAAGATATTGAAATAATCAACATGACTTTCGTCACTTGTAAAGATGAACTTGGCCAAAGCGAAAGCTTACCAACACATATTTCGAGAAATAGATAAGCGAGATAAACTCGGCTCGAAATAGCAAATGTGTATAATCGAAGTATATATAGCAATACAACTTTTTTCTAAAGATAGGAGATAGAGTAGATAGACTTTTGAGTGATAGATAAGTTCAAGTCTCCACATACCTTTTAGTCGATGAAGTTTTACCAGTTCCTTGAGTAGTTCTTCGTCTTTGTATGATGAACGCCGTGGAGTTTAGAGATCAACTACACTTTCTATCCTAGTCCGAGACTTAGCTATAAGTAGACTAGAAATCAAGACTTATAGTTTTGGCAACTAAACTTGACAAACAAGCTTGGGATAGCAATGCTTGTGAGTTCGACCGAGCAGTGCTCTAACATAACCTTTGATAAGTACAACGAGCAAAAGGCTTCTAAGCTTGAATGGATAAAAATATAAATAACGCGGGAAGCAATATGATGATTAAAAATGTTACCTCCCCTATAGTAGTATATCAAATGAATTGCTTCAAAATCCTTGTAAAAATTTGTAATACACTTACAAATATGCAATGGAACTTTTGGTGGGGCAAAGGTAAAAATGGTAAGAATAAAAATGGTAAAAAGGGAATCTACCTTAAAGGTTGGACTCCTATTTGTAAATCTCTTGAGGAAGGAGGACTAGGAATACAAAACATACAAAACTTCAATAAGGCAATGATTGCGAAAATATGCTGGAGACTAAAAGAGAATCATGATTCTCTATGTGCTACTGTTCTAAAAGCAAAATACCACCCAAAGAATGACATTCCTCATATGAATGACAAATATAATCCTAAAGATAGATGGATCTGGAAAGGCATACAGTCAGGGGTACAAAAAATAAGGAATAATGTTTTTCTGGACCATTGGGAGTGAAGAAAAGACGGATATCTGGAATGACTACCGGATACCGAGTACAAATCCACCTCTTGTGAAACCTAAAATAGGAATTGAGCACCTGAACAAGGTAAGCCAATTGATAACAGATATATAAATGCGTACATGGGACCAGGAAAAATTTTCTATTTATTTTGACAGGGAAACAAAATAAAAAGTATTGAAAATACAAATTCCAAGGATAACTAGGGAGGATGATACTAAATGGAACCTAAGAAACAAAGGTAAATTTTCCGTTAAAACTTTGTATGAATCAATTAACTCAATGAGTAGAAAATCTAAGGATTGGAGAAACATATGGAGCTTGCAGGTATCAGGCTCTTTCAAACTTTTCATTTGTAAAACTACTCACGCTATAATTCCTAATAGTATGAGAGTAATAACAATCTTGTCGGATATTAACATTAATTGCTCTCTTTGTAGCAATGAGGATGAAACATTAACTTACGTGTTCATGAAATGTATTTTTATTAACCATGTATGGATGCATTTAAAAATTGACGTACAATGTGTAACAAATAGAATGGATGCATTTCATGACTGGATGAACTCTTGGTTCAATAAAAAAAAAATACATACTTAAGTGAGATAGGATGGTCTGTATTTTGTAGTATAATAACCTTGCATGTGTAAAAAGCTAGATGCGATCTAGTTTTTAGTAAAATAAACCAAAATAATGCTACCACGGTTCGAGACATAGCCATATTTATCAACATTTATATGTATGTGACAGAACCAAATCATAACATGATGCAGAATCTTTATAACAACCCGTTGAATGATGAAAAGTTGGAAATAAGTACAACTGAACCACTTAGAAAAACAATGTATATGGCAATTAGGATAAACATAACAATCTCTATGTATAATTCTATATCAACTTTTGGAATTGGCTTAACTCTTACAAGTTTTCAGGGGCAAATGAAGGAAGGGGAACCTATGTTGATTGTATCCACAATAGAAGAGCTAGAAGAGAAAGGGTCTCAAGAGGCATTACAATGGGCAACTCAATAGAGCGGATTTAACATAATCTATTAAAGTGACTTTGAACCCATCTTGAATCTGTTGATGGGAATGTATTCCACAGCTCGAGAACAAAGATATTCAATCAGTGAGGATTTTGGAATCCAAGGTAATACTTGTTTTAATTTCAGAGTTAACAGTTTTGTCTTAAGAAGTAGATATGATATTACAGAGGTAGCACATTTGTCTTCTTATTGTAATAGAAATGCAGATCATAAACATTGGGATGATGAGACTCTAAGAATTTTATTAAACAATTTAAATTATCAATTCTGGATGAACAATGTAACTAACTCAAACCTTTACATGACTAGAGGTCTGAATGTTGAATCAAAATATATGAATGAGAATTTTCTCCTCTTTTTCGAGAAGAAGAAGAAAAAAGAAAAAGAAAAACTCTATCTCACCTGACTGCGTAGCAAGGCGCACACACGAAGAAAATCAAAAAACTAACTAACCCACCACCAATTAAAATTCGCACCACCTCACTGTTTCTTGCACCTAGTAATGGGATATTAAGTTCCATATATCTTACCATTCCAGACCTAGTAACGGGAGAGACTTGACAACATTTGAGAATTTAATATATACCGACATGAATAGTTTGCAGAGGGAAAATATGAAAATTATGCTAATGGATGCTTCCTTTGATCACTTAATAGGAAAATATGGAGCATGAGCTATCCTCTTGGATTTAAATTGTTAAAACATAGTGTTAGAGCACCGCTCGTCCGAACTCGCAAGCGTTGTTATCTCAAGCTTGTTTTACAAGTTTAGTTGCCAAAACTATAAGTCTTGATTTCTAGTGTACTTATAGTTAAGTCTCAGGTTAGGATAGTAAGTGTAGTTGAGCCTTAAACTCCACGGCGTTCATCGAATGAAGACGAAGAACTACTCAAGGGAACTTGTGGAACTTCATCAACAAAAGGTATGTGGAGACTTGAACTTATCTATCACTCAAAAGTCTATTTATTATATCTCCTATTTGAGAAAAAAGTCGTATTGCTATATAGACTTCAATTATACACATTTGTTATTTCGAGCTGAGTTTATCTCGCATATCTATTTCTCGAAATATGTGTTGGTAAGCTTTCGCTTTAGCCAAGTTCATCTTTACTCGTGACGAAAGTCATGCTGATTATTTCAATAACTTGAAAATCGCTTCGATGAAAATAGTTTGTGAATAACAACTGTTTTAACATCCTCTAAGAAAGTTTCAATGATTGAAATGAGAGTTTAGAACAAGTAACCATGTTTGGATATAAACATAGTGTGTTCTCACATTTGTGTAAAAGTCCAAAACCGGGAACCCAAAGTATGCGTACCCGTACGCGTACTGGCGGTTGTTGAAAATACGGGTAAGTATGCATACCCGTACGCATACTTGCGGAAGTTTCACGTCCGTGAATTTCTGTTGGAGTTTGGAAGTGAAAAACAAACTCAATCCGGATACTTAGGTATGCGTACCTGTTTGCATACTTAAGGAGGTTACTTTCTAAAATCGGTTTGTTCATGAACTAAAACATTTATATAATAAGGAATGCAATCTTTGCAAACCGTGGATATAATGTTCATGAATTGATTCGAATGAATCAAAATCGATTTTGCTTCAATTGTGTCTTGTATACTTCTATGAGATCTAAGCAATTGAACAACCTGTGGTAAAGATAAATAAGGTTGATATGAAAGTGCTCATATGGCTAACCATTGGTTAACTATTATTGAACCGACTAAGTGTACACGTTTAGGTATGATTACTCAAACCTACATGAAGTTACATTTCATATTTGTATAACAAGCTAAGTTCGATCTAACGGTTAAAAGATATTAGCTTGAATTTAATCAGGTTTTCATCTAACGGTGAATATTGAATGCTTTGTTACCAAGGTAACTTAGATTGCAAACCCTGATTCATAGACTATATAAAGGAGAACTCTGGCAACTGGGAAACCTAATCCCAACACCTCCTGTGTGATACTAGTTATATAAGCTAGAGTCGATTCTCCTTTAACCTTAGGTTTTTCACGAAACCCTGTAGGTTAACGACTTAAAGACTTCATTGGGATTGTGAAGCCAGACCCAACTATTTTCTATGTAGTTGCGTGATCTGATCTTGCTGTTTATATCGTGTTTGAGTACAATCGTAAGATTTGCTTGAGATTTATATCTACGATAGGAAAGATAGAAAAGTAGTCACAAACACCTTCGTCTCATCGTTTGTGATTCCACAATATCTTGTTTTGTTAATCGATTAAGATTATTGTGAGGTGATTGATGATTCTAGGCTATTCTTCGGGAATATAAGTCTGGGTTATCAATTGGTTCCTATTCACCTTGATTTATAAAAAGACGAAACAAAAACTCGTAGGTATATCTGTGGGAGACAGATTTATCTATTCAATATACTTTTTTGTTGTATATAGATTTGTTTATCAAGTCTTCGACTTTGGGTCGTAGCAACTCTTGGTTGTGGGTGAGATCAGCTAAAGGAATCAAGTGCGTAGTATCCTGCTGGGATCATAGACGTAAGGAGCGCAACTGTACCTTGAATCACTGTGAGATTGATTAGCGTTCAACTACAGTCTAGACCGAAGTTAGCTTTGTAGTAGGCTAGTGTCTGTAGCGGCTTAATACAGCGTTGTGTTCAAATCTGGACTAGGTCCCGGGGGTTTTCTGCATTTGCGGTTTCCTCGTTAACAAAACTTCAGGTGTCTGTGTTATTTATTTTCCGCATTATATTTTGTTATATAATTGAAATATCACAGGTTGTGCGTTGAATCGATCAATTGGTAAATCCAACCTTTGGTTGGTGATTAAAATTGATTGATCCTTGAACATTGGTCTTTGGTACCGTTCAAGTTATCTCTCTTATATTCAATCAGGCTCCAAAATTATTATTTGTTTGATTGCGGATTGAATTGAGAGATTGAGATATAACTCTTTGATATACTTTTCTTAAGATTGAGTCTAACTGTCTAGTTGATTCTCTTATAAGTATATTGGAGTTAGTCCATACAGATTGCTAAGCGAAATATTTGTTGAGGTTGTTAAACCCCCGCGTTTTCAATTGGTATCAGAGAAGGAAAACACGTTTAAGACCTCATAAGTCTGTGTTTGTAGCGATATGACTCTATGGACAGTAAAGTCTCTATAAACGCTTGTTGATGGTGGTTTTTAGTTCAGGGCTAAAGATTGTAAAACCCTGTATTTAATGTACCGTCATTCTGCAAAGAGACGGATCCATTTGAAGTAATGAGTTCCCAGCATTTTTACTTACGCATATATTGAGCAATTCAATATATTTACATGAACTTTATCCAGAATGGTGCATGTAGCAACAATCCCAAATATTCTGTAAATTTCAACATCCCTCCTGTATTATTCATTAATGCAAGGCTCATTGAATACTTTCCTATGCTATGTTCCCGGCTAAACCCTTAATATTGACATGACATGACAATTAGTGTTCACTCGCAGCTGAGTAGCATCAATTTCCCTAAGTATCAAGATTAAGGTCTGCATGAAAGTACTCAGTCGGAAAGCATGCATCTCTCTGACAATAAAATTTAAAGAACTCTGTGTCAACATACAGAACTCACCGAATTTAATCAATTTGTTGATAATTCATAAGATTAAAATATTAACCTAATTAATTTGCAAAAATTAGGTTTTTTGCGCCTACGCAATATCTTGGACCCTGCTGGTCGAAACTAAACCTAGGCAAGATAGGAAATTGATCCTCCATATCTTGGACCCTGCTGGCCGGGCCAATGCTGCTTGTCGGCCCCCTTTCCTATCGACCAATCAGGTCGCTTTAAACCCGCCACATGCATTAAATAAATCCAAACTGCTCTAACACCTATTGGCCGTCGTGTCAACATGGCCGCCATGCCAATTAGCTAATCAACCTGCCAAATCGAACAGACATGCTAATTGGAAAGCCATGCTATTCCAACAAGTTGTGGCCATGATCAAAGGCTACCCCATTTTCCATAAAGAGTTGTGGCCATGATCAATGGCCACCTCTCTTCCATAAGGAACAATCGGCCACGCCGCGGCCTACCCATATGGCTTCTAACCGATCACCAAAAGATTGGACGAACAACTGGGAGCATTTGGTAAACAATTTTAGTATGAGCTACATGCCAAAAGTTTCGTATGGATGTCTAGCATAACATACTAAAAAATATCATCAATCAGATTAACGAGCTAAAAGATACAGCTTAAAAGACGAGCTAGGTCATGGCTGAAAACTGACAGAATTCCTCCTGAATTCTTCCTGAGTTTTTACTATCGGGTTATTTTCAACTTCTAAACAAGATCAAATCCTAAATATTCCAGCGCGGGAAGATAGGAAATTATTTTCTGATAAGAATGGAGGGGCGGATCGTCAAAATCCGAGTTCGTATGAGAATTCTACAGCAGTTTTAGTGAGGGTCTCACATCTGAATTTTATGATTACAAAATTTCATGAATTAGCACAAACTTCTGCAAATCATCTCAGCCATCCAACTTGGCTAGCCAACTTAACAGGTTTAGATTTAATTTGGGCCAACCAATAGGATGTCAAAATAGCTACCATCCACCATTCTCCTATAGGGACCGATCATCACATCTTTAATGTACATAGATAGCTCCTGGCAGCTACTTACACATGACCACCCGCCACCTAGCTTGCGCGTGATTGGTCAGAATAACTAGGTCTTGCAAATAAGACCCATTCAGCAGCCTGCTGCATATTTTCCATAAAAATACTTGAGACATCAAACATGTCACAAACTGGGGGATGTTCATCAGGGTATTGGTCTGGCGGTCTACAGCGTGCGGCGTGCAACACGCCTATTACAAGAAAGTGTCAGGAAAGGCGGGAAGTTAGTGATGATAGATAAGTAGTGGGACAAAACCACCTCATAGTGGAGACGTGGTTTTCACCATCCTACACGATCCCACTCCTCCATCACTCAACTATTCCGAGTTCCTATGAGATCAGGGTGCGTGTAACTATGACTGATATAAATAGGTTTTCAACCTATTTCAACCAACGACACAGTTTTGGTTATCAAAACAAGTATCCAGAAAACACCAAGAACTGATAGCTTACATTCTGCAAGCCAGTTCCATATTCTGATACAAGTTATAAAACAGCCACACCTTCAAAATTCAATATTTTTGATCTCAACACCTTCTTCGATTCCCTCCCTAAGATCAACCCTTCTCCTTCACTTTGTGATCGAAGCAAGACTGGAACGACCATTTCTTGGTTTAGGCCAGGATTGTACAGATTGATCTCCCGAATCTAAAGTACTCCCTGCAGTGCATTTGTTTAGGGTTTGAATTCGTTTCTCATCAACACACCCAAATTTACCAAAATCAGCAGAATAAGTTTTTACCCCAAAAACAACTGGCGACCACAGTGGGAGATTAATCTCTCGGTTGCGAATCCAATTTCTCAATTTTCATTCCAATCTTCCCAAACTCAAGATGGTGGATCTTAGGTCTAAATTCAATCATTAACCAGAATTCACTTCAATCACAAATCCCAACTTTCCTCTTCATGAGTTACCCCGGCCAACCCAAACACTTCCAAAGCCTCCAATGCTCGAAATCCAATCACCATGGAAGGTATGGCAAAAATATTAGACGATGTTGTCGCAAATCAAGCTGATATTGTCAAGCTGCAAAATGAGACGTTTTGCCTCTTAAAGAGCATGGCAAACCGGCTGTAGCAAGAGCTAGCAAACATTCGCTCGGAGAACAACACCAATTTTAGAGATGACATAAAAAATGTTGAATCCTTGTTTGAGGTCTATGCCTCCGCCAACGACGATGCAGACAGAGTATGTGGACGTATCGAATGAGAGCAAAAGGGAATGACCAACACCAATGTACCGTCTTCAAGCGCAGTCAACACATCCCATGGTATTACATCCTCTAGCACCAACACTAGCAGCACCAGAAGCATCCCCTCTGGCATGACGCCTCCTATTACCAGAGTCAGAGACGCCGCTACTCCTAATATTTCTTTGAGCATGATGCCTCCAATCATCACCAGGGATGCTACCACTTCTTCGTCAGGACGAGAGACTGGAGGAGCCAGAGGAAACCAACCTCCCATTACCATTATCGATTTAATAGAGAGACATGAAATTTTCGCCAAAACTCAGACAGACATGGCCACAACTCAGAAGGAGCGAAACAACGAACATCCGAATGATTATGTCAAGGAATTCAGAATTCAGGCGTTAGATTGTCATGATCCAAATGTGACTGAACATCAATTGGTGGAGTTGTGCATTAATGCTTTCTGGGGACTCTGTTCATAAAACCGTGCAATCTATGATGGAGCATGTGAGTGAGATTCTCTATTTTTCCAAGGTGCAGCGCCGAGATATATTTTCAGCCCTCAACCGTGTTGTGTCGGGAAGGAGATTGTTTTCAATTGGAGAAGCTACCCCGAAATCCCAGTCTCTCTTGGAAGGTACGGATGGCAAACGTAACTGGGGACTCCTAACCACTACTCACCTGAAAGGTGTCGAGTTTGAAAGAACACTGATTGACGCGGCCTCTGACTTCAACATTTTCACCGTCAAGACTCTGAGAGCTAGAAGCTGCTCACTGCCCGACTATGATCGAAATCTCAGAAGGAAGGTCGATGGATGCCTATGGGTACATTAATCTCGAAATCAAGATAGGAGACACCATAACACACCCCAAGTTTCATATTATCAAGGAATACCCGAATCATGATATGGTCCTGGGGCGCTCATGGATACATAGCAACAAAGCGAAACTAGGAGTATGTTCCCTGCCAAAGTCTATACTTGAGAGGGTCTCCAACAAGCTGTCCAATCCTGAAGATTATTTGTTGCCGTATGGATAACTCGCAAATGTGACGCAATTGCCTGGAGAGAGTGTAGCTTCGCAAGTTCCACGAGTAAGTCTTGTTGAAGAACTCTCTTTACAACCTGCTATTTTTCGTCCCATCAAGACCTGGGGACTTTAGTCCGTCTATCAATCCGTCGTCATCCTGATGTCATCACTAACGCCTGATGCTGCTTACTCACGGGAGAGACTAATATACCAAAATCCCAATCATGAGCGAAAGACTTGCCTAGCGGAGACAGAGCTAAGTAACTATCCTTAAACTAAATGTTTTATATCTATTAGGCATATCAAATAAATTTTAAATATCCTAGTATTGAGACGCGCTAATTCCTCAACACTCACTATTGTGTTGTCAGGCATACTGCCTCAACACGATTTCTTCTTAGTGTTGAGACGTGCAAATTCCTCAACACCCACTACTGTGTTGCCAGGCATACTGCCTCAACACATCCTTCCTCTTAGTGTTGAGACGTGCAAATTCCTCAACACTCACTATTGTGTTGTCGGGCATACTGCCTCAACACGTTTTCCTCTTAGTGTTGGGACGTACAAATTCCTCAACACTCACTACTGTGTTGTCAGGCATACTGCCTCAACATATCCTCACCTTAGTGTTAAGACGAAGCAATTCCTCAACACTCACTACTGTGTTGTCAGGCATCACTTCCTAAACACATCTTAGTGTTGAGACGTGCAATCTCCTCATCACTCACTCGTGTTTTCAGGAGTCACTGTCTCAACAAATCATAGTGCTGGCTCCACCACCTTGATATGATTTTGAAGTTGTAGTAAAAATGATTCGAACTCTAAGACTTGTGAAGATTCGAGTTTTTAAATTTAATAAAAATTATATACAAAAATATTAACAAAGTGGGCGAGAGGTACTAGGGCTTAGGATTCCACCAAATTCATTTCTTAAGGTTCAAATAATAATTCTTTTAACAATTATAGCTCAATAAAAATATAAAATAAAGTGACTCTTATTTTTTTCAAGATAGATTCTCAAAATATTAGATGTAAATGTTAAGCATGGGACATCAAATCACCTAAGCTAAGCATGACCCATCTAATCAAATGATAACTAATTAATTCAAATCATAATTTCAATTAAAATTAGTGCAAAAGTCATGAAAAGAATTAAAAATAATGACCCAAGTGTGAGATAAGGCTTCCTCCATCGTCCCAGTGTTGGGGTCTAGCTCATCATAGTAAACATGCTCTCAAAATATTTATTTAGGCTAAAAAATGGTTTACAAAGATGAAATAAAGAGAAAATGGTGAAAAACAGGATTTTGTGACGCATGAAAAACGTCGCAGAATGTCTGTTATAATGAACGATACAAGAGAAGTGCTGCAGTCACTATTCCGAAGTCGCTTAAAAGGTGTTGCAAACTGTCGAGTTAATGCGACAGTTTCCAACGACTTTCTTTGACGGGTCTTTGTTCTTCGTGTTCTTGATGTTCATCAACAGCAGCAGCAACAGAACCCGAGTTTCTGCAACTCGTGATTTCTCGCTCCTGAGCTCTCCTCAGCTCCCCAAACTCTTTACCCCTTCTATATGACCTGGGTAATCTATTTATACCCGAAAGATGCATCGAATCTCCTCCATAACTTCAAAAAATCTTCTCTTTATTATTTTTATTCTCACAACAATAATTTCCTATTTTAGCTTCTCCACGCTTTTGCAGCTGGATTAATCTCCAAATATAACTTATTTACGCTCCAAACTGTCGCTCTAGTCATCATACACATTCAGAACACGTTCAAATTCTCCAAAACTCATGCAATCCCGTGAAATATTTCTCTCATGCACGTGCTTCCCTGTTTTGCTCCATGACACGATTCAGCCAATTCTGATCCAAACGAACACCCATACCAGCTTTCTATAGTCATATCACGTCTACCCACTAAGTTTCAGGGATTGAATCTCACTAAATCACGTCCAAACATCCGATCGAAATTCTGCCAGAGAAGAAATGGTTTTCCCGCCAAAATTTATTTTTTGAATTTGAGAAGAACATGTCCTCCCCCTAATCCTGCATGGGTGTCCCTTTAGCACTTGTCTTATGGGGTGCAAATAGTAATTTTTGGGCGTAGATAGTAATTTTTCCGGGGTTCCTCCGACACATTTTTGTGGTGCTTCCGGTGCATTTCTGGGGTGCCTTTAGTACTCTATCCTGGGGTGTAAAACACCACTTTTCGAGCAAATTTTGCCGCAAGAGCTTATTCCCTAGAAAAGACTTAAAACAACTTTATTAGAAATAAAATGAGTCCTAGATAATGTAGTTATGGGTGAAAATGCGTCACACTTACGTGCTTATCACACCTCAACACTCATCTTTGTATTCAAGGCTCAACTGCCTTAACACTCATCAGTGTAGGCTCCACTACTTAAATACATCATTTTAGTGTTCTCAGCATCAACGTACTAGAAGGGTGATTGCTAATTGCATCGACGTTTCATTAAACGTGTTCTGATCAAAGGCCAAGCCGACCTCTCTCTACTGGTAACGTCTGTTTACTCTTCTCGTGAATTTTATTTTCATCTATCACCATCTAGTGCTTACCCCGCAACAATGTCACTATTACGTGCTAAGCAGGGGACTTAATGTTGATGGTGGTTTTTAGTTCAAGGCTAAAGATTGTAAAACCCTGTATTTAATGTACTGTCATTCTACAAAGAGACTGAGCCATTTGAAGTAATGAGTGCCCATCCTTTTTACTTACGCATATATTGAGAATTCAATATATTTACATGAACTTTATCCAGAATGGTGCATGTAGCAACAATCCAAAATATTATGTAAATTTCAACATCCCGCCTATATTATTCATTAATGCAAGGCTCATTGAATACTTTCCTGTGCTATGTTCTCCGGCTGAACCCTAAATATTGATATGACATTACAATTAGTGTTCACTCGCAGCTGAGTAGCATCAATTTCCCGAAGTATCAAGATTAAGGTCTGCATGAAAGTACTCAGTCGGAAAGCATGCTGCTCTCTGACAATAAAATTTAAAGAACTCTGTGTCAACATACAGAACTCACCGAATTTAATCAATTTTGTGATAATTCACAAGATTCAAATATTAACCTAATTAATTTGCAAAAATTAGGTTTTTTACGCATGCGCAATATCTCGGACCCTGCTGGTCGAAACTAAACCTAGGCAAGCTAGGAAATTTATCCGCCATGGACTAGTAGGAGCAAAGTCCTACCAAAAATCAGAAAACAAGAAATAAAAGAGGAGCCGCGGAAAATAGGAGCAGGAATAAGAGGAGGCGTAGCCACGCCACATGGACGGCCAGTTCACCCTAGCGGGCGCCACCTGAAGATGGCCATGCCCCCATGCTACTCTTGCCGGCCCTCTTTCCCATCGACCAATCAGGTCGCTCTAAATGCGCCGCATGCACTTGTAGTGTGGCCGGGCCCATGCTGCTTGTCGGCCCCCTTTCATATCGACCAATCAGGTCGCTTTTAACCACCACACGCATTAAATAAATCCAAACTGCGCTAACACCTAGTGGTCGTCGTGTCAATATGGCCGTCATGCCAATTAGCTAATCAACCTGCCAAATCGCACCGGCATGCTAATTGGCAAGCCATGCTATTCCAACGAGCTGTGGCCATGATCAACGGCCACCCCCTTTTCCATAAATAGTTGTGGACATGATCAATGGCCACCCCTCTTCCATAAGGAACAATCGGCCACGCCGCGGCCTACCCATATGGCTTCTAAACGATCACCCAAAGATTGGACGAACAACTGGGAGCATTTGGTAAACAATTTTAGTATAAGCTACATGCCAAAAGTTTCGTATGGATGTCTAGCATAACATACTAAAAAATATCATCAATCAGATTAACGAGCTAAAAGATACAGCTTAAAAGACGAGCTAGGTCATGGCTGAAAACTGACAGAATTCCTCCTGAATTCTTCCTGAGTTTTTACTGTCGGTCTGTTTTCACCTCCTAAACGAGCTCAAAAACTAAATATTCTTAAATAGGAAGATATAAAATTCTTTTTTGATAAGAATGGAGGGGAGGATCGTCAAAATACGAGTTCGTATGAGAATTCTACAGCAGTTTTAGTGAGGGTCTCACATCTGAATTTTCTGATTACGAAATTTCATGAATTAGCACAAACCAATAGGATGTCAAAATGGCTACCAGCCACCATTCTCCTATAGGGACTGATTACCACATCTTTAATGTACATAGATAGCTCCTGGCAGCTACTCACACATGACCACCCGCCACCTAGCTTGCGCGTGATTGGTCAGAATAACTAGGTCTTGCAAACAAGACCCATTTAGCAGCCTGCTGCATATTTTCCACGAAAATACTTGAGACATCAAACATGTCACAAACTGGGGGATGTTCATCAGGGTATTGGTCTGGCGGTCTACAGCGTGCGGAGTGCAACACGCCTATTACAAGAAAGTGTCAGGAAAGGCAGGCAGTTAGTGATGATAGATAAGTAGTGGGACAAAACCACCCAGTCTTCCCCTAATAGTGGAGACGTGGTTTTCACCATCCTGCACGATCCCACTCCTCTATCAATCAACTATTCCCAGTTCCTATGAGATCTGGGTGCGTGCAACTATGACTGATATAAATAGGTTTTCAACCTATTTCAACAAACGACACAGTTTTGGTTATCAACACAGGTATCCAGAAAACACCAAGAACTGATAGCTTACATTCTGCAAGCCAGATCCATATTCTGATACAAGTTATAAAACAGCCACACCTTAAAAATTCAATATTTTTGATCTCAACACCTTCTTCGCTTCCCTCCCTAAGATCAACCCTTCTCCTTCACTTTGTGACCGAAGCAAGACTGGAACGACCATTTCTTGGTTTAGGCCAGGATTGTATATATTGATCTCTCGAATCTAAAGTACTCCCGTGCAGTGCATTTGTTTAGGGTTTGAATTCGTTTCTCATCAACACACCCAAATTTACCAAAATCAGCAGAATCAGTTTTTACCTCAAAAACAACGCTTCACCAGGATTGAATTCTGATCTTAGAGAAAGTTCTGAAAAACTTGTTACTCACCAAAAAAGGTTGGATAAACAAATCCGGATCAACTCTGATCTTGTTGCGGAAATTGCAATGTATAAGGATTTGAAATCTGTCAAAATTCCTTCAATGGATTTGAATAACTCCTTTTATTCTTCTCTGAAGAATGGTCGCAAGTCAGGTGATAAACGAGGTTTAGGCTTTGTGAAACCTGATCGGACTGAGAACTACTCAAAAAAATTTAAAGATGTTGGTCTATGTATGTTCTGTGACTCTTACAATCACTTTCAACATACATGTATATCCTTCCGGAAAAGTTTAAAGGTTGCAAGTAATATTCATAAGAAAGTTGAACAACTGTTTACTTCTCTAAAAGGATGTACAAAACTAACAAGAAATCCTAAACGGGATAGTGGTGTTAGTATGGGAGCTTTTGCTCTAAAATCAACTTCGCCCTTTCAATGGTTTCTTGACAGTGGATGTAGCCGACATATGTCTCTCGTTGTTTGTAACTTAAAGTGACTTTGAAGGAGGCCCAGTAACATTTGGAGATGGGAGTTACTGCTACATAAGAAAGAAGGGGACGATCAAACTTCCCGGCGTTCCTGAAATCCATGATATAGTATACGTTAAAGGTATGACTGTGAACCTTCTTTTTATTAGTCAAATCTGTGGCAAAGGCCATAGAGTTGTCTTCAATCGAATGGATGTGACATTGTAGATAAAACTGGGAAAGTAATTTTTCAGGGAACTCGTGGTAAAAACAACTGTTATCTCCTTGATACTCAGTTCAGTAACTGTTACAATTTGACTAAGGTGGAATCTACACATCTTTGGCATGAGCGTTTGGTCACATCAATTATTGCCTTCTAACTAAGATCATTAATAAAAAAAAACTTGTTAGAGGCGTTCCCAAAATCAATGCATAGATTGATGGTGTATGTGGTGCCTATCAAAAGGGTAAACAAATAAAAGTTCACCATAAATCATCTCGAGAGATTCTCACTAAAGATCCACTTGATTTAATTCATATGGATCTCTTCAGACCTATTCAACAACCTACGGTTGCGGGTAATAAGTATGCTTTAGTTATGGTAGATGATTACATCAGATTCACTTGGGTAGCATTTATATCTCATAAGAATGAAACCCTTGATGAAATCAAGATTATTGTTAATAGAATCCAGAATGAACAAGGTCGCAGACTAAAGAAAATTAGAAGCGACCGTGGAACTGAATTCAAGGACACTAAGGTGTTTGAATTTTGTGACAAACTGGGGATTATTCAACAATACTCACCACCCATTACTCCTCAAGCTAATGGAGTTGCAGAAAGAAAGAATAAGAACATTCAGGAAATGGCCAGGGTAATGCTCCATAACAAAAACTTACCTTTAAGGTTTTGGGGAGAAGCTGTTTTCACAGCATGTTATTTGATCAACCGTGTCTACCTACGGTCTAAAACCCTAAACACTCCTTATGAGTTGTGGTACAGTAGGAAATCCAACTTACATTATCTCAGAGTGTTCGGAAGTAAGTGCTACATTCTAAAAGATCGAGAACAGAGAGGGAAATTTGATACTAAAAGTGATGAAGGCATCTTTCTTGGCTATGCTTCTGATAGTCGTGGTTTTTGAGTTTTTAATCTCAGAACCCAAGTTATGATGGAATCTGCTAATGTTATCATTGATGATATTAGTAATTTTCATCATGATAATCCACCTGCTGAATTGCCTCCAACTGAGACAATTAAGAAAGTCAAAGAAATCCCAGAATCAGTTGAAGTCGTCCCAACTGTTACTGATCCTGACATTTCTAGTGATGAGGAGAAGAGCACTGATCAGGCTACTCCTGTTGAACAAGAACGTGTCCCTCCACGACACCTCTGGATTCATTGGAATCATGATCCCAACAGTATTATTGGTGGAAGATATTTTACTGCTAAGACAAGAGGACAACTTCAAAATATTTGCAATTTTGGTTGTTATCTTTCACAAGTAGAACCGAGAAACATTGACGAAGCTCTTAGCGATCCCTTTTGGGTGAATGCAATGCATGAAGAGTTAAATCAATTTCAAAGACAAGACGTATGGGAACTAGTACCTTGTCCCTCCAATATCAATATTGTTGGTACCAAATTGATATTCAAGAATAAGTCTGATGAATTTGGTACAATTGTCAGAAATAAAGCCAGACTTGTCGCTCAAGGATATTCACAAATTGAGGGTATCTAATTTGACGAAACCTTTGCTCCTGTGGCACGCCTTGAGTCCATTCAGTTGTTATTAGCTCATGCTTGTTTTCTTAAGGTTAAGCTGTTTCAAATGGACATAAAATTCGTGTTCCTAAACGGAAATTTAAAGGAAGAGGTCTATGTCGCTCAACCTAAGGGTTTTGAAAATCCTAATTTCCCAGATCATGTCCTTAAGCTTAAAAAGGCATTATACGGGTTAAAACAAGCACCTCGTGCCTGGTTCGAAAAACTAACTACTCCTCTTCTTAGGAAAGGTTTTTCAAGAGGCGGAGCTGATAAAACCTTGTTTACCAAATGGAGTGGGAAAGATGTTTTCATTTCTCAAGTCTATGTAGATGATATCATTTATGGTTTAACTTATGAGAAACTTGCAAAAGATTTTCAAGTCTCTCTTGGCAAAGAATTTGAAATGAGCAATGTTGGTGAATTAAAGTTCTTTTTAAGATTACAAATTCAGCAACATAAGGATGGAATTTACTTATCTCAAGAAAAATATGTTAAGGATCTTGTCTCAAGGTTCGGTCTGGATAAGTCAACTCTAAAACTGACACCTATGCACACCACTGGTAAACTACATAGAGATGAGAAAGGAGTAAATGTGGATCAAAAAATTTATCGATCTATTATTGGTAGCCTTTTATATCTTACAGCTACTAGACATGATATTGCGTTTAGTGTTGGTTGTTGTGCTAGATTTCAGGCTAATCCAAAGGAATTTCATCTTGCAGCTGCGAAGAGGATCATACGATATATTCAACGTACTAGCGGGTATGGTCTATCCTATACTTTTGATACTAATACTGATCTTACTGCCTATTCAGATACGGATTGGGCAGGATGTGTAGAAGATAGAAAAAGTACTTCGGGGGGATTTTACTATGTTGGGTTGAATCTTGTGGCTTGGCACAGCAAGAAACAAAAATCACAATCCCTATCTACATGCGAAGCAAAATACATTGTTGCAGGTTCGTGTTGTACTCAACTTATATGGATGAAACAAATGCTTGCCGATTATGGAATTGACACTGGAATAATGAAGATCTTTTGTGATAACTCAAGTGTGATTTGCATCACTGAGAATCCTGTTGAGCACTCAAGAACTAAGCACATTGATATAAGGTATCATTTTATTAGAGATCTCTATGAAAATGGTATCATCAATATGGAATTTGTGCCTTCAGAACAACAATTGGCTGATATCCTCACCAAACCTTTAGACACTGCTACGTTTCAACACTTACGGCAGTCTATAGGTGTTGTTTTGGTTAATTAGTTTCCTAGCCTTTTGCCCCTGGACTCATTCATATCTTTTGGGCAATCAAGGCTTCGAACGCCAGTATAGTGTTGTTTCAATTTCATATTTGTTTCTACGTAGATAACAATTCTATTCATATCAAAGGTTTCGCTGAAATCCTTCTTTTCTTGTGAAAGTAAGGTCGCTCTTGTTGTTCTTTCGGGAATGACATTTTATGGGGGAGAGTTCTTAATTGAACTCTTACTTAATTACCAAATCTTTTTGGGGAGTGCGGTTGTGGAATATTATAGGGGTTATCTTGTATCTTTATAAACTCCTTGATGAATGCATTTAGTTTCGGCTATATGATTGCATTTAAAAAGTTGATATGTGCTTTTCTTTTGGTCATGAAGTGTCTCTATGGAAATTTCATTAGGATCCCACTAATTTTCGTACCTTTGCCAATTTTATTGACAAAAATGGGGAGAATTAATGTGTAGTTAACACTACAAATACATATGGTTTTCGGATCATTATGTAAGGGGGAGTGGTTTTCATGTGAGATGAAGTATTGACTAAGAGGGAGTGATACATATCACCAAAGTATTATTGTCGAAGTTGTGATACAATTGAACTTTGATGTTGTGTAATAATACTATGACATTGTATAACAATGATTGAGAGCTATTGGTTTTCTCATTGTTATAGCTACGGATCCTCAACAACGATGATGCTGAGCTGAACATCTTTAGAATCATTGGAGTACTTGGAAGTGACGAAGATTTCGAGTAATGTTGAAGAACCAATGAGATCAAGCATTTGGATGAGAAGCTAAAAAGTTTTTTTATTTTGTATTCCATATGTATTGATAGTTTTGTCACTAAAATTAACAAAGGGGGAGATTGTTAGAGCACTGCTCGGTCGAACTCGCAAGCGTTGCTATCTCAAGCTTGTTTTTCAAGTTTAGTTACCAAAACTATAAGTCTTGATTTCTAGTCTACTTATAGCTAAGTCTCGGATAAGGATAGTAAGTGTAGTTAAGCCTTAGACTCCATGGCGTTCATCGAATGAAGACGAAGAACTACTCAATGGAACCTGTGGAACTTCATCAACAAAAGGTATGTGGAGACTTGAACTTATCTATCACTCAAAAGTATATCTATTTTATCTCCTATTTGAGACAAAAGTCGTATTGCTATATAGATTTCAATTATACACATTTGCTATTTCGAGCCGAGTCTATCTTGAAAAAGTGGGGGTACAACAACCTCACCCAATAATTCGCTTAGCAATCTATATGGACTAACTCCAATATACTTTTAAGAGAATAAACTAGACAGTCAGACTCAATCTTAATAAAAAGTATATCAAGGAGTTATATCTCAATTTCTCGATTCAATACTTACTCAAGCAAATAGAAATCTACGAGTCTAATTGAATACAAGAGAAATTAACTTGAACGGTACCAAAGAACAATGTTCAAGTATCAATCAATTTCAATCAACAACCAAAGGTTGGATTTACCAATTGATCGATTCAACGCACAACCTGTGATATTTCAATAATATAACAAAATATAATGCGGAAAAGAAATAACACAGACACCAGAAGTTTTGTTAACGAGGAAACCGCAAATGCAGAAAACCCCCGGGACCTAGTCCAAATTGAACACACACTGTATTAAGCCGCTACAGACACTAACCTACTACAAACTAACTTCGGTCTGGACTGTAGTTGAACCCTAATAAATCTCATACTGATTCAAGGTACAGCTGCGCTCCTTACGTCTCTGATCCCAGCAGGATACTACGCACTTGATTCCCTTAGCTGATCTCACCCACAACTAAGAGTTGCTACGACCCAAAGTCGAAGACTTTAATAAACAAATATGTATCACACAGAAAAGTCTATTGAATAGATAAATCTGTCTCCCACAGAAATACCTACGAGTTTTGTTCCGTCTTTTGATGAATCAAGGTGAACAAGAACCAATCGATAACCCGGACTTATATTCCCGAAGAACAACCTAGAATTATCAATAACCTCACAATAATCTTAATCGACTAGCGAAACAAGATATTGCGGAATCACAAACGATGAAACGAAGATGTTTGTGACTACTTTTCTATCTTGCCTATCGGAGAAATTAATCTCAAGCAAATCTTACGATTTCACTCAATCACTATAGAAACAGCAAGATCAGATTACGCTACTACAGAGAAAATAGTTGGGTCTAGCTTCACAATCCCAATGAAGTCTTCAAGTCGTTATCCTACAAGGTCTCGGTAGAAACCTAAGGTTAAAGGAGAATTGACTCTAGCTTATACAACTAGTATCACACAGGAGGTGTGGGGATTAGGTTTCCTAGTTGCTAGAGTTTTCCTTTATATAGTCTCTAAATCAGGGTTTGCAATCTAAGTTACCTTGATAACAAATCATTCAATATTCACCGTTAGATGAAAACCTGATAATATTCAAGCTAATATCTTTCAACCGTTAGATCGAACTTAGCTTGTTATACACAAATGAAATGCACGTTCATTTAGGTTTGTTTAACCGTACCTAAACGTGTACACCTAGTTGGTTCAACAGTAGTTAACCAAATGGTTAGCCATATGAGCACTTTCATATCAACCATATTCATCTTTACCATAACTAGTTCAAATGACTCAAAAGAACTAGTTAGAGAGTTGTTCAATTGCTTAGATCTCATAGAAGTATACAAGACACAATCGAAGCAAAAACGATTTTGATTCACTCGAATCGATTCATAAACTTTATAGCCACGGTTTGCAAATATGCATTCCTTAGTTTATATAAGTTTAAGTTAACGAATAAACCGTTTTTAGAAAATAACCCACTCAAGTACGCATACCGGTAAGCATACTTAAGTACCCGGATTGAGTTAAACTCCAGCAGAAATTCACGGGACGTGAACTTCCGGCGGTACGCGTACAGGTACGCGGACTTTAGTTCTGGTTATCCTGAGCAACAAAGTACGCATACTTTGGTTCAAGGATTTTTGACTTACACACGTATGAGTTCACATACAATGTTTATATCCATTCAAGGTTATATATTCTAAACTCTCATTTCAATCATTGAAACATTCTTAGAGGATGTTAAATAGAGGTTATTCACATACTATTTTTCATCAAAGCGATTTTCAAGATATTGAAATAATCAACATTACTTTTGTCACTTGTAAAGATGAACTTGGCCAAAGCGAAAGCTTACCAACACATATTTCGAGAAATAGATAAGCGAGATAAACTCGGCTCGAAATAGCAAATATGTATAATCGAAGTCTATATAACAATACGACTTTTGTCTCAAGATAGGAGATAGAGTAGATAAATGTTTGAGTGATAGATAAGTTCAAGTCTCCACATACCTTTTAGTCGATGAAGTTCCACCAGTTCCTTGAGTAGTTCTTCGTCTTTGCATGATGAATGCCGTGGAGTCTAGAGCTCAACTACACTTTCTATCCTAGTCCGAGACTTAGCTATAAGTAGACTAGAAATCAAGACTTATAGTTTTGGCAACTAAACTTGACAAACAATCTTGAGATAGCAACGCTTGCGAGAATCTCCCCCTTTGTCAATTTTAGTGACAAAGCTATCAATACATATGGAATACAAAATAAATAAACTTTGCAGCTTCTCTTCCACATGCATGATCTCCTTGGTTCTTCAACATTACTCGAAATCTTCGTCATTTCCAAGTACTCCAATGATTCCAAAGATATTCAATGCAGCATCATCGTTGTTGAAGATCCGTAGCCATAACAATGAGAAAATAAAAGCTCTCAATCATTGTTAGACAGTGTCACAGTATTATTACACAACATCAAAGTTCAATTGTATCACAACTTCGACAACAATACTATGGTGATATGTATCACCCCACCTTAGTAAATACTCCATCTCACATGGAAACCACTCCCCCTTACGTAATGATCCGAAAACCATATGTATTTTTAGTGTGAACTACACATTAATTCTACCCCTTTTTGTCAATAAAATTGGCAAAGGTACGAAAACTAGTGGGATCCTAATGAAATTTCCATAGAGACATTTCATGACCAAAAGAAAGCACATATCAACTTTTTAGATGCAATCATATAGCCGAAACTAAATGCATTCATCAAGGAGTTTATAAAGATACAAGATAACCCCTACAATATTCCACAGCCGCACTCCCCACAAAGATTTGGCAATTAAGCACAAGTTCAATTAAGAACTCTCCCCCATATAATGTCATTCCCGAAAACAACAAGAGCGACCTTACTTTCACAAGAAAAGAAGGATTTCTTTGGAAATTAACAAATCTCATAAAAATATGAATTTGTATCCAAAATACTCAATTGAATTAACCACAAGTGAACCCATGATTAATTCAACCGGAATACTCAACTAAATTAACCATAAGAGAACCCATGATTAATCTAATTGGAAAATGCTCAACATAAGAAAACTTATGGAACCGCACAGTATATACATAAAATATGGATCAGGGAAGATCAATACTGTGGAATAAACAAAGATTCATTCTATCTTTCATCACTATTTGCACAATGACATACAATAGACTTAATCTTTGTAAACAAAAGCTCATCCTTTCTTCCGTCAATATTTGCATAATGACATAAAAGGCTTAACTTTTGTTTGTCAAAAGTTCATTCAATCTTTTATCAATACTTGCAAATCAACATACGAAGGACTTAACTTTTGACCACGTATGGGACAATCATAGTTCACGACCGCAAACACACATATCCCATAACAAATTGCAATATATACAACCATAAATATTAATACTGCAAAATCATCTTCCAAAAAAACTTTAGAATTTAAACAAATAAATCTAAAAATATTGAAGATGAAAATCGTTGGACATAGCTATGTGTAATCACAATAATGGTTATTCCAAACTCTAGTTATTCTTCTTAAAAACACAAGAATAAAATTCTCATAAGAAGTTTCTCTAGACATTGAGACCTCTGAAAAATTATTTATCGTCCCCGAACTCCTTGTCGTCAACAGCCATATGAACATATGGTTCGTGAAGAAAGGAGTCAATTACAACAAACCTTCTAGGCTGAAGATGTCGAACCAGGGGCTTCTGAATCTCAAGAGTTCTCAAAAAAAAAGCCTTTATTTGCTGAATCTCCTTTCTTGTCTCCTTCAACTCTTCAAGAACATCAGAAAACTTCTAAGAGTTTGAAGGAACAACCCTTGGCTTCCTCATATTCCTTATTTTTCTTTTCAAAGTTGGAGGTATTGGAGATTTTTCTTTTTCCTTCATGATTGATGGCTTAACAATCATATTAACATCTTTTACATCATAATACATGATGCTTGGAGTATCCATATGATGGGTTTGTGAAAGGAAGTCACAAAAAAGCTCAACAAGCAGTCTTTGGTTAAAAAGAGTTTCAGGGAAGGAAAAGATATGTAGGGTTATGAAACCTTTAAACACACAGGTTCGTGTACACACAACTCTCAACCCTATAAAAGGTATAATATTCTATTTTGACCCTCTTTTATTGATTAATCAGTGAAAACCTTTCCGATGTCAATTAGATATGGAAAAATTCCAATCTTTCAAAACAGGCAAAGCTTAAAAAGAAAACAAATTTTTAAAACCATTTTTCTTTTTCTAAAGCCTGAGATGTGCAGAATCTTGTCTCTTTTGATCAGGCACATGAGACAAGATGCACTAACCGACACAATTTAAGTTGTGCTGGGGTGAACAATAATCTGTCCACCATATCCTTTTCGATCGGAATTCATAGAACCCTGTTTCTCATAGTGTTTAGACTATAAATTTCTTTCCAATGGTCTTGTCTTATCCTTGGAAACTAACTTATTTGACGAAGATAAAATCTTATATACCTCAGCGGTCTTCTGAACAAGTTTGAGCTTGTTTGCTAATCGATTTGCTCTTCGTTGAAGTTTGTTGGCATGTATCAATTTGTGTTTATACTTGAAACACTTTGACAGTTCATGGCCCTTGAGCGAACAATATGAGCATGTCAACCTGGAATATGATTCAGGTATCCGAGATGTGCAAGCTGCTAGACACATAGTAGAACCTGAAAAATTAGACAGAGAGTTTCCAAAGGAAATATCAACTTTTTCTTCCAGATTGGTTGAGTTTTCTTCTGAAATATTATCAAGATTGATGTATGTATTGCTACAGTTATCAAAATCAATATTTTCACAAAGAAGTGCAATACTTGATTTTTTGTCTTCATTAGAATCATAGTTGTCAGACATTTCATCAAGAGTTGCAGCAAGACCTTTGTTCCCAGTGTATTTCTTTCGATTTGGACACTCATTTGAAAAATGACCAAAACCTTTACACTTAAAGCACTGAGGCATTTCCTCGTCATCAGTTTCATCAATATCCCTGTTTTTAATAGGAACACGATTATGGGGTTTATCTGATGACTTGGATTTTTCTCTGGAGAACCAAGGTCCCTAAACTGTCTTGTGATCAACGAGACTGACTTGTCAAGATCTTCATCTGATGAATCAGCCTCAGAAAAATCATCTTCAGAGATGCAAACACTTTTACTTTTATCAAGTAATTTAGTGTTCTTTTGTGCTTTGAAAGCAACATCCATTCCAAATTTGGATGTATCCTCATGATCAAAGATCTTTAACTTCCCAACCAAAGTATTTCTGGAAAGCATTACGAGATTATTTCCTTCAACGATGGCATGCTCCTTAGAATCGTATCTAGATGGCAGGGATCTGAGAATCTTCATCACAATGTCCTTTTCAGGAATAGTCTTACCCAATGCAAAAGATGCATTAACAATTTCAGACACTTTGTGATTAAATTCATCAAATAAATATTCATCTGCCATACGAAGGTTTTCCCAGTCAGAATTTAGGTTTTGAAGCTTAGCTTCTTTTTCACATGTATTCCTTTCAAATACGGTTTCTAAGATATCCCAGGCATCTTTAGACTTTGTGCACATAGTCACATGATGCTGAAGATCTAGGGTAACAGCATGTATGATAGCATTTAAGCTGTCAGAATTTTTCTTAGCAGCAAGGATTTCTTCTGGACTATATCTACAAATATCCTTCGGTATAGATACATCACGTTTTATATTAACCGGAGGATCATAGCTATTAACAACACGTACCCATGTTTGAAAATCACGAGCTTGAAGAAAAGCACGCATATCAATTTTCCACCATAAGTAGTTTGAGCCATCGAAGACTGGTGGTACGTTTATGGAGATAGAATTTCTGTCCATAGAGTCAGATCGCTACAAATACAGACTTATGAGGTCTTTAAACGTGTTTGCCTGCTCTGATACCAATTGAAAAAGTGGGGGTACAACAACCTCACCCAATAATTCGCTTAGCAATCTGTATGGACTAACTCCAATATACTTTTAAGAGAAACAACTAAACAGTCAGACTCAATCTTAATTAAAAGTATATCAAGGAGTTATATCTCAATTTCTCGATTCAATACTTACTCAAGCAAATAGAAATATGCGAGTCTAATTGAATACAAGAGAAATTAACTTGAACGGTACCAAAGACCAATGCTCAAGTATCAATCAATTTCAATTAACAACCAAAGGTTGGATTTACCAATTGATCGATTCAATGCACAACCTGTGATATTTCAATAATATAACAAAATATAATGTGGAAAAGAAATAACACAGACACCAGAAGTTTTGTTAACGAGGAAACCGCAAATGAAAAAAAAAACCCGGTACCTAATCCAGATTGAACACACTGTATTAAGCCGCTACAGACACTAGCCAACTACAAACTAACTTCAGTCTAGAATGTAGTTGAACCCCAATCAATCTCACACTGATTCAAGGTACAGTTGCGCTCCTTACGTCTCTGATCCCAGCAGGATACTACGCACTTGATTCCATTAGCTGATCTCACCCACAACTAAGAGTTGCTACGACCCAAAGTCGAAGACTTTAATAACAAATCTGTATCACACAGAAAAGTCCACAGTAATAGATAAATCTGTCTCCCACATAAATACCTACAAGTTTTGTTCCGTCTTTTGATGAATCAAGGTGAACAGGAATCAATCGATAACCCGTACTTATATTCCCGAAGAACAGCCGAGATTTATCAATCACCTCACAATAATCTTAATCGACTAGCGAAACAAGATATTGCGGAATCACAAACGATGAGACGAAGATGTTTAAGACTACTTTTCGATCTTGTCTATCGGAGAAATTAATATCAAGCCAATCTTACAATTGCACTCAAACATGATAGAAACAGCAAGATCAGATCACGTAACTACAGAGAAAATAGTTGGGTCTGGCTTCACAATCCCAATGAAGTCTTCAAGTCGTTAACCTACAGGGTATTGGTAGAAACCTAAGGTTAAAGGAGAATAGACTCTAGCTTATAAAACTAGTATCACACAGGAGGTGTGGGGATTAGGTTTCCCAGTTGCTAGAGTTGTCCTTTATATAGTCTCCAAATCAGGGTTTGCAATCTAAGTTACCCTGATAACAAAGCATTCAATATTCACCATTAGATGAAAACTTGATTAGATTCAAGCTAATATCTTTCAACCGTTAGATCGAACTTAGCTTGTTATACACAAATGAAATGCACGTTCATTTAGGTTTGTGTAACCGTACCTAAACGTGTACACCTAGTTGGTTCAACAGTAGTTAACCAAATGGTTACCCATAAGAGCACTTTCATATCAACCATATTCATCTTCACCATAACTAGTCCAAATGACTCAAAATAACTACTTAGAGTGTTCAATTGCTTAGATCTCATAGAAGTATACAAGACACAATCGAAGCAAAAACGATTTGATTCACTTGAATCGATTCATGAACTTTATAGCCACGGTTTGCAAATATGCATTCCTTAGTTTATATAAGTTTAAGTTCACGAATAAACCGTTTTAGAAAATAACCCACTCAAGTACGCATACTTAAGTACCCGGATTGAGTTAGTTTTTAGTTCACAAACTCCAGCAGAAATTCACGGGACGTGAACTTCCGGCAGTACGCGGACTTTAGTTCCGGTTATCATGAGCAGCAAAGTACGCATACTTTGGTTCAAGGATTTTGGACTTACACACGTATGAGTTCACATACAATGTTTATATCCATTCAAGGTTATATATTCTAAACTCTCATTTCAATCATTGAAACATTCTTAGAGGATGTTAAAAAGAGGTTATTCACACACTATTTTTCATCAAAACGATTTTCAAGATATTGAAATAATCAAAATTACTTTCGTCACTTGTAAAGATGAACTTGGCCAAAGCGAAAGCTTACCAACAAATATTTCGAGAAATAGATAAGCGAGATAAACTCTGCTCGAAATAGCATATGTGTATAATCGAAGTTTATATGGCAATACGACTTTTGTCTCAAGATAGGAGATAGAGTAGATAGACTTTTGAGTGATAGATAAGTTCTAGTCTCCACATACCTTTTAGTCGATGAAGTTCTACCAGTTCCTTGAGTAGTTCTTCGTCTTTGCATGATGAACGACGGGGAGTCTAGAGCTCAACTACACTTTCTATCCTAGTCCGAGACTTAGCTATAAGTAGACTAGGAATCAAGACTTATAGTTTTGGCAACTAAACTTGATAAACAAGCTTGAGATAGCAACACTTGCGAGTTCGACCGAGCAGTGCTCTAACATATCTCGCTTATCTATTTCTCGAAATATGTGTTGGTAATCTTTCGCTTTATCCAAGTTCATCTTTACTCGTGACGAAAGTCATGTTTATTATTTCAATAACTTGAAAATCGCTTTGATGAAAATAGTTTGTGAATAACAATTGTTTTAACATCCTCTAAGAAAGTTTCAATGATTTAAATGAGAGTTTAAAACAAGTAACCATGTTTGGATATAAACATAGTGTGTTCTCACATTTGTGTAAAAGTCCAAAACCGGGAACCCAAAGTATGCGTACCCGTACGTGTACTGGCGGTTGTTGGAAATCCGGGTAAGTATGTGTACCCGTACGCATACTGGCGGAAGTTTCACGTCCGTGAATTTATGCTGGAGTTTGGAAGTGAAAAACAAACTCAATTCTGATACTTAAGTATGCGTACCCGTTTGCATACTTAAGGAGGTTACTTTCTAAAATCGGTTTGTTCATGAATTAAAATATTTATATAATAAGGAATGCAATCTTTGCAACCCGTGGCTATAATGTTCATGAATTGATTTGAGTGAATCAAAATCGACTTTGCTTCAATTATGTCTTGTATACTTCTATGAGATCTAAGCAATTCAACAACTCTCTAACTAGTTCATTAGAGTCATTTGAACTAGTTATGGTAAAGATGAATAAGGTTGATATGAAAGTGCTCATATGGCTAACCATGAGTTAACTTTTGTTGAACCGACTAAGTGTACACGTTTAGGTACGGTTACTCAAACCTAAATGAAGTTACATTTCATTTGTGTATAACAAGCTAAGTTCGATCTAACGATTGAAAGATATTAGCTTGAATCTAATTAGTTTTTTATCTAAAGGTGAATATTGAAAGCTTTGTTACCAAGGTAACTTAGATTGCAAACCCTGATTTGAAGACTATATAAAGGAGAACTCTAGATCCTGGGAAACCTAATCCCCACACCTCATGTGTGATACTAGTTGTATAAGATAGAGTCGATTCTCCTTTAACCTTAGGTTTTTCACGAAACCCTGTAGGTTAACGACTTAAAGACTTCATTGGGATTGTGAAGCCAGACCCAACTATTTTCTCTGTAGTTGTGTGATCTGATCTTGTTATTTCTATCGTGTTTGAGTACAATCATAATATTGGCTTGATATTTATATCTCCGATAGGCAAGATAGAAAAGTAGTCACAAACACCTTCGTTTCATCGTTTATGATTCCACAATATCTTGTTTCGTTAATCGATTAAGATTATTATGAGGTGATTGATAATTCTAGGCTGTTCTTCGGGAATATAAGTCAGGGTTATCAATTGGTTCCTGTTCACCTTGATTTATCAAAAGACAGAACAAAAAATCGTAGGTATATCTGTGGGAGACATATTTATCTATTCAATAGACTTTTCTGTGTGATACAGATTTGTTTATCAGTCTTCGACTTTGGGTCGTAGCAACTCTTGGTCGTGGGTGAGATCATCTAAGGGAATCAAGTGCGTAGTATCCTGTTGGGATCAGAGACGTAAGGAGCGCAATTGTACCTTGAATCAGTGTGAGATTGATTAGGGTTCAACTACAGTCCAGACCGAAGTTAACTTTGTAGTAGGCTAGTGTCTGTAGCGGCTTAATGCAGTGTGGTGTTCAAATCTGGACTAGGTACCGGTTTTTTTTTGCATTTGCGGTTTCCTCGTTAACAAAACTTCTGGTGTCTGTGTTATTTCTTTTCCGCATTATATTTTGTTATATAATTAAAATATCACAGGTGTTGCGTTGAATCGATCAATTGGTAAATCCAACCTTTGCTTATTGATTGAAATTGATTGATCCTTGAACATTGGTCTTTGGTACCATTCAAGTTATCTCTCTTATATTCAATCAGGCTCGCAAATTATTATTTGTTTGATTGTGGATTGAATTGAGAGGTTGAGATATAACTCTTTGATATACTTTTCTTAAGATTGAGTCTAACTGTCTAGTTGATTCTCTTGTAAGTATATTGGAGTTAGTCCATACAGATTGCTAAGCGAAATATTGGGTGAGGTTGTTAGACCACACTTTTTCACATCGGTGAACCCACCAAGCATTGGTATATCAAGGTTGGTTATCATATTTAGTATCAAAACTCATCTAGAGTCGCTTGATTAATTACTAAAGCCAACTTCATTTAGGTTAGACTAAAAAGTCTATGAATGTTGAGACTTAACAAGTATTACTCTGAAGACCTGAAGAATGCGAAGAAGTAACGACTATAACGAATACTTCATCCTTCCACTTGAGGTTAGTAATATTGACTTGATCTTGTTTCTATTCCTAACGTATCTTTCAAGTCGTGCATATTGAAAACATAACATGCGAAGTATATATATTTATCTCTAGTATTAGACTTGGTCATCAAGGAACTATATTACGAAGTATAACGCTTATTTGTTGAACTTCGTAAATACGACATCGACATAATCTATGTAACTTGTTACATGATTGTGTGTGATATAGGTGTAATTTCATCCTAGGAAACAATGTTTTTAATATTAGTTTAAAGAAAGTACATATACGAATTTGTTTCGTAATCGAAAGAAAATCAATAGGTATATTAGTCCGGCTATTCATTGAAGATTATTTGGATGACCAATATAATGTGATATGGTAGAACCGGTCTTAACTTATGTTGAGTATCTTGGTATAACCGATCACAACCTATGTGACTTGGTGAGAACGATCACAACTTATACTTGTGGTTTGGTGTGACCGATCACAACCTATGTATGAGAATTGGTGAGACCGATCACAACCCATACATGTGACTAGGTGAGACATATCACAACTTAAACTTGTCACTTGGTGTGAATGATCACATACTATTCTTGGGAGTCATGGTAGAACCAATTCTAACTTTGGTTGGGAGTGTGGTAGAACCGATCCCAAAAAACAAAACTGAATTTCCATATTTCACATATCTCTTCATGTTTTGTGTGAATTTGGAATTAGGGTTTGTTAAGAAAGATGTCGACATTATTTGAATATGAGCATTAAATCTTATCATTAATTGTTCAAAGATATTCCTTGATGCTCAAGGTGTCCTGAACCGAAATGAATTGAGAATCTTTTAATTAAGATTTTCGGTTTTGTGTTCTTTAATTGCCAGCAGTTAAAGCATAGCTCTAGAAAAATAAATATTAGTTATGTGCTATAATAAAATGGAGAGATTTTGGAGATATTGTTTGACATAATGTGGAAATAGGAAAACCGAAATTATGTACTTTATTACATATCTTGAGAATCTTTCGGTTTTGGAATTTCCTTAGTGTCCAAACAACCTTGGTTTATATATAGTTGAGTTTGTAGTTCTTTCAAACCATCCTAAGAGCAAGGTAAACTTCCTTTATTTATTTTTTCTGGTAGAGCCGTCTAACCAGAGAAGAAAGTACCCTAATTAGGCAAAATCTCTTATGACCGCTCGTTTAAAGACTTCTGTGGGATCAAGAAGCTCTACGAGTACCGTTGGTGGGAAAATAGATAATTGCATTGTTATTTTAGTTTTCAGTTATTGATTTGATTGACTAAGGGTTGTTGAAACTTTGATTGCACCTAGTTTGATTATTCTCGAGAGCCTTCTCTTCTGACATAAGGGTCACTCAAACTAGATCAAAGTACCGACGGGATCTTCAAAACTGTTATTAGATCTGAAGACAGCTTGTGATCATCCATTGTTAACAGACTCCGTTCTGTGCGTGATAGATCATAAGTGGATTCAAGTTTTGGTGTGCATGTACTTTGAAGATTAATCGAATATTTGAAGACAAGAAGATTTTCTTATTGGTTTTCGTATCTCGTGAATTTGTGCACACATCTTGATCAGTTGGGATCCAACTAGAATCGATTTATCTTTGATAGACTTTGAGTTGCTAGTTGTATAGATCGGCATCACTTTATAGTTTTCATTTCAGGCTATATTTTTTGATTGCGAATCCAGATCCAATTACTTTGGTGATTTAGATTGGATTGATTTAACCAGACAAATAAGTTTATTAAGTTAAACAGAAGAGCCTTTGTCAACGACTCAAACATATCTTTTATCCTAAAGATTGAATAAAGTGGTTACCAAACAGATTTAATCTTTTGTTGTTTGGAATATGATCCAAAAGAGTTGGGATTCACGTGCGTGACCATAAGGTCGGAGAGCGCAGAATTACTTAGGGAACTATACTTGGTCTCAACTATACGAAGTGGGCTTGATCTTTGTATAGCGGCTTAATTCTGAGAGTATTCAAAACTGGACTAGGTCCCGGGGGTTTTCTGCATTTGCGGTTTCCTCGTTAACAAAATCTTGTGTGTGTTATTTACTTTACTTCCGCATTATAATTGTTATTATAATTAAGTAAGTAATACTATTGTGCGTTAATCCTAATCACTTGATATTACTATAGTAAATCGGTTTCGGACCGTAACTATTATCAAGTGAATATCAAGTTGTTGTATTGTCTCGACTATTGTCCATAGACGATCACACTTGGTATGAGACTTATAAGTTGAAACAGATTGATTGTGGTGTATTTGGGTAGCCTCGTCATTTCACAAATAGAGAATGCATCAAAGCAAGAGCGTGTTCAAGTCTAACTACTGGACCAGAGGAGGCAGAATGCATTGATGCTAAGGAGGCTGTTTTGTGGGCTTTGAAACTTAAAGAAACATCTAACATTATTTTTTGTTGGCGATTGCAATAATGTTATGGAGTCTTTTACATTTTTCGAAAATACATTAGGTGGAGAGCTACAAACAGTTTTTCAGTGTGTCTTGGCAGGCAACATATTGATATGGTTGATATCCTTGCCAAAAGTATTAGGAAAGAGTCGGTAGTTTATTTTGATACTCGTAATCTGTCACTTGATAACACAGAGCTTCTTTGCTCAACTTTGTACTGGGCACTGCCATAAGTTTAGTTAAGTCGATAAATGTTTTTTAACATCAAAGAGAAAAAGAAAAAAAAATTGTTTCTCTCACCTCGCTAATTTTACCTATTGAATTTTTTCTCTACAACAGGAATGCAAAGCCAAAACTTGAAACAAAAGAAGGATGCCCAAGAAAGAAAACTCAAACCTAAATCCACACTAGAACTAACAAATCCTAGTATTGTACTTCTTCTTGGTAGGGGTCTTTCCAGGCAAGCTTAGCCCGCTGCTTGTCAGATTTTGGAGACCTGTGCTTATCAACAATGTCTCCCAACAATGTTCACCTCATTTTCTTTCCCTCCATGAGAGACACAACGCCAAGCAGGTTAGAAAAGCTCATAACGCCATCTCTTTAACATCTGCTTCAAAATCAGGTTCCTCTTCCTCCCTAGAACTTCACCAGACACCAGCTGTAGAATTTGATTGAGGTATGTAAATTCTTATCATTCATTTATACTTGCAGAATTCAGTTCAGCTTTGATGGAGTATGCAAAACAACAAATTTAGGGTCTAAGATTCATGTTTGTATCTATGTTTGGGAATTTGATTTGCAGAAACAGCACTTTTAGTAAATTTCAGATTTGGGATGATCATCTATGTGTTTGTTAAATGGCCTGATCGATTTAATTATCGATATCTGTCGCTTATGTTAGTGCCTGCGCGAATGATTAAGCTTTAGTATCACTTACATGTGCAGGTTTACATTCTTTCATGTTTTGTATATTGACCTATTCCGTTTTCTTGTATACTTAGATAAGCTAGTTGCTTCTGTTTCACTTAATACTTCAGGATCCACTAAATTTCATGTCCATACTTCTTTTGATCATCTCGTCGTTTTGACATTCAAGATTATCCAATGCTGTTTAGGAACTAGGAATATGAATCAAAGAGGCTGAGGTTCCGTCAAGAAAACGAACTCAGGTATTTTTCCTGAAGTTTAATTGGTACCACATGTTTTGGCCTTAATGAACAATCAGTAATTCAACACATCTGTTAGGTGAGAGTGTTTTTGCAAGTCAAATCATTGGTCCACCATCGCTGTCCATCATTTGAAATGTTGAATTTTCAACTTATCTGAATTTGACTTGCCTTTTATAATCATTCTAATGTTGAATCTACAAAGGAGTAATCATTCTAAAATGAAAAAATATACTTCATCATTATCAATCACTAAAATTTGCAAGGATGAGTTTCTTCCAGTTAAACTATCTCTACTTTCTTTCTGTCGTAGCTTTCACAATCTCTGTTCAAGTTACAGCTCAATACTTATTAGACTCATTTTGTTCACCGGGTAATTACGACAATAGCCCATTTGGGAGAAATCTCCATGAGACACTGGCTCTGCTTTCATCCAACATCAAACCCAATAAAACATTCTATAATAACAGTATTGGTCAAAGCTTAGATAGAGTTTATGGTATGTTACTCTGTACAGGAGGTCTTACAGATGAAGAATGTAAACGTTGTGCTGATATTTCAACTAAAGATGCCACTCAATATTGTCCAAATGGGAATGAATATATTGTATGGTATACTAATTGTATGTTAAGATACTCGAACAGATCAATCTTCTCTGTCATGGAAGTTGAGCCGACTATATATCTGCCAACCACAAGCTATAGAGTAAACACTGGATTTAATGAGTTAATAAACGAATTAACGAATAACCTTGTAGCAAGAGCTTCATCTAATGGCACTGGTGGTTCTTCTAGTATAAAGTTTGCAAGGGGAGATGTAAATTATACAGGTCTAAAATTTCAAGGGTTAGTTCAATGTACTCCAGATCTATCAGGAAGTGACTGTAACAGATGCTTATCAAGTGCACTTGCTGGTCGTCGTTATCCGAATATGTTTTTGACACTAGGTCGGGGAGTTCTTAAACCCAGTTGTTACGTGAGGTTTGAGAATTCAATTACAACGGATAACGGTAAGCATATTTCTATTTTCATATTTAAGTTTTATTCAACAGATTCAAAGTCCATGTCTTGAAGTTATTTAATTGGTTAGAGATTTTAACAACATGAGCTAAGCTAAGAGGTCATTACTGTGTGCAGGGATAAACAAGCCTGCTTTTATTGTAGTCCCGATTGTTTCACTAGTTGCAGTTATACTCATCTTGGTCATCATCATTTACTTCTGCAAACGGAAATGGAGAATAAAGGAGAAATTTTATGGCAAGTATCTAACATATTATCTACTTCAGTTCAGCTTAGCTAAGATGTGCAGTTTACATGAAAAACAAAGCACTATTCTTGGTGCAAAAGTATAAAACAAGATAAAAGATGGATAAAGTTTGTGTCTTCTAAGTATTTACGCAAATCGTTGATGCTTTCTCATTTGTTTCTTGTGTTTTGATTTCAAAACAAATTGCAGCAAAGACAGTGGATGGTACTTTGGCGGCATTTACATACCAAGAGTTACAGATTTCGACTAATGACTTTTCGCAGAAGTTGGGTGGTGGTGGTTTTGGTTCTGTCTTCAAAGGGGTTTTACCCGACTCAAGTGACATAGCTGTAAAGAAACTTGAAGGTGTCAGTCAAGGCGACAAGCAATTTCGTTCAGAGGTGAGCACTATCGGTATAATTCAGCATGTAAATCTTGTTCGCTTACGTGGGTTTTGCTCTGAAGGGGCAAAAAAGTTACTGGTTTATGATTTCATGCCAAATGGATCTTTGGATTCTCACCTTTTTAATCAGAAGAATGCTAAGGTTTTAGATTGGAATACTAGATATCAAATAGCACTAGGAACTGCAAGAGGATTGGCTTATCTCCATGAAAAATGCAGGGATTGTATCATACATTGTGATATTAAGCCTGAAAACATCCTTTTGGATGCTGAATACTGTCCTAAAGTAGCAGATTTCGGTCTGGCAAAACTTTTCGGTCGAGGATTCAGTCAGGTTCTGACCACCATGAGGGGAACCAGAGGCTACCTTGCACCAGAATGGATTTTAGGAGTGGCCATAACTCCAAAAGCTGATGTCTACAGCTATGGTAAGATGCTGTTTGAAATTATCTCGGGGAAGAGGAACACAGGCCATATCAGTAATGATTATAAGATTAGCTATTTTCCTGCGTGGGCAGCAACCAAAATGAACGAAGGCGGCGATATCATTTGCCTAGTGGATAACAGGTTGGAAGGTAATGCTGATACTCTAGAGCTTACCAGGGCTTGTAGAGTTGCTTGTTGGTGCATTCAAGATGATGAAATTCACAGGCCTTCCATGGGTCAGGTAGTTCAGATACTTGAAGGGATTTTGGAGGTGAACCGGCCTCCTATTCCAAAGTCACTTCACTTGCTTGTGGGAAACCAGGATAATGTGTTTTCTTTTTTGGAATCGTCGAATGACAGTTCAGAAGCACGAGTCTACACGACATCATCAATGTCATATTGAATATTACATATTTTTTGATTTGGTAATTAATATTGGTCTAATTTACTCATTCATTCAGACACTTCACATAATTCTAGATTATTACTGTCATGAACCCCTTTTACTTGCTGGAAATGAAAATTTGAAGTTGATTTCTGTGGCATGCCGATCTTCATCCTAAATGTATACGACTAAATTAATGAACTGTCATAGCGTAAGTGACACATTAGCCTTCTAATGAAGTTACTTAAGACGTAGTATGGGGTGGTACTAGTAGAGAGTAGAGATCTTGAGGTTTTAAGATGTGAAGATTGGACGGTTTTCTTTTACCAACTTTGGGGAACATTCTAAGCAAATTATACTGTAAACTCAAGCTATTTCACGTTTTTCTAACTCTTGTTGCATCTTCCCTAGTCCTGATTCCAGAATCCTATGTTTCTCTTCGTCTTCCAAAACTAAATCCAAACTCAAGATACCCCTTTTTTTAAAGATATTTTGGATGAATAGAAAGGTCTTTTGGAAGCTGCCAAAAATCAAATAAGATTGGTAACATGTTCCCCACCAATATTAACATTATATTCATTGTTGTCAGACTTGTAAATTTGATACATGATCTTACTCAAAATCTAAGCATGAGACAGAGGATCTTTCTCCAAGTGCCCAACCCAGAGAAAATTCTTGGTACCACCGTTAATGTGGCTACCCCGTTCGGTTCGACTGCTCTCAGCAAACTTGATACTATTCAAATGCAATCCCTTTGTTTTCTCGTCTTCGGTCCATTCAGATCCATTCAGATCCATAGTAACATTCTTCATTGAATATGGCAGAATCTTTTGATGGAGGCAAAAGCATACTACCCCATTGAGGAAAATGCACTAGTGCCACCGGAAGTGTGCAAGCTACTGTCATGATCCCCATGAGTGTTATGCCTGTGGAAGTTGTGTGTTTTGACCTTGTGAAAAACAAGTATTGAGTTAACACCGAACCAAAATTGCCTCCTGCGCCAATTAGACCAGAAATTACACCTAAAGATCGTCGAGAAATGAATGGAATTATACCAAATGTGGCTCCACATGCAGTTTGTGCACACAAGGAGAACAAGATTAGAGCCAAGATTGCAATTGGAAGTGAATTGGAATGCCCTAGCCAAATGCAGAATAAACCTCCCATTGTCTGGAGGATCCATAGGTTCCATAATCGAGCCCTCATTCCATATCTACGTGCACCCAAGTCCGAAAGGTAACCACCAAACGGGCGAGATACAATGTTCGCCATGCCTAATGCAGCTATCATACCGGCTACATGGAGCTTAAGATCAAACCTGTCGAGAAGTATTCATCGATAACATTATCTGTGGTTAACTCTACACCCAGGGAGAACCCATAAAGAAGGACAAAGATCCATGTCCTATAGTTCGTAACATCATACCACACAACCTAATGAACCAATCAAAAATTGATTAAGACAACTAACAAAAATTTAATCATAGATTGTACATAGATCAACTGAATCTAGTAAACTAACCTTGGAGAGGTTGTCCTTGCCGACATCACCCTTCTTTTGTAAGCAACTCAAGTTGCATCAGGCAAATCTTGGCCAAGTATCAAAATTAGAAGCCCTGAAATGATATGCATCCAGCCAGGGATGAAGAATGCAATACGCCAAGCCGAGAAGGAAGTTGAACCAAATTTCTTAATCAACACGTATAGCAGAGGCATTAAGAGTTGAGTTGCACCACCTCCCACATTTCCCCATCCGGCTGACATACCATTCACCAAGCCAACAACATTAACATTGAACATAGTACTCATCCAGTAGTGACTTGAAACGAATGTAGCCAGCGAAAACCCAATCATGAATCGGCAAGCAACATATCCACCGGGAGACGAAACCAAAGCCATGCAAAACACAGCAGGTGCAGAAAGCATCATAAAAAACGCACAACCATATCTTGGTCCTAACAAGTCACATACAGCTCCCATGATAAGCTTAGAAAATACACTACCAGATACAGAAGCAATACTTGCATTACTTATATCGGTTTTGTTCAAGTCTAGATTATCACGTATAATCGGAACAAGAGGAGCAGCAGCAAATGTTGACACGAAACAAGTGAATAAAGAAATCCAAGAAAGATGAAAGGTTCTCATATGTGGATTTGCAAAGGAGAATAGTTTCACGACCTTGGCTTTATGTTCAGAGTTCACCGGTAAATCGAATTTCACCCTTCTATGAATAGATGACGCTGCCCGGTGAGATTGAGGTGAGACTGTAAAGCCAAAGGACTGTTGCCTACCAATGGCATTGCCATTATTGATCAGTCCAATCTCCATGATTATTTCTGATGAGGAACTCCCTGCTTTATGGTCATCCGCCATTAACAAATAAATCAAAGATGAGTTGAGATTAATTTTGGTGGTTTTTTTTTTTTTTTTTTAATATGTAGTGCTTTTGAGTGGCATTGAGAAGATGAGATCATGGGAATTCTAACATGCTCGGGATTGTGAAGTCGCTCGGGATTGTGCATGCTAGAAAGAGTGCTTTAAGATTCGGCAACATTTCTTGATAATAGTAATTTATATTTCGAGTTAACGTGACATAAACTCGCAAAAAGATGTTCAATGTTCATGGCTCTACTCTCCCTTGAATAAGAAAACAACCGAAAGAAAAATTGTGCAACCCACTTAAGGAAAATTAATCAGAGCTTTACAGCGTGTTCGTTTCAAGTTTTTGGGGTCTCGGAATTGGATTCCGAGGGAATCGTCCCAATTACCCCAACTGAATAGTCATCAAATATCCAGAATTTGATTCTGAGGGAATCCGATTCCCTCAAAATTCTCCATTTCCTTTCCAGCGCTGGTCCGATGGAAAAGAATTCAATTCCGGAGGAAAAACACGGGAATTGAAGCAAATGACTATGTTACCCCCTCGTAATCTTTTTATCTCTTAAAATCGACGGGGAAAGAAAATAGAACCCTAGAAACAGTGAGAGATGGAGATCTTTTTTTTGAACAGCGACAGATGGAGATCTTCAATTGGGGTTGTGTTGTTTGATTGATTCTAAAATTGTGTTTGTTTTGACTGCCATGGATTTGGGATGTGAACGAAAGGGTTAGAAGTGGTTTTGAATTCAAGTCAGACAAAGAGTGATGGGTGTATCTCGGATTTAAATTACACAGAGGCAAAGGAATTGGGAAGAGTATTTGTTGATTGATTTTAAAACTGTGCTTGTTTTGTTTTAGGTGTTGGCAGGTTATTGGGGTATTTTGGTATTCCTATAGATTTGGATTACTATGGAATCCAATTATCTCAACCAAACACAAATTTTTTGATTGAGGAATCAATTCCTTTGGAATTGAATTCTAGGAATCAAATTACCCCATAATCCAATTCCTGGGTGTTCAAAATCTTGAAACGAACGCGTTGTTAATGTGTCCCTTTTGTTTTTTACCGTACATTTGTACTCCAAAATGTTCAAAACACTCTGCCATGTTGCTCCAGCCGATAAAAAAAATGCTCAAATAGCGTGTGAGCAAAACAAATACCCTGAACGTTGTTACCGTAAAAAACCATAAATTTGACATGGATTTTTTTATTTATTTTTTTGATCTGTAAAGAATTAGGTACTGACAAGTTTCGTACTCAGATAAATCATAATTGTCATGGGCAAAATGAACCAAATTCCATCGGATATAAGTGAGGTTGGAAATAAGCCAAGCATGAGTCATACGGAGTATGCCCCCGCTTACAACCCTACGCCGTACCCACACTAAAAAGCAATGAGCCTTTCCTCGAGTCCCTCCTCCCTCCCTCTCTAAAATCTTTCAAAAAACCCTAACACTTTTTCATAAACAAAATGGATGAATTGCTCAATCACTCAGCATAAGTGAATTTTCATCAAAAATCCCTCTCTCTTTTTTCAATTCTTCATCACCACCAACAGAAATTTGATTAGGTGTATGGAGAAGAAGTTGAAAACCCAAATGTGCGCCAGTGGTGGTGATTCCAAACAAGTATTGATGAGTAATTCTTTTCCTCTTACACTTCCTCATGATACTGTTCTATACGATATATTACTAGAATGCCAATTGATAGTTTAATGAAATTTAGATGTGTATGCAAATCATGGTCTAATTCAATCATTCATGATCCTGTTTTTATCAATTTACATTTACTTCGAAGCTCTAAGAACCTTGGTTTCATATGTTTTTCTTCGAATTTTAAGGAAATTGTGTTTTTGAATCAACCTCCTGAAGTTATTGATATTGAAAAAGAAATTGCTCGCCATGATGAGACTGGAAAAAAAAAAAGGAGGAAGAGGAAGATGAAGAGGATGAGGAGCAGGAGCAGGAGAATGAGAAATCAAAGCACGCCATGTCTTCACTGCCATTGCTTTGGAGTTGCTCATATTTGACTTCACTACTCCCAAAGTAAATTTTTATTGCTATTTCTAGCTAGTTATGATTAAGTAAAAGGAAAATGTTAACATAATGCATACATGCATTATGTATGCATGTATGCCATTGCTTTGTCCAGAATAGTTTATGTATGCATGTATGCCTACATGCATTATGTATGCATGTAGGCAAATGTTAACATAATGCCATTACTTTGTCCAAAATTTGGCGTTATTTATTATAATGAATATATTTATTTTATTGTAAATTGGTTTTCTGTTATTGCCCTTGTAATTGAATAGTTTATGATGTTTTTGATAACGTTTTAACTTCCTCAGTTCCTCCTCCTCTTTTCTTTTCGCTTTTAAACATAACACAATATCAATTCTACCGCATTAAAACAGATTAGGATGAAAAATAATATAAAAGTTTCACTTTTAATACCGCACTCCATCCCCATCTAATTATCTTTACTTCTCTTGTTTTTATGTGGTGTTCTTCAAAAATCAAAGAAGGGAATCATGATTAGATGGATAAGAAAGAAATAATCAACTCTTTGAAATGCCACCATTAAAAAAGAAAAAACTCCATTCTTAAATTTAAACCCTAATTCTCGGCCCGTTGTGATGGAAAATTGAAATCATTAAAATCATTAAAATCGCAGGTGTATGTTTAAATCTATCGTAGTCTCATCTACGGTGGTTGTACAGTTTTCTTTCAGACTCTTCTCTAAACTGTAAAACTGGTATCAGAGGACCCAAAATGTTTAGATAGTATGAGGGTATTTATGGAATCTGGTTAGTCATTAAAATATGTTTTTTTATTTTAGCTTATCTTAATAACTGATTTGGCATGAATACTTCTACTGACCAATTGCTACGTACATCCTCACTGACTTTTTTGTTGTTGTTGAAGGTAACATCCTTGATGTCATACTATTGTTGTAGCACCCGAAAAAGAATGGAATAGATTATTGCTCAATGGTCTGACTCTTGGAAAAGGTGAAGTGGCTGCAGACGGCATGTATGATGTCATTAAGAAAAGAATTGAGCGCACTTTGATCCAAACTGTAAGATGCACCCCTTTGACCTCGTAACGATTATAGTGACTTCCACTTTGGTGATACTGCTGAAATATGTTCACTGCAGGAGGGAGGATCGTACCAGCAACGAGTTCTGGCAAAGTTTTTGAGAGGCATCAAGTCGAGAGCAGAACAAGTTGTCCAAATTGTTGAGGGCAAGCCACAGTGAATTGTAGTGAAGTAATGTATCAGTCATTTTTTGTGCGAGTATAGTTACCTCTTAGTTTGTTAGCTGAGTTATTACACATATAGGGGAAAAAATCTATAAAAAAAAAAAAAAAACTTCCCTATTCACAGAATAATAATATATGTTAGAGATTGCTCGATCGAACTCACAAGTGTTGCTATAACAAGCTTGTTGTCAAATTTAGTTGTCAAAACTATATCTTGATTTCTAGTCTAGAATTAGTTAAGTCTCGGTCTAGGATAGAGGTAGTTGAGAAACGAACTAGTCATCATTTGCGTTCTACCGTTTGAAGGCGAAGATCAACCGAAGCTTTTGGAGAACTTCATCAATAAAAGTTAAGTGAAGACTGAACCACCTATTTCTCAATTTATATTAACCTTTCTATCCTTGAGACAATTGTCGCATAACTAATTAGACTAGCTTGCATAGACAAGAATTTCGAGTCGAGAACTAATTATTTAGTTTAAGAATTTCTCGAAAAATAATGACTAAGCTTAATGAACATTTGTTTAGACTTGATCAAACTTTGGTGGAGAACAATTCATTGTTCGAAACCAAATCATGATTCAAATTTATCATTAGAAAAATAGCTTGGAACAGTGATATGTGTCATTGATGTTATTCAGGAATGTTTCGAATTGATTTGGAGAAATATAAAACTACTATATTCGGAATACAAGACAGTGTTATCAGTCTTACAAACTGGGAAAATTGTTATATGTCTGAAGCCGTATTACATGTACTTGTACACGTAGCGGAGTAGCTATATATCGACTTTCAGATTTGTGTGATATACATATTCGTATGTACATCATGGGAAAATCAGTTTGTTTCGTGATCCGGATAGGTATGCATATTAGTATGCAAACCACTTTGGAACTGTGGTAAGGAAACCGGGTTAAAGTAATCAAACCGCTATGCGAGCCAATACAGTTTTATGTTCTAGAACATGTTTAGTACCCAAACCGGTACGTTAATTGAAAAAGTTTTGTGAACTCCGGAACCGGGAAAAGTCTTAAGTTTGCAAACCGGTACGTGAACGGAAAAAGTTCTGTAACTCTAGAACTTTGAGTTGCACCTAAGTTTGCAAACCGGTACGTGAACTAAAAAATTTCTGTCAACTCCGGAACTCGATTATTGCTTATAAGTTTGCAAACCGTTCCGCGTACTGTGACTCAGCCGACTCACGAACAATTCAAGTAATTTTACCTTGTACATTTACTAACTATGTCGATTATGATTCAATTACAATTAAATTATTTCTATGAAATAATTTGCATTTGATTAATTCTCTAATTAACATTAGACTCATTTGGTCACATGATTGTGACTCAAGATTAATGTCTTAGTTAACATGAAAATGAGTGTTAAGCTTTTAAAGTTAAAATCGACTAGTTTCGGCTAACCATGTTGGACATAGTCTTTATACATGGTTCGGTTATGGTTTACCTAACCAGAGTGTATATCTTGTATGTGTGATTAAGATTCAAAGCTATTATCTAGCGGTGAATATTTTTTTCTTGGTTCCAAAGCTATCTTAGACCTAAAGCAACCTAGGCTTTGAAGTCTATATAAGGGGAACTCTTGACAACTGAGATCTTTGAATCCCGACACTACTTTTTGGTGTGTCCTAGTTGTATCCAGAGTCGTCCTCTCAAGAAACCCTTTTAGGGTTTAGCGACTACAAAGACTTCATTGGGATTCGTGAAGCCAGGTCCAATTATCTTTTATCTTGATAACTCGAGTATCCTGATCTTGATTGTTTGTATGGCTTGCTCCAATGATCAAGATAGATAGTGATCATCAAAGTTCTCTTCGTCTCAGACTTTGTTGATTCTGCAAGTTTTATACTTGTGATGTGAATAATAATCTAGGCTGCACTTCAGGTTGCATAAGTCCGGATTTTGAGGATAGCCAGACTTTTGTCAAGTTGCTATCGATTTCCATCACCTGGATCTTTTGTTTGATCTGATCATCCGTTTAGATCGTAAATCAGGAAATTAATCATAAGCTTAATTTGTGGGAGGCAGATTTGGTTTAAAGTCTTCAATTGAGTTGAAGCAACTCTTAGTTTGTGTGAGGCCGTCTAAGGGAATCAATTGCGTGGAGTCCTGCTGGGATTCAAGAGGCGTAAGGAGCGCGATTGTACCTGAATCAGTGGGAGACTGAGTTCGGGCTCAACTACATTCCAAACCGAAGTTAATTTGTAGTAGGATAGTTTATGTAGCGGCTTAATACAGTTTGGTGTTCAATCTGGACTAGGTCCCGGGGTTTTTCTGCATTTGTGGTTTCCTCATTAACAAAATTTCTAGTGTCTGTGTTATTTCTTATTCCGCATTATATTATTTATCTTTATAATTTAAATATCACAGGTCGTGCGTTGATCAATCACTGTAGATAGGCCCAACCTTGTTTGTTGGATAAGACCTGATTGATCCTTGGATATTGGTCTTTGGTATGGTCTAAGAACTCTCTTTGTAGTTAGGTTCACGGATTCAGTTCTATAAACGTTCTAACAACAAGAGAAAGAGAGAGGGAAAGAGATAACTTTAGACACTTTCCTTGATTGAGTTTTTACTCTTGGAGTTGTGTTGAATTAGTCCATGCAGATTGCCTACGAAAAAGTTGGTGGTGTATTTTGGTACCCCCAGTGTTCTCAATTGGTATCAGAGCAGGCAAACACATAAAGACCTAATAAGTCTATGTTTGAAGCATTATGACTATATGGACATGAATGCAATCTCGATAAATGTACCGCTAGCATTTGATGGGTCAAATTACTTATGGTGGAAAATCTCTACGCGTTCCTTTCTACAAGCCCGTTACTTTGAGACATGGAAAATTGTAGTTATTGGATATAACGCACCAACAGTGTTGTATACGGAGCTACTGTTGCGAAACCATTGATATAATATAGTGAAACCCAGATAAGTGCTGGAAAGCATAATTCAGACGGGTTAAACGTTATTATCCACGCCATAAGCCCAGATCTTTAGCACCATGTGACCTCGTGCACTAAGTCTAAAGATGTTTGGGATATCTTAGAAACCGTATTTGAAGGAGATACCTAAGAAAAATATGTTAGGCTTCAAAACCTAACTTCTGACTGGGAAAACCTCCGTATGTCTGATGAGGATTTGTTTGAAGAATTTAATCAAAAGGTGTCTAGTATTGTTAATGCTTGTTTTGCATTAGGGAAGACTATCTCCCAAAAGGATATTGTGATGAAAATTCTCCGATCTTTACCAGCAAGATACGAGTCTAAGAAACATGCCATCATGAAAGGAAATAACCTTGATACACTTTCCAGGAACACTCTTGTTGGAAAGTTGAAGATCTTTGATCATGAACTGCAATCCAAAGTCGGAAAGGATATTGCGTTCAAGGCACTGAAAAACACTAGAACCCTAAAAAGTGAAAGTGTTGACAACTCTGGAGATGATCTTGTTGATCCTGATTTTCAGATGAAGATCTTGATACCTCATTTTCTCTGATCACAAGACATTTTAGAGAACTTCTTAGGAAGAGAAAGAAACGATTCTCCAGAGACAAACCTCCAATGTCAGCTAAGCCACATAATCGTATTTCTGCTAAAAACAAATATTCCAATGAAACTGACGACGAGGTTATCCCACAATGCTTCAAGTGTAAAGGTTTCGGTCACTTTGCCAATGAGTGTCCAAATCGAAGAAAATACACTGACAACAAGAGTTTGGCTGTGACACTTGATGAGACCTCTGATCATTACGATTTCGAAGAGGAAGAAAATTCAAGTGTAGCACTCTTGGGAGAAATTGTCAATTTTGATAATTGTAGCAATACTCATATCAATCTTGATAGTTTAATTGATGATTCTTCATCAAAATCATTGGAAAATGTTATGGATTTTTCGTATACTAATGAGAATTCTGATAATGTTTCAGGTACTCTTTATTTAGCCGCTAAAGCTGTTCCTGAAACAATCTCCAATTCGACATGTCCTTATTGTACAAGTAAAGGTCACAGACTCATACAATGTTTCAAATACAAACATAAACTAAGGTATGTCAACAAACTGCAACGGCTGGCTAGTCGGTTGGCAAAGGTGCTTAAACTTGTTCAAAATTCTAATCCTGAGGTACACAAAGTTAACTCATCGTCTTCTAAGAGATTGATTAATTCAAAGGATAAGGAAAAATCTCAAACAAAGAGAAGAGTCCGGACTAAACGTTCCGTTTTGAAGGATATTATAAATTCCGTGCAGGAATCTGGTGGTGAGCAATCTAGTGCTCACCTCAACACAATCTAATTGTGTTGAAATGTGTATCTTATCTCATGTGCCCTTGGAAGAGATAAGAACTTTGCACATCAGGACTTAGGATCAAAATTGAATGTTATTGTTAGAGCACTGCTCGGTCGAACTCGCAAGCGTTGCTATCTCAAGCTTGTTTGTCAAGTTTAGTTGTCAAAACTATAAGTCTTGATTTCTAGTCTACTTATAGCTGTGTCTCGGATTAGGATAGAATGTGTAGTTGACCTTTAGACTTCACGGCGTTCATCGATTAAATACGAAGAACTACTAAGGGGATCTTGTGGAACTTCATCAACAAAAGGTATGTGGAGACTTGAACTCATCCATCACTCAGAAGTCTATTTCTATTATATCTCCTATTTAGACAAAAGTCGTATAGCTATATAGACTTCACTTTATACACATTTGATATTTTGAGCTGAGTTTAACTCGCTTACATATTTCTCGAAATATGTGTTGGTAAGCTTTCGCTTTAACCAAGTTCATCTTTATTCTTGACGAAAGTCAAAAGATGATCATGTGAAAATCGTCTGCTAACATCTTACATGATTTGTGTGAGACAGTCATTTGATGTAGACTCGGAATGTTTCGTATTGATCTATTGATCACTTGAAAATTGCTTTGAAGCTAATAGGTTTTGTGAGACAGCTATTCCCGTCTTCTAAGAATGTTTCAATGATTAAGATGGAGTTTAGAACAATTAACCATTGATTGGATATAACACAGTATGCGTACTTGTATGCTAACTGTTGGAAGTTATTCCAAGTCCGGGAACCATAGTATGCATACCCGTATGCGTACTGGTTTAACAGTTGAAGTCCGGGAACTTAGTATGCATACCCGTATGCGTACTGGCGTAACAGTTCAAGTCCAGGAATTCAACTGAGGTTGGTCGTGAACGACAGTATATATGCGTACCCGTTCGCATACTGGCGGACAGACCAAGTCCGGAACTCTAAGTATGCATACCCATTTGCATACTTGAGTGGGTTAAGTTCTAAAATCAGTTTATTCATGAACAAATACATTATATAATAAGGAATGCAATCTTTTGCAAACCGCGGCTATAATGTTCATGAATTTATTCGAGTGAATCAAAATCGATTTTGCTTCGATTGTGTCTTGTATACTTCTATGAGAATATAAACAATTGAACAACTTTATAACTAGTTTCATTTGAGTCATTTGAACTAGTTGTGATTAATATGAACAAGGTTGATATGAAAGTGTTCATAAGTCTAACTTCGGTTAACTATTATTGAGCCAACTAAGTGTACACGTTTAGGTACGGTTACCCATATCTAAATGAAGGCACATTTCATTTGTGTGTAACAAGCTAAGTTCGATCTAATGGTTGAAAGATATTAGCTTGAATCTAATAAGGTTTTCATATAACGGTGAAAATTGAATGCTTTGTTACCAAGGTAGCATTGATTGCAAACCCTGATTTGAAGACTTCGGGAATATAAGTCCGGTGTATCAATTGGTTCATGTTCACCTTGATTTATCAAAAGACGGAACAAAAACTCGTAGGTATTTCTGTGGGAGACAGATTTATCTATTCAATAGACTTTTCTATGTGAGACAGATTTGTTTATCAAGTCTTCGACTTTGGGTCGTAGCAACTCTTAGTTATGGGTGAGATCATCCAAGGGAATCAAGTGCGTAGAGTCCTGCTGGGATTCAGAGGCGTAAGGAACGCGACTGTACCTTAATCAGTGTGAGATTGGTTAGGGCTCAATTACATTCCAGTCCTAAGTTAACTTTTAGTAGGCTAGAGTCTGTAGCGGCTTAATACAGTGTGGTGTTCAAATCTGGACTAGGTCCCGGGGTTTTTCTGCATTTGCGGTTTCCTCGTTAACAAAATTTCTGGTGTCTGTGTTATTTCTTTTCCGCATTATATTTTTTTATATAATTGAAATATCACAGGTTGTGCGTATTTCAATCAATTAGAGAATCCAACCTTTGGTTGTTGATTATATTGATTGACACTTGAACATTGGTCTTTGGTACCGTTCAAGTTGTTTCACATAATAATCAATCTCACAGATTTCTATTTGTTTGATTTGCTGATTACATTTAGAAACAGAGATATAACTCTTAGATGTATTTTCCTTGATTGAGTTTGACTGTGTAGTTGATTCTCTTGGAAGTATATTGGAGTTAGTCCATACAGATTGCCGAAACGAAATATTGGGTGTGGTTTTTAGACCTTCGCTTTTTCAATTATTACTTGGATATCCACCTTTATTTGTTCATCCTTTTTTATGTCTCAAGTAATGGTATTGGAAATTTTGATCTGCTAAACTTAAAGAAGGGATAAAAATGACATTTTCATTCCATTTTAGGTTTTTTATGTTCTAGTGCGTGAACCTTTATAAGTTCCGAAAACCTGCATGATAAATGTCTTCTGCTTCAAGACTCATATCTCTTTCACAAGAAGTGTTGCCTGTTGAGCCATACATTTGTGTTTCACAAATCCATTTTTTGTTCTCACGAATCATGGAGGCTCTAAGCACGATATCTTCTCGTGAAACCTATGCTCCAATGGTTTTTGATACTGTTTCAACTAACAAGGAGAAAGAGATGTCTCTTCCTTTGGTCTCTTCCCTTAAGAGAAAAATGAAGAATCATAAGAACCTAGATCGGATTATTCCAATCAGAAAAGGTTTGAAAATCTTCTGGGAGAACTTAAGAAAACCAAGAAGGAGGTGTAGGGACTAAAAAAGATTTTACAGAAATCTCTCAAACTACAAGATGCTCTTGTCAATCAACAACCTACCAAGTTTGCAGGAACTAACTTTTTCATTCATGAACCGTATGTTCCTTTGCCAGTCATTGATAAGGAGTTTGGAGATGATAAGGAATTCTTCAAAAACTTTAAATACTAGGAAACTTCTTTTGAGGACTTTATTCTTGAGAAGGATAACTAGGGTTTGGTATAGCAAAGATTGTGATTACACATAGCTATTTCCAACGTTTTTCATCTTGCATGTTTATAGATTTATTTATTTAAATTCTAGTATTGTTGGAAGATGAACTTGCAGTATGTAATCATTATTGGTTTAATTATTGCAAAAATCTTATGAAATATTTGTTCCTTTACAATCTCATGAATCGAGCTAATATTTCATATATGCTCAGAAATTGAATCTATTATGTTTTTATAAACGGAAAATAGAACAAACTCTTTGAGATTTTTCTCGCAGTATTGATCTTTTTGTGATCACACTTTTGTGTTTTACTGCTTGACACACTCCGTAAGATTCTCTTATGTTGAGTAAAATCGAGTAAAATTTTCTCGTTGTTCATAACTGGCCTTGAGATTAATTTATGTCGATACTATGGATATAAATCCTTGTGATTTGTTAATGTCCGCCAAAATCCTTCATTTTCACAAAAGTAAGGTCACTCATGTTGTTCTCTTGGGAATGACATTTTATGGGGGAGAGTTTTTAAATGAACTTGTGCTTAATTTCTAGATCTTTGTGGGGAGTGTGGTTGTGGAATTTTAAATGGGATGCTTGTATTTTTTTAATATCCTAGGATGGGCGCTAAGTATTTATTACTATGTGAAATCATCTGAATAAGTTGATATGATAAGTTGCATTTTAACTGCGTTATTATGTAGTATCTCCATCTTTCTTAAAGCTTGAAGATATCTTTTGGTTGTATTCATTATGATCGCGCAATTTTCATACCTTTGTTAATTTTATTGACAAAAAGGGGGAGAATTATTTAGTAGTTTCATACTACATACATATGGTTTACGGATCATTATGTAAGGGGGAGTGAATCATTTAAGTAATAGGTTTAACTATTATACAAAGGATGTAAGTATTGATTAAGGGAGAGAAACATATCACCGTAGTATTACTTCATAGTTGAGATACAATTGAACTTTGGAGAGAAGATAATAATACTATGTTTCTATATAACAACAAATTGAGAATATTTCTTTTCAAAGTTGTTATCGCTGTGGAATCGGTTCTTAAACAACAACGATGCTGAGTTGAACATGTTCAGAATCATTGCGACTTGGAACAACGAAGAGTTCAAGGAGAGTTGAAGAAACCAAGGAAATCAAGGCATGATGAATCGAGGAGTTTTTTAAAACTTTATTTTTGTTATCTGTATGTATTAAATAGTTTTGTCACTAAAATTGACAAAGGGGGAGATTGTTAGAGCATTGCTTGGTCGAACTCACAAGTGTTGCTATATCAAGCTTGTTGTCAAATTTAGTTGTCAAAACTATATCTTGATTTCTAATCTACAATTAGTTAAGTCTCGGTTTAGGATACAGGTAGTTGAGAAACGAACCAGTCATCATTTGCATTCTACCGTTTGAAGACGAAGATCAAACAAAGCTTTTGGAGAACTACATCAACAAAAGGTAAGTGAAGACTAAACCACCAATTTCTCAAGTTATATTCACCTTTCTATCCCTGAGACAATTGTGACATAACTAATTAGACTAGCTTGCATACACAAGAATTTCGAGTCGAGAACTATTATTTAGTTTAAGAATTTCTCGAAATATAATGACTAAGCTTAATGAACATTTGTTCATACTTGATCAAATTTCGGTGGAGAACAATTCATTGTTCGGAACCAAATCATGATTCAAGTTTATCATTCGAAAAATAGCATGGAACAGTGATCTGTGTCATTGATGTTATTCAGGAATGTTTCTAACTGATTTAGAGAAATATAGAACTACTATATTCAGAATACAAGACAGTGTTATCAGTCTTATAAACTGGGAAAACTGTTATATGTATGAAGCCGTATTACATGTACTTGTACACGTAGCGGAGTAGCAATATATCGACTTTCAGATTTGTTTGATATACATATTTGTATGTACATCATGGGAAAATATGTTTGTTTCGTGATCCGGATAGGTATGCATATTCGTATACAAACCACTTTGGAACTTTGGTAAGGGAACCAGGTTAAAGTAATCAAACCGGTATGCGAGCCAATACAGTTATATGTTCTAGAACTAGTTTAGTACTCAAACCGGTACGTGAGCTGAAAAAGTTTTGTGAACTCCGGAACCGGGAAAAGTCTTTAAGTTTGCAAACCGATACGTGAACTGAAAAAGTTTTGTCAACTCCGGAACTCGGTTACTGCTTATAAGTTTGCAAACCGATCCGCGTACTGTGACTTAGCCGACTCATGAATGATTCAAGTAATTGTGCCTTGTACATTTACCAACTATGTCGATTATGATTCAATTGCAATTAAATTATTTCTATGGAATGATTTGCATTTGATCAAATCTCTAATTAACACTAGACTCATTTGATCACATGATTGTGACACAAGATTAATGTCTTAGTGAACATGAAAATGAGTGTTAAGCTTTTAAAGTTTAAATCGGCTAGTTTCCGCTAACCATGTTGGACATAGTATTTATACACGGTTCGTCTACGGTTTACCTAACCAGAGTGTATATCTTATATATGTGATTAATATTCAAAGCTTTCATCTAACGGTGAATACTGTTTGCTTGGTTTCAAAACTATCTTAGATTAAACCTAAAGCAACCTAGGCTTTGAAGTCTATATAAGTTGAACTCTTGGAAATTGGGATCTTTGAATCCTAACATTACTTTTTGGTGTGTCCTAGTTGTATCTAGAGTCGTCCTCTCGAGAAACCCTTTTAGGGTTTAGCGACTAGAAGGACTTCATTGGGATTCGAGAAGTCAGGTCCGGCTATCTTTTATCTTGATAACTCGAGTATCCTGATCTTGATTGTTTGTAGATCTTGCTCCAATGATCAAGATAGATAGTAATCATCAAAGTTATCTTCATCTCAGACTTTGTTGATTCCGCCAGTTTTATACTTGTGAGGTGAATAATAATCTAGGCTGCACTTCGGGTTGCATAAGTCCGGATTTTGAGGATAGCCAGACTTTTGTCAAGTTGCTATCGATTTCCATCACCTGGATCTTTCGTTTGATCTGATCTTCCGTTTAGATCGTAAATCAGGAAATCAATCATAGGCTTAATCTGTGGGAGGCAGATTTGGTTTAAAGTCTTCAATTGAGTTGAATCCACTCTTAGTTGGTGTGAGACCGTCTAAGGGAATCAATTTCGCGGAATCCTGCTGGGATTCAAGAGGCGTAAAGAGCGCGACTGTATCTGAATCAGTGGGATACTAAGTTCGGGCTCAACTACATTTCAGACCGAAGTTAATAAGTAGTAGGCTAATGTCCGTAGCGGCTTAATACAGCTTGGTGTTCAATCTGGACTAGGTCCCAGAGTTTTTATGCATTTGCGGTTTCCTCGTCAACAAAATTTCTTGTGTTTGTGTTATTTATTATTCTGCATTATATTGTTTATCTTTATGATTGAAATATCACAGGTTGTGCGTTGATCAATCACAGTAGATAGGTCCGACCTTGTTAGTTGGATAAGACCTGATTGATCCTTGGATATTGGTCTTTGGTACCGTCCAAGAACTCTCTTTGTAGTTAGGTTCACGGATTCAGACACTTTCCTTGATTGAGTTTTTACTCTCAGAGTTGTGTTGAGTTAGTCCACACAGATTGCCTACGAGAAAGTTGGTGGTGTATTTTGCTACTCCTAGTGTTTTCAATATATATTCCATGAGCTTTCCTTTTATCGAGTAAGTATTTACAACTATTTATGACAAAATCACGAAGATTCTATCATATATTTACCTTAATTATCTTTGAATTAAAAAGTATTAGGAGAACTATTTGTTTATGGTTCATGTAAGTTTCAAAACATGAATTCATGCCTTGGTTCAAAGAAGATGTGCGAGAGAGACCAAAAGTGTGTTTATTTTTCGCTGACTCGACCCCTAACTCGGCAGACTCAGACGTAACCCATGACGCTGACCAATTTATTATTTTAATTTGAGTCAGATCTGACTGACTCAGACCTAACCCATGACTCAGACCCATTTGAGTCAGAGAATATAATGCTCCTGACTCACATATTTTTGGATTAGATGAGTCAAATCCAGATGAGTCGGGTGATATCAGTCAGATTCAGGCGAGTCAAATTCGGACGTCTCAGAGAGTCGGGGAAAAAAAAAAAAAAACAAGGTGCAAGATAAATTCCTAAGTAGACGGTATAAACTGAACTGTACAGGGATCAGATTATTTTATTAAAGGAGGTCAAGAGTCGATTCTCAAGTAATCATCGTAGTCTCATAGAGACATTGCTGAACATTTACATGGTGAAGTGCCCTTCTTCAATATAGATGTGCTTTTAGTACCTCATTGGCTGCTTTTGTCAGCCAATCAGAGGGTAGGGTTTATTCCATCCACCAATCAAAATTACATAAGAAGAGAAGAACGAAAGAAAGACGTCTCAGGCCTCAGGGATTGGTTTAACGGTTGATTGGGTGATGAAAAGTCTGAATCTGACGCTGACTCTAAAAGGGTTTGGATTAAGATTTCCTCCATCATCCTTCTCTTCTAAGGGGAAATTCATCATCATTCGATCAATAAATTTTCAAGATTTCAACCAAGATCAAAATCAAACTCGAAATCGTTGTGTAAGGGTATCTGGTGGGATGTCTAATAACGAAACGAAGAAGGTTGAAGAAGAGCAATCAACGGAGAAGAAAGTGGGTTTGGATAAGTCACTACCAGAACCAACACCACCAGAAAAGCCATTACCCGGAGATTGTTGTGGGAGTGGTTGCGTACGGTGTGTTTGGGATGTTTACTATGAAGAACTAGAAGATTATAACAATCAGCTGCAAACCCTTTCTCAATCTCAATCCAAAACGTAGTGATTCGATTAGAATTTAATGGTGTTCTTGTTCTACTTCTATTTACTCTATACGATTATTACTTCTGATTGTTAAAATGGGAAGAAGCTTGAGTTTCTCTTTGGTAAACTCATCATTTGATTTACTATTAGTAATATGCAGATTCTGAAATAGCATCTCTAGTAGTAGTTTGAGATTTTATGTTTGCGAGTTGCATCCTCATTTTCTTTTCCTTTTTATCCTATTTCTATGTTCATCCAAATCTATTGAGCTTTGGAAAAGAAAAAAAATACAATCATGGTCTAATTCAATCATTCATGATCCTGTTTTTATCAATTTACATGTACTTCGAAGCCCTAAGAACCTTGGTTTCATCTGTTTTCCTTCGAATACTCAACAGCAACATTATGAATGGATAGAGAAGTGCAGTTTTCATGTACCAGAAATCTTGGGTCGTTTCTGGTGGGATCGTGGTATTGCAATTGTTGGATATCCTAAACTTAAAATGATATTTGCCCCAGCTTGGATGAGTGATGAAGACCATGCCGACATGTATTGGAATTTCCACTGCTATGATGTGCAATCAAAACAGTTAGAGACTATGTTTGAGGCAATTGAAATGAGGGTTTTCTTGCATGTGAACAGCTCGACATACTTTTGATCCACTTTTTTTGGTACTAATCAAGAGAATTTTAGTGCTATGTTTTTGCAACTTGTGATATAGGTAGGTTTTTGTTTTCTCTCTTATATTACTGCAGTGCATTGGCGTCTTCAGAGGGCTGAGTGCTGAGAGTGAGAAATATTAGACAGTAATATGGATCTCTTAGCTAAATAGATATGCGAGAAACAAATTATAAAATGTTGAAGGAGATGGTGATCCAGGAGAATTATGGAGGCAATCAGGTGTATTGGCCCCCTAGCAAGGTCAAGACTCCTCATGGCTTGAGAGTTGAGACTTTGGAACCGAATTGTGGGAAAAGACTCTCTTGTTAGACATTGGGTATGTCAAACTAGCTCGGTGTCAACACTAAATAATGTTATGAGTTTTAATGCTTTCAGACGTGATGTATTTTCCAATTTCTTAGACTGAATACAAATTTGTTTTTCTTTAAATGTTTCATTTTTGCTTCTTCATTTTCATGGTTCTCCTAATCACGTTTTTGTTCTGAATCAAGATTATGTTATGCTGTGTACTAATATACCAAAGAGTTTGAGATTCCTTGTCAGAAAAGAACCGTGTTACGGTGATGTTGTATCGCTTGGAAGAATTGTACTTATGCAGGGACAAACCAGAGTGTTGTTATTGTTGTCATAGGCTCCTAGCTGCACCTATACTCATCTGCATCATGGTGTCAGCATCATATGCTTCCACAATCTGGAAATGGAGAACACAGGTGAAACTTGACTGTAAGCAGCCTATACATAATCTACTTCAACTTGGCTTCTGGGTAGCTAAGTTTTTTATTTGGTACAAAGTTATAAAAAGATATGAGTTCATATTCTGTTCTTATTCATGCAGTTTGAGGTTTTTGCACTTTCTGGTACTGGTGTGATGTTAGTGTTTGTGGTATGACATTTAATATCTTGAAACAGGTTGCATTACAGTTTTTGCTGGAAAATTGAATTTCATAATCTTGTCTTCTTTATGACAGCAAGTGATCCTGTATTCCTGTTATCAGGGCTTAAGCGTAGAAGAAACATACATGGGAGTAACTGAAGCGGGTGAAGGTGAAGATGCACGGATGAAATCTGCAGTTTGTACTACAGGTACTCATAAGCTTTCCTTTTATTTTACTAGTTTCTCCCATTGTACAATATTCTTAAGATAGCGGCTTCTAATATGCTAAACACAAAAGATCTTACTAGGGTAGAAAATGATAGTCTTTTACGCTGAACTGAAGACTAATGAACTCTGTTTCGTTTGCAGGATGGTTTAGGGGATACATCAGGGTTTCCGTCACAGAACTAAAGCACCAGAGAAAGAGACAAGTCCTTGCAGAAGACTGACAAATCTTTTTATGGAATTATAAAGCATCAAATCTTCGGTAAGAGAGTGATGTCCCTTGTTGTTCTTGAGGCACCTCATATGTTGGTTATGTTCTTTTTTCATGTCATATATCCCTTGTTATCCTTGGGGAATGTATTTTCTTACTCATTTACATTTGATTATCCTCTTACACCAGTGATGAGGTTGATAATAGAGGTGTCCTGCATCCTGATGGCCCTGTTCTTATGTCTGTGTCCCTGGATCAGTTGAAGTTTCTCCTTGAACGTTTTACTTGTCTTTTGGTCCACTATAATTTATAACTGAATTTTCGTTCAGCTCAGTATTGCCTGTACCTCAACAGAGCAACTTTCATAACCAGAATCTTGTAAAGGATTCTGTCTTCTGTCCTAGCATACCGGAAAACAGTTGACTTACCTCCGGTTATTATTAGAGCAGAAGCCATATAACATGTTTTTTCTTATAATTAATTCGCAGGTCGATCGTCCTAATTCGTAAATCAGTTGTCCTAAAACTGAATTGTACTCTAGGATTATTTTTTTTCTTCGATGAAGGCTTTAATTGAGACTCGGTTTCCTTTGATGCCTTCTTAATCCTGACATCTCATACTTGTAAATTATGCAATATGCTTTTCTTCTCAGTCTTATTCAGATCACTATCAACAAAGCTTGATTTTTATTTGCTAATCTAGAACTAGTCTAGTTCAGTAAAACCCTGTTAAAAAGTATGAAGCTAAAACGAACTGCCAAGGCGCTCGATATTTATCACATTAGAATCCAGTTACAAGAATGAAGAATGTGCCCAAGTATAAAATAATTCCTAGAGAAAAAGAATATGAATAGGCACTGCAAAATGCATCGAGTAATAATGCAATGTAACATTACCTATAAAAATTATTGCAGAGAAATAATGTATGTAATAGGTGCTCAAGTTGAGCCGCGTGCACTGAAGTACGAAATAACGCAATGTAATATTGCCTCCTATATAAAGAACCTGACACCCCTTCGTGACAGAATTCCTTGCTACATGTTGTCTAAACAAGATTAGAGAGGCCTAGTATGTCGACCAGCAGCTTTACCACAAAGAAGAGCATTCTTTGGGATTGGGTACTCATCCCTCCATGAATTTGCTGGAGAGAAGACGCGAAGATAAAATTGTTGACCTAAATATTGTCTAGCCCAATCCTCAGATCTTATGTTCCACATCCCTACATTGTCCAAAGCCATATAAATTGCAGTCCATGACTTGGGATAAACCTGCGCCATATCAAAACAAACACAGCAGACATGCCATACAATCATTTAGCTATTTTCTTCTGAATATGTATTCAACTTTGTTATGAATGTCATAAGCAGAATCATATCGAAATGACAACACATTATTCATTTTCCTACCTGAGTTGTGCATCTGGAAACCGTGTCCCTCAAATTGTAACCTTTTCTACTGGCTAGTGTCCATTGACCTCCATCCATCCTGCTCATGTTACATAATTTATCAGTTATTTGACAAAGTAAGAAGGTAGAAAAGATTCGTACGGTCATTTTCGTACTTGACTAATTGAGCCAATAAATCTTACCCCACGACAAAGAATGAATGACCATCGATATGCCACGACTGAACAGTAGTTTCGAAATTCTCAAACACAATCTCAACAAAAGACCGGAAATCGGCTCCCATGACAGAGGTCTGGAGGTAAGCACCACCACCAATGGGGTAATCAGAAATGGATCCGACACTGAAGATGCCTCCAATCTTAAAGTAATCTGCAAGCTTTAAAGGTGTGCTAGTTGGGACATAGGACACCCTGTTGACAGCATACCTCTGCATGCCATTAATTATAGGTGCACTGTTTGCGAGCCTGATTGTACGGGCAGGTTTGATCAACCCATAATGGTAGGAACCTTGAGGATTGGGTCTTGGCCCACTCGCTGTCAGGTTCCACCTGATTGTCAAAGAGCATTGGAATTTATTTTCAGTGAAGTTTTGAAATGTGAATAGTATGAAAACGGTCTGGGCATTTAGCATTAGCAATAAAACTTATAGCTTTTGGACGGAGAAATTGTACCTGATAGATCTGGCTTGGCTGAGTGACCAAGCAATCTGATCGGTAGGACCCCAAGGGAGGGCACCAGAAACTCCTTTAAATGAATTACTATAATGAAGAACGGCTGTGGTTGTGAGAACTGGTTTAGTGAAGCGTGATGAGACAACCATGTAGTAATCCATGGCAGGTTGATCAGCTGTGACCAAGACAGAATATGACTGTCCAACATGAATGTCAAGTGCAGTATAGGTATTCTGTAGAGTGTGAGATCCTTCCACCTCTACTAATTTCATTTTGTGCCCTTGGATTCTGAAGTTGATGGATGTGGTGAGCCCCACATTCGATATCCTTAACCGGTATGTCTTCCCTATTATATATCAAAATTTTGCAAACAAATAGATAATAAACATCACAAGGACACCATCTGGATTATGAAGCATTAACTGTTAAAATAACTGATCTGATTATGACTTAGGCTGCTTTTAGATGGGTACCTTGATCAACTGTGACGGTGTAACCATTCCATCCACGACCATTGATGAGGAGTCCATCAGGAGCAGGAAATTTGTGTCCTCTATTCAATATAGCTCTCAAATACTGTAAATATCGAGAAGAGTTGCATATCATTTTTGTGCAATATGGGAAGATATAGACAATGACAGTCTTCTTGAAATAAATCAAGTATAAAACATCTTTAGTCCCTTTTTGAACTAACAATAAATTCCAATCCACTTACAGTGTGATTTCTCTTGAACCAATCACCGGTCAATAAAGTAAAATCACCAGCAGGAGGAGGAAAAGGAACAGGAATTCTTGGGCGACTCCAGATGGCAATACCACCAAAACCTCCTGCAGCCTTGTGCATAGCAAGTGATGGGAAGTAGAAGAAGCTACCAATCTGATCCTTCACTTGGAGAACATAAGTGAAGTTTTTGCCTGGTGGAATGGGACAATTAGTACCTGAAAGCCCATCCTGCCATGAGTTTCTTCTGTGCTGTATACCGTTCCTGCTCGAGAATCCAAAAATACGAATGTTACGGATTTAGTAATAAAAACCTCAAGAATTAGTCAAAATTGTGCTTTTAAGCACTAGAATCTCATTTAATTTAGAGAAAATTCCTGCTTGGTTGCAATTGCTTAAACCACCATTTGAGCCTATAAGTCCACCGTACAAACAATGAACACATATTACATCAACTGTATGTCTTAAGTCGAGATTATTAACTGGTTTAGGGTCTCAAACTGATTATGGGACCGATCACTTTTTCTACAGAGAAAAATGGCAACAATACATTTGACTCTCACAGACAATTGGCTTGAAGGTCGATAACAAGGCTTATTACAGAACCACTAACATTAGGTAAAAAATGCAGATAGTTCAAGATCGAAGATGCTACACATCCCCAACCCCTTCCACCACTCCCTTCTGCCATTAGGTGGCGATATCCAAGCCCTTGACTTCACCAACTTTGATCCTCATTGATAACAGGGGTCCCATTATTATTGGATTTGGCCAGTACCTACATGACACGTAGGTGGTGGAAGGGAGTGGAGGAAGGGGTCGGGGGTTATATAGCATTTTGGGTCCAAGATATCTGGAATACCTAATCTATTTGAGAAAATAGAAGTGGTTTCCCCTCAACAGTCTTTACTGATGGTTTACTAAACAGTGATAAAATAATCAGTTATGGCCAGGCCAAAAAGTTTTTTGATCAGTCTTTACTAGTACACAACCCTCATGTTTTCTGTTTGGGGAGTTGAGATTTTGATGCAAGGATGTCAAAGTCATGGAATAAAGAACCAACCACCTATTTCCATGAGACACGTTTGATTATTAAGTCCAAGGACTAAGAGGGAAACATTCAAGCTCAATGTGCTTTCACTTAGTAGAATCACCTTTCGGACTTAAGAGCGGAAATATCCAAACTCAAGATGACCAGGAAACTATTTTGCTCACGTGGTGTTTGAGCATTTTTGATCTAGCAGCATCACAACCAACCATCTTAAGATAAGAACGGCATTTAACCAATTTAATGAGTTTGTTGATTGTAATGCTACTAGATCAAAAATGTTTGAGAAAACGCAAGCTAATTTTTTCCCGTTGTGATATGTATATACACCATAGTGTTAAGTTGTGAACTATTTTTCATTATATAATTAGATTTTCACAAGAAAAGTTTCTTGTGAAAAATATCCAACAAATATCTTATGTGTGATTTTCCAGAATTGACAAGCCTTATCAGCCTTCGCTTTCATAACAAGAATGAAAGTTTCTTTTATCATACTCATTCTAATGGCCGTCTGATTTCAGCCGTTTTTCCTCTTTGGCACTGCACTAACAAAGGTCTAAACTTCAACCTATAAATCAATTCATTTCAAGGTATCATGAATACAACAGCTTGCTCTTTATATAGAATGTTACTAACACCTGTTTACTCTGCAATCAGTTTATAGTTTTCTAACTCCGAAGGAATTTATGTGGAGATGAGGGAGACACTGATTTTCGGGTGATGATATTGTAAATTTTCAATCCTAATAAATTTAACATTCTAACCACAACCATTTAAAAACAATCCAAGGAAAATTTACTTCGACCCTAGTTGGAAAAGACAATCACTGTTATTCCTATTCCACATATATTAATTTTTATCATTTCCTCTTTTCAGTCAAATTTCATACACACATGTACTGCACACATACTGCTTTAGTCCTATTGTATAAAAGGGTAAGAACTAAGAACACACACCTTAGAAGATAATTCAAAATTACATTTGGAGTTTTTCTTTTTTCGAAATTGAAAGGTAACTGTCAAAATTTTGTTTATTCTGTTACATTTTTACTAAACATTTTTTTTATTTAAGATTCTAAGTTTTTTTTTTTCTAAATACCTTTCATTTTACTTTTTTATAACAGAACTAGTCAAAAAAATCCAAAGTGACCAAACTTGTGGTTCAAAAACCCCATTCAAATGTTGGGATCCATTAAAACTCCATCTTAAACAAAAACTCCAAATTTTAAAAACTTGATACAAAAACCCCAAATTTCAAAAATTTGGGGTTTTTGTGTTACTTTTGTTTTGATGGGGTGGATGTATAGTGACACCTTTGGGATTATAACTCGCGGACCATTTTTATAAAGAAAATACAAATAACAAAGTCAAAGTCAAAGGAACTTAACAAAATAAAAATATAAGGATCAATATTAATGGAAAAATGTGATTGAAAGAAACTAAATAATGAACTAATGAATTTACAAAATAAAAATATAAAGATAAATCTTAATGGAAAAATGTGATTGAAAAAAATAAATAATGAACTAATGAATTTAGGTAGATCTTAATGAGTAGTTGTTAGTGAACTATTTAAACTTAGGTACTAAAGATAATGCCAAGGGAAGAATAAGGATCAATCTTAATGGAAAAATGTGATTGAAAAGATTTCTATGCGTAAAATCAATATTAACCAACGGAATAAGAATTTCCGAAAAATACAACAATGGATTGTCTTTTCCAACTATAGGCAAAATCAAATTGCCATTGTAGTCTAACTTTAATCTGAATATAGCTAAGATCATATTTGACTTTTTATTACAACTCCACCTTGTGTCACTTGCATCCCAACTTACACCTACATTACACAGTTTACACTTCCATCCCACCTTATGCCTAAAAAATCAATCAAATCTACCTTTTATTCCATCTCCAGCCCACCACCGCGAAAACATAGGTCTAAAGAACATGTGTGCAACAGCAGTAGCACGTTGGTCGGTCAACACAATCAACTGTAATGCAATGCTCTGTGATTGGACATGTTGACAGACCAATAGCTTTTGTCGTCAGTCAGGAACTACTACTGACTTGTTTAATATTATAAAATTTTATTCTCTCAAATAGCATCAAAATTTCTTGATTCAATAAATCTCTACCTACATCATTATCAGGTCAAATGCATTTTTCACTTACTTATGGAACACGTTAATTGCGAAAATACCAGTTATCCCCCACTCATTCCACCAAAATTTTCCACCATAAGGTGTCATGTAGATAGTGATTTAATGCCACACAAAAAGGGCCTAATACAGTTATCCCCATTCATGTCCACCAAAATTTTCCACCATAAGGTGTCATGGAGATAGTGATCCAATGCCACACAAAAAGGGTCCTTGCTAATCTCAATCTAGGGGATCAAGGGGCTGAAATTTGATACTTCATAGAGAAAAACTATGGTGGACATAGTGGGGGAAGTGCAGCACCGCCGCGTTAATTTTTATGGTTCAAAGAGAAGAAGAAATATTGGTATAACCAATTTATTTCCACCGATACTCTCAAAAAATGTATTAAATGAGAAATGGGCATGCATTGTCTACATTCATATTCTGTTCATATTGCTTTTCCCCTTACCCCCATCTACAAACGGTCCAAAGCAAGTTACTGTAATAATGAGTACAATCTTGAAGCTATTTTCTAATGGTAAGCCGTTAGATCTGTATGTGGACTGTGCGGAGTTAGACTTGTTGTATTGAGTTATGATGGTCTTGGACTGAAAAACAGTGGGGGTTGAGAGTTTAAAGCTGTCTGACACTTAGATCCGTACTCTTTAATCTTTTATGACTGGGTTCTGATCCAAGAATAAAACTGATGATGCCGAAAAAAAAATACTAAAAGAAAAGAAAATTCATTTTGATTTGAGTACATCATTATTGCACATCTGGATCAATCATGCAATGTGGTAATGAAGCTGATTAAAACAGAGAAATGATGAAAACTCATTTTTATATCACAAACCAAACACAGCCTAAACTTTAAAGAATGTATTTGGACATTCTGCATCTGCAAGTAGAATCGAACCGGAGACCAACCAAGAACTTGGTCATTTTCATTATTGCGGAAATTCTGATGTTTGAAAATTGTCTTTGGAAAAAATGTCCAAAAGAATAAAACTAAAAAACTAATTACTACTTACCAGGAGAGGAGGAAAGGTTCATTTAGCTCATTATGAACACTAATAATCAAGTTGTCATTGGTCACACACTCGATTCTTGGACCAGGAAATTGCCCATTTATCAAGATCCCCTGCAACACTCTTCCAAATTAGTAAAACAAATTTTAACATTCAAAACTACTAGTACATTATCATGTTTACACCAATTAAAAACTGAATAAATATAAATTACCCGTTGTTTAACACCAAGAGGATATATATCACCAAATGTGACTTTCCATGTGAAGAATCTGTAAGGATCTTCACCAGAAACAAATGTAACAAATAAGAACAATGAGAAGACCAAAGAACAGAGTATCTTTGTTTGTCTCATTTCTTTCTTAATTTCACTGATGAGGAGATAAAATTAATTCAATCTCCTTCACTCACTCACTCACTTAATCACACTCTGTGAAGAAACAGTGGGAAGAGAGATCTACTGAAACAAATTCACGGCGCCATTAAAGGTATATTCTATCTATCTCACTACTTTTCCTCTTCTTCTCCTTTACTGAGTGAGAGACAGAAAAAAAAAGTATAAAACCAAAATAGAGTAATGAAATCTTTTGCTGTTGCCTTCCTGTAATTTAAAAGGAGAAAGAGGGAATGGGTGTGATGTGTCTGTGAGCTGCAGCAGCTAGTGGTAGTGGTAGAGTCAAATGAACTGTCACCACTACTCACTGGAGAGTGAGAAAGAGCACTTGCAAGAGTTTTGATATTCTACTTTGTTATATCTTATTAAGTGTCCAGCTTTGGGTACCTTTATGTGACATGTGGTGCGTTCTCCGTTGTATAGTTGCAATTTCTTTGTTGCTAAACGCGGCAAACGCCTCATGTTTTGGATCCACTTGCTCGTTTCCATGCTAGGTCCGTCCAAAAACAAACTTTACTATTTTTACTTTTTACGTAGTAAAGTTACCGGCTCTTTCATTGCCCAAGAACCAGTGACACTGTAAAATGATGAAAAAAGTAAATTTTTCTGCAAAAATAAAAATATTAAAAACACACCGGTTACGTGCAAGTAATTACGACTCAAGGAAAGCATATGACCCAAAGCAAAAGCAGCCACCAATACTAAAAATAAAGAGAAAGACAAGTCTTCACAAAAATATCCGCGAAGGAAGATACAACTTGTGCGGCCACTACCATAAATTAAAAGCGATTTGTAATTCACCATCTAGCACGAATTATTGTAAAGAAAGACTCACATTTTACGCCCACCATGATATTTTACGATTATCCGTAAAACTATTAACCATATTTTTTTATTTTTTTATTTCATTTTTTTTGAATAAGCAAGGAACCTTTTCATTAATGGAATTTCAAGGTTACAATAAGTTTAAGATCGAAAATAAGAAAATATAAAGTAACAAGAACATACCATAAGAGTATAATACCGAGAAATCCGATAAGAGAAAGAAAATGATTACCGGAATAAGACAAATACAGATATGAATAAAATCCGATTAAATCGGAAGAAGATGGTTTTATTAACCATACTGAAAAGTTCAGGTCACACGACCTCAAGAAATCTTAGCATGCCCATCATACAATGGTTATACGCCAACGGTCCATGTGAAATTCAGTAATCATGTATAGAGACGAGCAATATACAGGTGTTCAATTAGGCCAATACGTGGGTGCTACATTTGATTTTATCTTCATAGAATGTCGAGACAGGCGAAGTCACCAAAGATTAATTACCCAGTTTAACGGCATTGTAATTTCTAAAAAGTACCCCTTTCACATGTATGATTGTTCTGTCAAGTTCACGTGCTGTAAAACTTCTTGATAAAAGCAGTAAGATTTTGTCTGCAAAACTTCACGATTAAAGCAGTAAGGTCTTGTCTTCATTCGTTTTTTATTTTGTTTGTCCCCTTTTCTTTTTCTTTTTCTTTATATAAATTTGAAATTGAAGAACATTTACCGCCAAAAAGAAATTTGTGGAATGCTTAATTCCGCTAGGACAGAATTCGACCGGAATTAGCCGGAATCATCCGGATTTTTTGGTTGAATCTCGGGTGATTTTGTCGGAATTAACCGGAAACTTAGTTGAAGTTTTTGAAATTTGTATGGATTTAGAGTTTTCTATCATTTTAAACGAAGACTTGTTTCTATTTTAATAAATTGGTGACATTTATACACAATTACGTGTGAAAAATGTTTGGATAATGTTTGATATACATACTATATGTATAAAATTCGAAACAAAATTTTCGGTAGTTATTCCGAGATTTCACCGAGAATCTTCTCGAGATAAAGTTGTCACAAAATCCGGAATTAACTACATTGGAGAAGATCAAACATCAAACTCCACCTGCAAAAACCAAAAGACTGTATCACCTTCAAACAGTCATACAGACCCTAAAAGAAACCCGAAGTTGCAAAAACGGACCCCAATATGTCATAACATAGAGGATGTACACACCTATATATCAAAGCATAGAGTTACCAAGTTTTGAATGATGGGTTATGTCACGAGCCATACGACCTTGCGGGAAAATTGATACCAAATTGTGCTTAAGACCTATTCCTATGCACATGCCAAAAAAATGTTGTTTGGCATATCAGGTGGCATGACAAACGAGTTGCGCCACTATAGGAAACCGAGCGACAGAGTTTCTAGCGAACGCTATTGACAATATCGTCAGTGCTGTCATGAATATCGCGCGATATTGACTGTAGCGCCAACTCCTAGTTCTTTATCGCTATAAATAGGTAATTTTCAAACTCAGAACTTACCCCAAATTTTTTGTGTAAATTTTTTTCTCTATATCTCTCTTTCTTAATCTAATTTTTTTTCTCTTTCTCAATCTAATTTATTTTTTCAAATTTTCCCAAATGGCACAATTTCAAACCCAACTTGACAACACAACTTGATTTTTCTGGAGTAGTGTTTGAAGGTGCCGTTAAGAAGATATGTGATAGTTAAAAAGAAATATAGGTAAGAAACAAAGAAATTTTCAAGTTTTGGATATTAACCAAGTCGAAACCGCAACTAAGAAAAGGCAAAGAAAAGTTCAAGGCAAGGAAAATCAAGGCAATACAAATTTGAAGCCAAAGAAGAAAATGAACAAAGGAAACTCCGTTCATGAGCGCATTGGTTGGAAGTTTTGTGAAATGAAGAAGATTAACAAGATGAAGAACACTTCCCAAATTTTTATTTTTAAAGTCTATATTTCAAATTATTGTTGTCTAGTTTTATGTGTTGTAAAATGACTATTAATGATTATATCGAAGTTTAATGAATTTGAAAATTTGACGAGTATTGTTGAAAATTAAGCTTAATTCTATTCTTAATCCAATCTTACATTTTAATTAGAGATACATTTAATAATTTAAACAAATATTAAAACTTAATACTTAGACAATTAAGAAATTAAAACATAAGAACTTAAGTGGACAATTAAGAAATTGAAACATAAATATTGGACAATATTTGGGCAAATATCTTAAAATCTCGAAACAACTTCCAAATTGGAAGTCTTTTTCGTAGATGCGACGATATTCCGCACGACACCTTTGTTGAAGTTCCATCGTAGTTTCACCATCCCTCATGTTTGGACATTCTTGCTGAAGTAAAACAACATACCTAGTAACTTCCTGATTGATTATAGTGAAGCGATGACCCAACTCTGAAACATCACGATTGTTGAAGTTCATTGTTTGTTCTTGAAATTTCCCAAAAATTCTTTGCCAAAATGTTTGGGGATGTAATGCATCTCCAAACATTCATCTTCCGCAGTAGTGGATTTTGGTAATCGCCTCCTAAATTGACTTCTCCTAATTCACTTTGCACATTGGCACGATTAACAACTCTTTGATTTTCGGCAGCATGCTTGTTTGCTACGAACTCAGCCATGTTCATATTATAAGCCATGCTCTCTGAGGAATTGGAAGAGTGATGAAAAGAATTGGAGATTGAGAGAGAGATTTATAAATTTCGGTGTGAGTTGAAATGAGTTTGAAATTAGGTATTTATAGAGGGGGGAAATGGTAGCCGTTGGATGAGGAACTGATAAGCGATGTAATGACTAGCGCTGGCGCTGGAATGACCAGCGAGTGATATTTTGACCATCTAGCGATGAACGCTCTATCGCTCGCTGGAAAGTCTGTCATGTATGCCTATATGTTATAATTGACATATAGACATATACGTTTGGCACTTTGGTATACCCATAATGGATGCATATATAGCAAAATATGATGTTTGGCATGTGCATAGGAATAGGCTTAAGAGACGAGCTGAAGGTGGAAAAAAATAAAGAGATACTAGTCTTTAATTCTCGGCATCAGAGTAAAATAGAAAGTTGGTAATCGACAATTGGCCATTTATTTTAAAAAAATTAAAAAGTTGCATTTTAGGCGTCTTAGGGGAAAACGAATTAATAGCGAATTTGAGCTCGATCTATTTTTATATTTTTGGATGTGCACCCAAACATGATCTAAAAGTTTTCTCTGCAAGATTATTTTGGGTCTACAAACTTTTCGTGCCATTTGTTTGAATCCAATCTAGTTGTCGCTCATAGTATAAATTTTACACTTTCGCTTGTATGTGCAGACGAGTCCGATTTTGTGTATGCTCCTTAACGAGTGTGCACGTAACATTTCAATCCCCACCATTGATTAAATTTAGGGAGCTATGTAACGAGGGTCATGATTCTAAACATGAAGAGTAATGGGTCAAACAGTTAATTAATCAACCAATAACAAAAAAAATAAACCTGGCCACTAAATGGAATGCAGTAACAAGGATTTCTGTTTCAGCGCTAATCTTAAGAAATGATTCTGGATATCGCTTCGGATCATGGCAACAAAGGTGCGAACTAAAGAGGTGGGGGAAGTGCTAGCAGCGGTCGAAGCTTGGAAGTGGGGTCTTCTCATGGATGAGCCAACAATCACCGTGGAAACTAGCAACAACAACCTCACTAGACTGACTAAAGGGCTCAACTGCATAATGGAATGGCAAGCTAAATCTATCTGGTACAACATAGCGATTCCTTTTTTGAGGCTTGACCAACATCAAAAATCTTTTATGTACTGCTTTGTAACTAAGGTAGCTAATCAGGCGGTAATTGCATTGGCAAATAAACCCAATGCAAATACCACCTGCAACTATCAAGGAGAACATCCTAGTTTTATTTTCGATTATTTAAACAAAGACAGAATTGGGAGTTCACACTCTCGACAACACTCTAATGTATCTTTTCATTGTCAGTAATCCACTTTTTATTATAAAAAAAAAAAAAAAAAAAAAAAAAACAATGAAAAGAACATGTCAAGGAACATAATTGAACACTATGTTAAATATTTGGGTGCTATTCACATTTATCCGGGTGTCGTTGCGGGACGGATGACCTACTTTAAAGTCCTCCAATGGCGAATAATCTTTTCCCTCCCTCCCTTTTTGCACATACCATGAAACGCTTGCGTAGCCGACAACTAGTTAAAATTCTCCTATATAATAACGGAAAATGACAAACGGAGGAACATTAGTCTGATATCTTTTACTGAATAGTGTCTTGGATTTTTAGATGGGTCTTCTCCATTACTATTTCTGTCCTATGTAGAAATATATTATGTTCATCACATGATCACACATGTGTATCCAGCCTTATAACAATGTCCCCCTTTTTGATTGTCATGATTCTACTTTCAATAATTTCAGCCAACATGCAATGGATCCAAAACAAATACATCTACTCGCATATTAATAACGCCGACAGCAGGTTCCGTAGATACTTCTCATTGTCTACTCCTACAAGCAGTCGTCAAGCACCTCAAATGTACTACTACTTGACGAGCATTAATACGCGAATCATTTTCACTTTGCTCATGAATTATTTTATACAGTATTGAGTTTCTGTAATCGTCAATAAAAATAAGATTCTGTAACTCAATTATTTGTTATTTATACTAGTTAAGTACTCCTTTCCCGATTAAAGCTAGCTAACAATTTAATATTAGGAAAGTAAAAGGAATATCATTGGGTGATTTGCAGAGATGGTAGTATAATAATTTAATGGACTTTGCAAGACTCACCGAGCTTTTCAACAGTGAAAGCTCGCGAAGAGAAATCTAATGGTCCTCGCATCGCTTTCAATGTTGGAATTGGAACCTACAAAAGTAGGGTCCATTTTCTGTTTCACTCGGTAGAAAATTTCGGTAAGTAATTTCGGTGAATCTATCATTTTCATAATTTAATTGTGTGTGTTATGAGCTTAAACTGGCCCTCATCGAGTACCAATTTTATTATCCTTACCCAGTTCTATACGTGCGGTTTCACAGAATTGGAACTATTGGAATTGTTGATACTCCTTGTCTTTGAGAGTCAACTCATTCAGTTTCTCATAGTCGGACACAAAATCTCTTTCACTAAGTCATCTACAATAGACTTTTGAATATAAGGACATCGGTAAGGTCTCTGAGATGTAGGTACTGAATTTGGTTTAAGGGGTATTCTATGATCCAAGGAATGAGAAGGTAGCAATGTGGTTGGTTCCTTAAAAACATCTGCAAATGAGTCTAGTAAAGCTGATACTTGAGTGGCAATAGGAATGACTGGAGCGGCAGTAATAGCAAAAAATTGGTCAATTAATGCAGGTGTTTTGCTTTTAATAAATTTCTTAATAGAAGACCCACTAATAAGGCTAAGGGAAATGCCGCAGCTAATGAGGTAATAACCGAGGCGCATCAATTGCTAGTTGAAAACTAATTTAATAGATTAATTTCTCAAAATCTTTTTCATTTTATGCGTCATTTCTTCATATTCAGTCGTTTCTCAGAAAAATTAAATGATCAGTGGTAAAAATCATGTTGATCATGGGTATTAAATGCTAATAATCATGTCGGAAATCAACAAAATCGATCGGAAGATGGATCTCTTTCTGGATCAAATCCAAAAATAATAATAATCTGAGTTTAGGGTTTCTTCTGCAGATATCTCTCAACTACCTGGATGTGGTAAAATGGTGATGAACCCTCTCCATTTATTCCTGATGATGCATGTTATGGATGCGAGTTTAAACGAATGATGATTTAGTTTGATTGGTCGATTGGATTTTGTTGAATTGAAATTTGAGGTGGCTGAATCGATTTTGAGGAGACAATGGAAAATCACGGGTAATGTTCAACTCATCCCCTTAGGTAAAGATTTCTTCATAATTAAATTAGATAATGGGGAAGATATGAAACATATCTGGAGTAGTTATTGGGTTGCTGAGTCTCAAATATTGAAAATCAGAGAATGGGAGACAAACTTTAATCATGAGTTCAAAAATCATCTACAACTTTTGTTTAGGCTCAGTTTCCTGTATTGAGCAGGAAAACATTATTTTACAGATTAGTAAATCAGTAGATAGACCAATTCAGGTTGATAATACAACTTTGAAGCGTGAGGTGGATATTATGCTAGTGTACTAATGGAAGTTGATTTAGCTAAACCTATTCCAAGCAATATCTTGGTTAAATCCAAATATGGTGATTTCAAACAACCTATCCATACCAAGTTACCAAAATTTTGCAATCATTATAAAGTAATGGGTCATCTTGTAGCTGAATGCATAGCAAGTATAAGAGAACAAACTCAACAAGAAGAGGCCCTAAATGCCCAGAATGAACCTAGGATAACATGAAGGAGAATTATACCAAAAGAGATAAAGCAACCAAATCCTAATGGTGTAGATATTTGTTTCATCCCCAAAGAAAAAAAAACAGTTGAATAGATAGTAGATAATGATGATGAAATAGTTGATGTTATATTCCTACGTACTAATCCAGCAACCTGAAGATATGACAGTAAATCAACAAGAAGATGTTTCTTATGAGAGAATTCAAATTTGCAAGATATGAATGAGGACATCCTACACTCATATAAATATTTTCCTGTTTTAGAAGTACCAAAAATTGTGGAAGTTGTTGCAGGTACTCCTTCAGTAAATAATGTGGCAAAATTTCTCAATCCTCAAATAGTAATGATAAAAATGTTCAGGGAGCTACAAAAAAGGCTAGTATAATTAATACTAGGAAGCAAGCAACTATATTAAGTGGAAACCTTAGAAAAAAATTACGAGGGTGAAGAAGTTCTAGCTCTTCTCAATACATTTATGTTAGATGAAAGTTTTCTTATGGAATTTCATAAGTTTGAAGAGACCTCAAGCCAAAGACAAACTTAGGAATTTAGTTAAATATTTATATCCTTCTTTAGTTTTTATTGTTGAGCCTAAAGTGAGGGTCTCTTCTGATTCTTACAAAAAGCTCAAGCTTCCTAATATGCATCATAGTTTGGTTCATAATTCAACTGATTGTAGGAAGGGTAATATTTGGATGTTCTGGGATGCTAATATTAGTTCTCCAACTATTTTTTCTATTACTGCTCAGTCCATAACTGTGGGCGTAGGTGGTGGTATGGTTACTGAAGTTCATGCTGCTTGTTTAACAGTAGAAAGAAGAGAACTATGGGAAGAGTTGGAATTTATTCGTTCCTTAAATAAACCGTTGTTAGTTCTTGGTGATTTTAACACAGTTTTGAGGGAGGTGCCCTTTAAGAGTTTTTTTGAATGAATTTAATGATTGTTTACATGGTTATGGATTGATACAAGCCCCCAAATTTGGTATTGAATTTCGTGGTGCAACAATAGAGTTGGGTCAAAAAGGATTGTCTGCAATTTAGACAGAGATGTGTACAATTTTCAGTGGCTTGAGTTGTATCTTGTGTGGAGTTATAAAGTGGGAACTAGAGGGACTTCAGATCATGGTGCTCTTTTGGGAAGAAATACTATTATTCCAAAGCCTTTAAATGCTCCCTTCATATCTTTGAAAATATGGATGGAGTATCCTGAATTCAAGAGGGTAATTGTTGAATTTAGAATGAATCAATAATTGAAAAATCCTGCTTTCAATTATCAATAATAAAAAGGTTGAAGAAAATATATATGGAGCTATAATATTTTTTGGGATGTCAGAAAAAAATTACAAAAAGCTGAAGAAGATGTTGCTCATGTTACTTTAATATCTGATAGAGACCCATCTAATATCACTTATCTGAACAATCTTGTTACTGTAAGAGGAGTACAAGAAGTTTTGGTACAACAAACTAAGGAAATTGCTCAACAACAAGCAACAATTGAATGGCTAAAGGATGGTGCTTTTAACTCATTTTTTTTTCATACTTCTATTAAAATAATATAATCCCAAAATGTTATTTCTGAATTGGAGAATTCAGCTAGTGAAACAATTACTTGTCAACAAGGTACATATGATATTCTTATATCCCATTTTGAAAATAAATTTAAATATCATGATGTAGAGTTTGCAGATGGTATTTTTGATAATATTCCCACAGTAATTACTGAGGAAGAAAACATTCTCTTAGATGCAATTCCTTCTGGAGAGGAAATAAAAATGGATGTTGATGATACGGATTCAGATAGTGCTCCTGGTCCAGATGATTTTGTAGGTTGGTTCTATAAATTGTCTTGGGAAATCATTGGAAGTGAAAAAACGGGGGTATAACAACCACACCCAATAATTCGTTCGGCAATCTGTATGGACTAAAAGCGAGTTCTAATGAGTGAGAATGTTCTGTTTTAGCTTGGAGAAATACAACTTAAAAGCGAGCTCTATCAAGAGATATATCAAAGAGCTTCTCTATTTCTCAATGCAATCAACAAATGGAACATATAGAAATCCGTAAGCCTGATTGATATGAGAAATAACTTGGACGGTACCAAAGACCAATGCCCAAGTGTTAATCAAGTTATATCCAACAAACAAGGTCGGATTTATCAACTGATTGAACTACGCACAACCTGTGATATTTCAATTATATAAACAAATCTAATGCGGAAAAGAAATAACACAGACACCAGAAAATTTTGTTAACGAGGAAACCGCAAATGCAGAAAACCCCGGGACCTAGTCCAGCTTTGAACACCACACTGTATTAAGCCGCTACAGACACTAGCCTACTACAAGTTAACTTCGGACTGGAATGTAGTTGATCCCTAACCAAGTCTAACACCGATTAAGGTACAATCGCGTTCCTTACGCCTCTAGAACCACGCCAGATTCTACGCACTTGATTCCCTTAGCTGATCTCACCCACAACTAAGAGTTGCTACGACCCAAAGTCGAAGACTTAATTATAAACAAATCTGTCTCCCACAGATAATTCTATTTTGATAGATAAATATGTCTCCCACAGAAGTACCTATGAAGTTTTGTTCCGTCTTATGATAAATCAAGGTGAACAAGAACCAATTGATAATCCAGTCTTATACTCCCGAAGAGCAACCTAGAAATATCAATCACCTCACAATAACTTAACAATATGGTGGTAGAAGAAGTTACTGTGGAACCACAAAGTCTGAGACGAAGAAATTTGTGATTACTTTTTATATCTTACCTATTGGAGATAAATCTCGAGCAAATCTTAGAGAAGATAGTACTCAATACGATAGAACAAGTAAGATCAGAATACGCAACTACAGAGAAAATAATTGGATCTGGCTTCACGAATCCCAAATGAAGTCTTCAAGTCGTTAACCTAATATGGTTTTGGAAAAACCTAGGTAAAAGGAGAATCGACTCTAGTCGCAACTAGGACACATGAAAGTGTCGGGATTAGGTTTTCCAGTTACTAGAGTTCTCCCTTATATCGTCTTTCAACTCAGGGTTGCTTACAATCAAAGCTAAGATAGCTTAGTAACAAAGCATTCAATATTCACTGTTAGATGAAATCTTGATTTAAGATTCAAGCTAAGTCTGCTTAGAAATAAAGAAATTAATCTCCACCGTTAGATAGTCTTATCTTGTCACACACAAATGAAATATACCTTCATTTAGATATGGGTAACCGTACCTAAACATGTATATTGAGTTGGCTCCATAACAGTTAACCGAAGTTAGCCATATGAACACTTTTGTCTTAACTACATTCATCTAACACTTCTAGATCAAATATGATAATCAATCAAACATAAAAGATAATCAAATGAATCTAATTGTGTTTCACATAGAGTTGTTCAATTGTTCACTATCTCATAGAAATATATATGAACAAATTAAAACAAAATCGGATTGATTCGTAATCATACAAAGTACTTATACAAGAATCAATTCATGAACATTAACCCACGGTTTGCAAAGATTGCATTCCTTAATTCATAAATGTTTTAGTTCATGAGTATGAGAATCATACTTAATCGATTATAAAACTTTAACCACTGTGTTCGCAAACCAGGTACGCGAACAGCAGCTCTGGATCTTGTCCTATCCAGCCGTTCGCAAACCAGGTATGCGAACAGCTGTCACGGACCCAACTTAGGTAGAACCGTTCGCATACTAGGTACGCAAACAAGGTTCCCGGAACTTTACAGATAAAATCGTTCGCATACTAGGTACGTAAACAAGGTTTCCGGAACTGAATCATAACAATATAGTTCACATACTAGGTATGCATACCGTGTTGTATCCAGACATGGTTAATTGTTCTAAACTCCCATTTCAATCATTGAAACATCCTTAGAAGACGACACTAACTGTCTCACACAAACCATTAGCTTCAGTAATTTTCAAGTGATTGAATGATCAATACGAGACTTTCCAAGTCGACATCAAATGATTGTCTCACACAAATCATGTAAGATGTTTCACGACAATTTCCATATGATCATCTTTTGACTTAATATTTAGTTTCCAACAAATAAATTGTCTCCAACTAAACTCGTCAAGAATATGATGAACATAGTTAAAGCAAAAAGCTTCCAACACATATTTCGAGAAATAGATAAGCGAGATAAACTCAGCTCGAAATATCAAATGTGTATAATGTAAAAGTCTATATAGCTATAAGACTTAGTCTCATTAGAAGATATAATATAATAGACTTCTGAGTGATAGATAAGTTTTAGTCTCCGCATACCCTTTGTTGATGAAGTTCCTCCAGGATCTCCTCAGTATATCTTCGTCTTCAATTGATGAACGCCGTGAAGTCTAAATCTCAACTACACATTATATCCTAATCCGAGACATAGCTATAAGTAGACTATAAATCAAGACTATAGTTTTGATCAACTAAACTTGACAAACAAGCTTAAGATAGCAACGGTTGCGAGTTCGACTGAGCAATGCTCTAACAGGAAGTGACTTGATTCAAGCTATTCAGTTCTGTTAGAGTAAAGGATACATTCCTCAAGGTACAAATGCAAATTTTTGAATGCTACTTCCTAAAATTCAATGTGCAAAAAAAGCAACTCAATTCAGACGAATTGGATTAAGTAACTTCTTCTTCAAAATTATAACAAAAATCATCACTTCAAGAATGGGGAAAGTTATTGATAAAGTTGCATCACCACAATAAGGTGTATGTATAAAAGGAAGGAATATTCACAACCAAGTAGTTCTTGCTTCTGAATTGATAAATGAGTTGGATATTAAAAGAAGGGATGGAAATGTTGGATTGAAGTTGGATTTAACTCAAGCTTATGATTCCTTGAGTTGGAATTTCCGTTTGTGCCGATATGGTTTTTCTGACAAATTTATTCAATGATTACTAGTTTTATTTAGCTCTATCAAATTTTTTGTGATTATGAATGGGGGCCAACTGGGATTTTTCTATAGGTAGAGGTTTAAAGCAAGGGTATCTATTATCTCCAATTGTGTTTGTCATAGCTGAGGATATTTTAAGTAGGACATTTCATAAAATGGTGGAGGAGAAGAGTTTGATTTCTATAGTTAGTAAAAATAGTATTCACCCTTCTCATATTCTCTTTGATGATTATATATTCTTGTTCTGTAATGGGGACAAGAGGAATGTCGAAAAGTTAATAAAGATTTTAGGGGATTATCAAAGCTCTTCTGGTCAGATGGTCAGTGCTGAAAAGAGTAAATGTTTTGTGGTGGGTACTAGTGATACAAGAAGACTTCAAATTGCAGAATTGTGTCACATGAATCTATCAACTTTCCCTGATAAGTATCTTGGTATAATTCAGGTACCTGGATGCATTGAATCTTCTCATGTTTGGACATGTATAGACATGTTGCAAAGTAAACTTGCTGGTTGGATTGGCAAACTCCTGTCTTTTTAGGGAAGATTAATTTTGGTGAAGTTTGTTCTCTGTAGCATACCCATTTACGACATGTATGTATAAAAATGGCTAAAAATATTTTTTAAGGAGTGTGAATTACCAGAAAATTTTTACGGTCAGGGGAACCTTCAGTGCAGAAAACAGTTACTATAAAACGGGATGAAGTTTGTGCTCCCATAAAAGAAGGTGGTCTTGGTCTTAGAAAATTGGGGGTTATCAACAAAGCTCTTCCTATGAAGTTAGCTTGGAAAATGATAATGGAGATGATGAATTGTCCAAATTTTTTCAAGGTAAATTTCAAAAGCAGGCTGAATGGATTGGTTATTACAAGAAATCTGCAATATGAAAAGGAATAAAATGGGATTAATGATGTGTATGAGAATTCTAGATGGCTTGTAGGAAATGGAAAATATCTCTCTTTTTGGCATGATACTTGGATTAAATATAAACATTTGAATGAACTCTATCCAGGAAATGAATATATATTGCAGAACACTGATATGATGGTGTAAAATCTTCTTAGAAATGGTCCATTCCTACTCAATTGATGGATATGGTGGATATTAATGATTTTCCAATGGTTGATGGTGGTACTGATAGAAGAAATTCGAATGGATCTCATTCAGGTGAATTCTCTGTCTTTTCTGTTGTTAATTGTGTTAGACAATATTTTCATATACTTCACTGGACTAAGAAAACCTGGCATTCTAGTATTCTTCCCACTGTGTCTAGTAATGTCTGGAAAATAGTAAGAGGAATTTGTGTTACAGATGAGCATATGAAACATAGAGGTTTTGATCTTGCATCTAGATGCTCATTTTGTAAACATAAGGAGAAAAGTCTAGATCATATATTATGGTATTGTTCTTGTAGTTTACCAATTTGGCAATGGATAAGTGGAATATTAATTTGGTTTCACTAATCCAATTTCCTTCAAAGATATTTTGAATCTGTCAAAATGTAAAAGTTATGTTGTAAAGGAGGTATGGAGAACAACTGCGTTTATAACTATGAAGGAGATTTTGTTTCTTATGAACAGAATGGTGTATGATAATGATCAGTTCAAATATGAAGCTCTCAAGACTACCATAGTAAATTTACAAGAGATTCTGAAGTCAAGATGAAGGGCACTATGTGGAATGATTCATATGATTTGCTGGTGCTGATTTTTTTTTGGAATGAAACGCAGAAGAGTGAAATCTGTAAGGATTATTAAAATTTATTTTCATCTCCCACCTATAAATCACATTCTTCTCTGTTGTGATGGTGATTCAAGAGGAAATCCAGGAGAAGCTGGATATGGATTTATAGAAAGAGATTACATAGGAGAGGTACTTGTATTTGTAGTTGGTGGTTTGGGTATAACTACAAATTTCCTGGATGGATTTTTGCGGCAGTTACAGGGAAATAAATTTTTCTGTAGATAACCTGACAAAAATGGGTGCTTGCTAAAGTTTTATATTAGGACTGATTCAAAGGCAGTGATGGCTTCTTTTATGACTAGAAGTTTACCATGGTATGCCATAACACGATGGAACAGGATTATTGCTAGGATACATAGTTATTGTTTTCTACACAGTTACAGGGAAATAAATTTTTCTGCAGATAACCTGAAAAAAATGGGTGCTAGATTTCAAACGGAAAAAAGAGAATTTACATGTACATGCCTCATTTTCTGACAAGAACTGAAGTTCCTGATCATCCTTATTACGGATTTTGTAATTAGTTTTTCTTTGTGATATACCCTGTTCTATAAAGGATAGTATCTTTTGGTGTGTTTTTTCTTTTGGCTCTGATTTTTGTATATCTTTCATGACTCTTTGGTTTATCAATAAATTCCTATTACATAACGGGAAAAAGAAAAAAAAACTGTTGGAAAAATAATTGTTTCAATTAAAGCTAGCTAATAAGTTAGAAAGCATAAATATTAGTTGAAATTGATTGATCAAGGCAAAGTCTCGTGTTCCCTTAAGGTAATTAATTTCTGTAAACAATGTTTATGGTTTACGGATGTCATTTCCCATGTACAATAATCATGCCTTGTAAAATCTAGCACTACCATTTTATTTGGTCAGCGAATGTTGACTATCATTGTGGTCTTCAACATGACTCAGATTTTAGACATCAAAAATTAACCCGAAAACATAACTATGCACAAAACTGTATGTTAATTAATATTAACAGCAAGTGAATAAGCACTTATTGCAAATATCATATTTTTATCATGGAATTCTAAATGAACTCTGGGGTACGCTCATGACCCGACTTGAACCGGACAAGCGTTGCACACATACGAGGGACCCAATTTCATATTCTGAAAATAAGCTTCATCCTAAAAGGTTAAAGAATAGCACACTCAGATTCAAAATCTTAGAACTTTATTTACAGTTGTTTCCCAATAATAACCCCACGTAAATGGAAACTTTGATAAAATAAAAAAAATCGATAAATCGCGATAAAACATGAAATATCATGAACATGCAAAGTGAAAATGCGGGGTACAACAACCACACCCAACAATTCGTTTGGCAATCTGAGAGGACTTACTCCAATATACTTTCTAGAGAATCAACTAAACAGTCAGACTCAATCTAAAGAAAAGTATATATAAGAGTTTATATCTCTATCTCTCAATTCAATCTGCAATAAGCAAACAGAAATTTGCGAGCCCGATTGAATATAAGAGAAGTAACTTGAACGGTACCAAAGACAATGTTCAAGGATCAATCAATTTCAATCAACGACCAAAGGTTGGATTTCCTAATTGATCGATACAACGCACAACCTGTGATTTTTAATTATATAACAAAATATAATGCGGAAAAGAAATAACACAGACACCAGAATTTTGTTAACGAGGAAAACTGGAAATGAAGAAAAACCCCGGGACCTAGTCCATCTTTGAACACCCTACTGTATTAAGCCGCTACAGACACTAGCCTACCACCAATGAACTTCGGACTGGACTGTAGTTGAACCCTAATCAATCTAACACCGATTCAAGATACAGTTGCATTCCTTACGTCTCTGATCCCAGCAGGATACTACGCACTTGATTCCCTTAGCTGATCTCACCCACAACAAAGAGTTGGTACGACCCAAAGTCGAAGACTTGATAAACAAATCTGTCTCACACAGAAAAGTCTGTTGGAATAGATAAATCTGTCTCCCACAGAAATACCTATGAGTTTTTGTTCCGTTTTTTGATAAATATAGGTGAACAGGAACCAATTGATAAACCGGTCTTATATTCCCGAAGAACATCCTAGTATTATCAATCACCTCATAATAATCTTAATCGATTAAAGAAACAAGATATTGTGGAATCACAAACGATGAGACGAAGGTGTTTGTGACTACTTTTCTATCTTGCCTATCGGAGATATTAATCTCTAGCCATTTCTTACAATTGTACTCAACACGATAGAAACAGCAAGATCAGATCACGCAACTACATAGAAAATAGCTGGGTCTGGCTTCACAATCCCAATGAAGTCTTTAAGTCGTTAACCTACAGGGTCTCGTGATAAACCTAAGGTTAAAGGAGAATCGACTCTAGCTATGCAACTAGTAACACACAGAAGTGTGGGGATTAGGTTTCCCAGTTGCTAGAGTTCTCCTTTATATGGTTTTCAATTCAGGGTTTGCAATCTAAGTTATCTTGGTAACAAAGCATTCAATATTCACCGTTAGATGAAAAACCTGATTCAACCAAGCTAATATATTTAAACCGTGAGATCAAACTTAGCTTGTTACACACAAATGAAATGTACTCTCATTTAGGTTTATGTAACCGTACCTAAACGTGTACACCATGTTGACTCAACAATAGTTAACCGAGGTTAGCCATATGGTAACTCTCATATCAACCTTATTCATCTTAACCATAACTAGTTCAAATGACTCAAATGAAACTAGTTAAAGAGTTGTTCAATTGCTATATTCTCATAGAAGTATACAAGAACACAATTGAAGCAAAATCGGTTTGATTCACTCGAATCAATTCATGAACATTATAGCCACGGTTTGCAAAGATTGCATTCCTTATTATATAAATGTTTAAGTTCATGTACACAACAGATTTTAGAACTTTAAACTTCAAGTATGCAAACGGGTACGCATACTTGAAATACCCGGACCAAGATTGGGTTTCGCCAGTACGCAAACGGGTACGCGTACTTCCAATCCCAGCAGAAATATTCGGACATAAACCTTACGCCAATACGCGAACGGGTGCGCATACTAAGGTTCCCGGATTTCTCAAGCCAACAGGTACGCGTACGGGTACGCATACTATGGTTCCCGGACATGGATTACATATGTGAAAGAGTACACAACATGTCATATCCAATAATGGTTAAGTGTTCTAAACTGTTATTTCAATCATTGAAACTTTCTTAGAGGATGACAATAACCATTTTCACACGCTATTAGCATCAAAGCAATTTTCAAGTTATTGAAATAATCATAACGAAACATTCCAAGTCTACACCAAATGATTGTATCACACAAACCATATAAGATGTTACTCGGCAATTTTCACATGATCATCTTTTGACTTGCGTCAAGAATATAAGATGAACTTGGTCAAAGCGAAAGCTTGCCAACACATATTCCGAGAAATATGTAAGCGAGTTAAACTCAGCTCGAAATCTCAAATGTGTATAATAGAAAACTATATCGTAATATGACTTATGTCTCAATATAGGAGATATAGTAGAAATAGACTTTCCAAGTGATAGATGAGTTTCAGTCTCCACATACCTTTTGTTGATGAAGTTCCACAAGCTCTCCTTAGTAGTTCTTCGTCTTCAAATGATGAACGTTGTGAAGTCTAAGGCTCAACTACACAATCTATGTCCTAGTCCGGGACATCTATAAGTAGACTAGAAATCAAGACTTATAGTTTTGATCACTAACATTTACAAACATCCTTGAGATAGCAACGCATGCGAGTTCGACCGAGCAGTGCTCTAACAATCTCCCCCTTTGTCAATTTTAGTGACAAAACTATCAATACATATGGATTACAAAATAAATAAAACTTTGTAGCTTGTCATCCAAATGCCTTATCTCCTTGGCATCTTCAATACGACTCGAAATCTTCGTCACTTCCAAGTACTCCATGATTCTAAACGTGTTCAACTCAGCATCATAGTTGTTGAAGACCCGTAGCAAAAACAATGAGAAAACAGTTGTTCTCAATCATTGTTATACAGTGTCATAGTATCATTACACAACATCAAAGTTCAATTGTATCACAACTTTGATAACAATACTATGGTGATATGTATCACTCCCCCTTAGTTAATACTTCATCTCAACATGAAAACCACTCCCCCTTTCATAATGATATGTAAACCATATGTATTTGTAGTATGAAACTACACATTAATTCTCCCCCTTTTTGTCAGTATAAATTGGCAAAGGTACGAAAACTAGTTGGATCCTCATGAAATTTTCACAGAGATACTTCATGACCAAAAGAGAATAACATACCAACTTATTTAGATGAAATCATATAGCCGAAGCTAAATGCATTCATCAAGGAGTTTATAAAGATACAAGATAACTCCTACAATATTCCACAGCCGCACTCCCCACAAAGATTTGGCAACTAAGCACAAGTTCAAAAAGAACTCTCCCCCATAAAATGTCATTCCCGAAATAACGACAAGAGCGACCTTACTTTTACGAGAAAAGAAAGATTTATTTGGACATAATCAAATCACATGAGAACGTGAATTTGTATCCAAAAATCTCAATTGAATTATCCATAAAAATGATCAATTCAATTGGCCATGCTCGACATAAGAGAACTTATGGATACTGTGGAATAAACAAATATTCATTCTATTTTTCATCACTATTTGCACAATGACATATAATAGACTTAATCTTTGTAAACAAAAGTTCATCCTTTCTTCCATCAATATTTGCATAATGGCATAAAAGGCATAACTTTTGTATTCAAAAGTTCATTCTATCTTTTATCAATACTTTCATACCGACATAATAGAGATAACTTTTGAACAAGTATGGGACAGTCAAGGTTCACGGACGTAAACAACATATTCCATAACAATTTGCAATATATGAAACCATAAGGATTAATACTGCAAAAATCATCTTCCCAATAACTTATAATTTAAATAAATAAATTTAAAACATTGAAGATGAAAACGTTGGACATAGCTATGTGTACTCACAATAATGGCTATTCCAAACCCTAGTTATCCTTCTTAAAAAAAACACAAGAATAAAATTCTCATAAGAAGTTTCCTAGACAAAATCAAAAACAACTCTAGAAAAACAACAGATAAAGCACAGAAAGCTAGTCATCATCTTCATCATCGGAGACCATAAGAGTGGCTTGAATCCTATCCATGTCATCCTTGATTTCTGGAAACTTAGTAACAATCACAAGTAATTGTTCTTGCACACACTTTACCTTGGCACTAATCTTATCAACACCTTTTAGAATTTAATGAAGAAGATTCATGGAGGTGGAATCACATGTGCCATCAAGTGTGTCGCTTCTTTGTCTCTTGCAAGTGTTTTCCTTCATACGTTTGAAAGTACAAGGGCGGACTAGCTTGGGAGTTCCAACAGAGTTCCCAATCGGATCTATAAAGAAAGTCCGACAAATTCGCTCAATCAAGCAAGGATATCCTATCTTATTGTTGGTATACATCATCGACATCATTTGATATATGATGAACCCACAAATGTCGATACCTTGAGTTCCCAAAACAAGAAAATAGACCAACTCCGCAAACTTATGACTCCAACGAGAATTCTCAATCGTGGAGGGACAAAGATTTGATATATCAAGTTTACCAAAGGACATCAAGGCAAGGTTGAGATTATTAGTAGGAAACTTTCCTTCATTCCAAACAACACTCTTACCACAGATACCAAGAGAGATGGTTTCATAAGAAGGTCTTTCATGACTAGGTCATGGAAGGCGAAAACTCCCTAAGGGAATATTAGTAATTCTTGAAATCAACTCTCTATTTACATGAATCCTTTGTTTATTAACCATGGTCTTAAATTCCATGTCGTCGTGATTAACATCATAGATGTTAGCATATAAGATTCTTGTAAGAGTGTCAAAACCTTCACCAAGACCATCAAAGATGTTTCCAAGGTTGAATTTTTCAAAACAGATTAAATCCTCTTTATGTCCACTAGAAAAATCCAATTTCTTTTATATAATGAATCCATTAGATGAAATCTTTTCAAAAACTCTAGCACAAGAATCATTGACAAATCTAATCCTAAGATAATTTTGATCTATATGAAAATTCATGCTAGAAGATGAAGAACCCATTTTTTTTTGAAATTCCTTTTGAAACCTTGAAATTCACCATGAGATCTAGAAATTGGAAAAGAAAAAAGAGGAAAACACTTACTTGGATTGAAACTTGAGCACCCTTTTTCTTAATTTTCTCCAAAGATGATTTAATAGAGGAAATTCATGAACCCTAGAGTGTTCATGTATGCGGACAAGATGGGAGAAGGAAGAAGGTACGCGTACTGCTTCCTTATGTACTCATCGATGGGCTTGGAACCGTTTCTAAACCGCAACCCACAAAGGAAATGTAGGATTTTATTTGATGTTCACACACCAAGGTTGTGCAACTCGTGACAACACACATTCGTGTAAAAAGACGGTGCAGTAGAAAGCTTATCCAAATATCCTAAGAAGGACAGAATAACATATTAACCCAAATATACATAAATCAAACCATTTCTTACCCCATCTCAAAATATATACAAATGGGGTAGTGCCAAACAAGTTACCAACTGGCAAGATGTGCAGAGAGATCCTCATGCACCATTTCCGGTTGATATTTATGAGCAGTACCAGTGATATAATCATAGTAATGATGATATTCAGGTTTAACATAGCTTTCTATCTTCGTTTTCATATGACTAGAAAAGAGATTTTTCCGATATCTTAAACCAGTATCAACACCACAAGAACCCGTTTCATTGGACCTACTTGTCTTGATAATATGCTTAGTTCGTACATCATGATTACATGATTTGACATGTACAGAATTTTTATCGGAACGATTCTTTTTCTTAACTAAATTAATCTTTTCTAAGAATCTAAAAACGTTTTCAAATGCTCTAAATAGATCTTTGTCAATTGACCCATCATCATAGTATTCCTTAAAAAGATTAAAAGTTAATCTAGTAAGATTCCATATCTTTGAGCGTAAAGAACGTTTTCTCAACTTTCCTTTCTTTTTAATTATTCCTTTAGATTGTTTCACAACATCTGAGTTTTCCAGAGTCTTAGATGTAATGATATTATCACGAGAAACCATAGGTTTTATCCATAATAATCTCTGAACAATCTTTAAGGAGTTCTGGCATGCGTTACAGATGCCAAAAGCAAGTTTTTCAAAGAAATTTCCCATAAGCGCAAACTTTTAAGGATCGTTCAAACACAAATTTATTAGGTTTAAAGTCTTAACCTGCTCTGATACTAATTAAAAATGAGGGGGGTACAACCACCACACCCAACAATTCGTTTGGAAATCTGAGAGGACTTACTCCAATATACTTTCTAGAGAATCAACTAGACAGTCAGACTCAATCTAGAGAAAAGTATATACAAGAGTTTATATCTCTATCTCTCAATTCAATCTGCAATCAGCAAACAAAAATTTGCGAGCCCGATTGAATATAAGAGAAGTAACTTGAACGGTACCAAAGACCAATGCTCAAGGATCAATCAATTTCAATCAACGACCAAAGGTTGGATTTCCTAATTGATCGATACAACGCACAACCTGTGATTTATAATTATATAACAAAATATAATGTGGAAAAGAAATAACACAGACACCATAATTTTGTTAACGAGGAAAACTGCAAATGCAGAAAACCCCCGGGACCTAGTCCATCTTTGAACACCACACTGTATTAAGCCGCTACAGACACTAGCCTACCACCAATGAACTTCGGACTGGACTGTAGTTGAACCCTAATCAATCTCACACTAATTCAAGGTATAGACAGTTGTGTTCCTTACGTCTCTGATCCAAGCAGGATACTATGCACTTGATTCCCTTAGCTGATCTCACCCACAACCAAGAGTTGGTACGACCCAAAGTCGAAGACTTGATAAACAAATCTGTCTCACACAGAAAAGTCTATTGGAATAGATAAATCTGTCTCCCACAGAAATACCTATGAGTTTTTTTTTCTTCCGTTTTTTGATAAATATAGGTGAACAGGAACCAATTGATAAACCGGTCTTATATTCCCGAAGAACAGCCTAGTATTATCAATCACCTCACAATAATCTTAATCGATTAACGAAACAAGATATTGTGGAATCACAAACGATGAGACGAAGGTGTTTGGGACTACTTTTATATCTTGCCTATTGGAGATATTAATCTCGAGCCATTTCTTACAATTGTACTCAACACGATAGAAACAGCAAGATCAGATCACGCAACTACAGAGAAAATAGTTGGGTCTGGCTTCACAATCCCATGAAGTCTTTAAGTCGTTAACCTACAGGGTCTCGTGATAAACCTAAGGTTAAAGGAGAATCGACTCTAGCTATGCAACTAGTAACACACAGAAGTGTGGGTATTAGGTTTCCCAGTTGCTAGAGTTCTCCTTTATATATTTTTCAATTCAGGGTTTGCAATCTAGGTTATCCTGGTAACAAAGCATTCAATATTCACCGTTAGATGAGAAACATGACTCAACCAAGCTAATATCTTTCAACCGTTAGATCGAACTTAGCTTGTTACACACAGATGAAATGTATCCTCATTTAGGTTTATGTAACCGTACCTAAACGTGTACTCCATGTTGAATCAACAATAGTTAACCGAGGTTAGCCATATGGTCACTCTCATATCAACCTTATTCATCTTAACCATAACTAGTTCAAATGACTCAAATGAAACTAGTTAAAGAGTTGTTCAATTGCTATATTCTCATAGAAGTATACAAGAACACAATTGAAGCAAAATCGGTTTGATTCACTCGAATCAATTCATGAACATTATAGCCACGGTTCGCATAGATAACATTCCTTATTATATAAATGTTGAAGTTCATGTACACAGCAGATTTTAGAAATTTAAACTTCAAGTATGCAAACGGGTACGCATACTTGAAATACCCGGACCAAGATTGGGTTTCGCCAGTACGCAAACGGGTACGCGTACTTCCAATCCCAGCAGAAATATTCGGACATAAACCTTACGCCAGTACGCGAATGGGTGCGCATACTAAGGTTCCAAGATTTCTCAAGCCAACAGGTACGCGTACGGGTACGCATACTATGGTTCCCGGACATGGATTACATATGTGCAAGAGTACACAACATGTCATATCCAATAATGGTTAAGTGTTCTACACTCTTATTTCAATCATTGAAACTTTCTTAGAGGATGACAATAGCCGTTTTCACACACTATTAGCATCAAAGCAATTTTCAAGTTATTGAAATAATCATAACGAAACTTTCCAAGTCTACACCAAATGATTGTATCACACAAACCATGTAAGATTTTACTCGATAATTTTCATATGATCATCTTTTGACTTGCGTCAAGAATATAAGATGAACTTGGTCGAAGCGAAAGCTTGCCAACACATATTCCGAGAAATATGTAAGCGAGTTAAACTCAGCTCGAAATCTTAAATGTGTATAATAGAAAACTATATTGTAATACGATTTATGTCTCAATATAGGAGATAGAGTAGAAATAGAATTTCCAAGTGATAGATGAGTTTCAGTCTCCACATACTTTTGTTAATGAAGTTCCACAAGCTCTCCTTAGTAGTTCTTCGTCTTCAAATGATGAAAGCCGTGAAGTCTAAGGATCAACTACACAATCTATGTCCTAGTCCGAAACATCTATAAGTAGACTAAAAATCAAGACTTATAGTTTTGATCACTAACATTGACAAGCATGCTTGAGATAGCAACGCATGCGAGTTCGACCGAGCAGTGCTCTAACACAAAGGATTACGATTGAACCTTCTTTAGTGAGAGATTATCGGGACTACTTTTTAGTCAGTGAATGCGACTTTTTGAGTCCAACATTTGGTGTAGTTCGGTCAATAATCACCATGCATGACATTTGAACAATGTTACCAAGATCTTTCGGTTGTGACCATTTTGGCCCTGTGCTATCTCGGATTTCATTTATTCTTTAGAGAATTCGCCCATATTCTCATAGGAAACTATCACTTCCACATTATGATAGCTGAGTTTATCAAGAGTGTTCTGCTCTACCTCACTTCAAGATGAAGCTATAAAACTCATTGGGACTTATAAAAAGTCATCCTTGACATGCAACACACTATTACACCATAGGGAGGGAGAGGGACAAAGAAATTCTCTACATAGTGTTTATCTCCGAATTACCACAAATTAGTTGTCTCATTAAACCTTGATCTTGGGATCTTCAGTCAGCAAGGTCGAGTGTCCATCATAGCGATTTTAATTTATGAGTCTAAGTCACACCCCCTCGATTTTTGACTTATTATCTTTCTAGATATCCTTCAACAAATCTATTTGTTTCTTCAACATTTAATCATGTTCTTCTTAATTCCGAACCTCCATAAAAAGCTACACTAATAAAATATGTAATTAGGAAATCTCATATTGTTCATCTTCTACGAAGTTATGAACTATTTAAAAACATTGATGGTTCATTTTCTTGTCCAATCAGGTATTAGAAGTCTACTGTTACAGAATTTGTTAATTTTGATTATGACTTTGTTCCAAAACCTGCACTTACTTCTTGGTTAAATCAAGATCAGAAGATTTTATCATGGTTACATTCTTCTTTATTTGAAGATTGCCATATTCAAGTTGTTAGTTATACCACATATGAAAAAGCGGGGGTCTAACAACCACACCCGATATTTCATTTCGGCAATCTGTATGGACTAACTCCAATATATTTCCAAGAGAATCAACTAGACAGTCAGACTTAATCAAGGAAAATACATCCAAGACTTATATCTCTGTTTTTCAATGTAATCAACAAATCAAATAGATAGAAATCCGCGAGCCTGATTATTATGAGAAACAACTTGAACGATACCAAAGACCAATGTTCAAGTGTCAATCAATTTATATCAACAACCAAAGGTTGGATTATCTAATTGATTGAACTACGCACAACCTATGATATTTCAATTATATAAAAATATAACTCGGAAAAGAAATAACACAGATACCAGAAATTTTGTTAACGAGGAAACCGCAAATGCAGAAAAACCCCGGAACCTAGTCCAGATTTGAACACCACACTGTATTAAGCCGCTACAGAATCTAGCCTACTACAAGTTAACTTTGGACTGGAATATAGTTGAGCCCTAACCAATCTCACACTGATTAAGGTACAGTCACATTCCTTACGCCTCTGAATCCCAGCAGGACTTTACGCACTTGATTCCCTTAGCTGATCTCACCCACAACTAAGAGTTGCTACGACCCAAAGTCGAATACTTGTTAAACAAATCTGTCTCACACAGAAAAGTCTATTGAATAGATAAATCTGTCTCTCACAGAAATACCTACGAGCTTTTGTTCCGTATTTTGATAAATCAAGGTGAACAGGAACCAATTGATACACCGGACTTATATTCCCGAAGAACAACCTAGTAATATCAATCACCTCACAATTATCTTAATCGTATGGTAACGAAACAAGATATTGTAGAATCACAAACGATGAGACGAAGATGTTTGTGACTACTTTTTATCTTACCTATCGGAGATTGAATTTCGAACAAATCTTAGAGAAGATAGTACTCAATACGATAGAACAGAGTAAGATCAGAATACACAACTACAGATAAAATAGTTGGGGTTTGCTTCAGAATCCCAATGAAGTGTATAAGTTGTTAACCTATAATGGTTTTAGAAAAACCTAGGTTAAAGGAGAATCGACTCTAGTCGTAACTAGTATCACACAGGAGGTGTGGGGATTAGGTTTCCCAGTTGCTAGAGTTCTCCCTTATATAGTCTTCAAATCAGGGTTTGCAATCAATGCTACCTTGGTAACAAAGAATTCAATATTCACCGTTAGATGAAAACCTGATTAGATTCAAGCCAATATCTTTCAACCGTTAGATCAAACTTAGCTTGTTATACACAAATGAAAAGTAACTTCATTTAGATATGGGTAACCGTACCTAAACGTGTACACCTTGTTGGCTCAACAATAGTTAACCGAAGTTAGCCATATGAACACTTTCATATCAACCTTGTTTATCTCAATCACAACTAGTTCAAATGAATCAAATGAAACTAGTTGTAGAGTTGTCCAATTGTTTATATTCTCATAGAAGTATATAAGACACAATTGAAGAAAAATCGGTTTTGATTCACTCGAATCAATTAATGAACATTATAGCCACGGTTTGCAAAAGATTGCATTCCTTATTATATAAATTTATTAGTTCATGAACAAACCGATTTTAGACCATAACCCACTCAAGTATGCAAATAGGTACGCATACCTAAGTAGCCGGACTTGGTCTGGGTTCGCTAGTATGCGAACAGGTACGCATACTGTCGTACAACCAAACTCAGTTGAATTCTCGGACTTGAACTGTTACGTTCCCGGACTTCAACTATCAAACCAGTACGCAGACGGGTATGCATACTATGGTTCCCGGACTTGGAAAAACTTGCAACAGTTAGCATACAAGTACGCATAATGTGCTATATCCAATCAATAGTTAATTGTTCTAAACTCCATTTTAATCATTGAAATATTCTTGGAAGACGGGAATAGCTGTCTCACACAAACTATTAGCTTCAAATCAATTTTTAAGTGATCAATAGATCAATACGAAACATTCCGAGTCTACATCAAATGACTGTCTCACACAAATCATGTAAGATGTTACCAGGCGATTTTCACATGATCATCTTTTGACTTTCGCCAAGAATATAAGATGAACTTGGTTAAAGCGAAAGTTTACCAACACATATTTCGAGAAATATGTAAGCGAGTGTAACTCAGCTCTAAATATCAAATGTGTATAATATAAAGTCTATATAGCTATACGGCTTTTGTCTCAATAGGAGATAGAATAGAAATAAACTTCTGAGTGATAGATGAGTTCAAGTCTCCACATACCTTTTGTTGATGAAGTTCCACAAGCTCCCCTTAGTAGTTCTTCGTCTTCAATCGATGAACGTCGTAAAGTCTAAAGCTCAACTACACATTCTATCCTAATCTGAGACATAGCTATAAGTAGACTAGAAATCAAGACTTATAGTTTTGGCAACTAAACTTGACAAACAAGCTTGAGATAGCAACGCTTGAGAGTTCGACCAATCAGTGCTCTAACAACATACAATGCGGTTTGGAAAGTTTTAGAAAGTGATTATAATGTTTCTACAAGGTTAATATCGATGTTGAAAACGTGGGGATACCAAAATACACCACCAACTTTTTCTTAGGCAACCTGTATAGAAGAAACCTAAATACAATTCCGAGAGTTCAACTTAATGAATCTCATTCGTGAAATAATATTCAGAGTTATATCTTTTTCTCTCACAATCAGAAAGTTGACATAACCAAATCCGTGAACCTGATTTACGTGTGAGAGTTCTTGGACGATCTCAAAAATCAATATCCAAGAATCAATCAAGTCGTATCCAACAAACAAGGATGGATGTATCTACTTTGATTGATTTACGTACAACCTGTGACATTTCAATTATAAAGATAAACAATATAATGTGGAAAAGAAATAACACAAACACCAGAAATTTTGTTAACGAGGAAACCGCAAGTGCAGAAAAACACCGAGACCTAGTCTATATTTAAACACCAAACTATATAAAACCGCTACAGACACTAGCCTACTACCAATTAACTACGGACATGAAAGTAGTTGAGACCGAATTAAACCCTCACAGCAATTCAGTTACAGTCGCGCTCCTTACGCCTCTTGAATCCCAGCAGGACTCCGTGCAAATGATTCCCTTAGCTGACGTCCTTTACATCCTAAGAGTTGCTTCAACTCAATTGAAGACTTTAAACCAATCTGCCTCCCACAGATAAGCCTATATGAGTAATTTCCTTTTTGATCATTAGATCAAGGTGAGACTGGAAATCGATAGCAATAGACAAAGTCTAGCTAACCTCAAAATCCAGACTTATGCTTCCCGAAGAGCAGCCTAGATTATTATTCACCTCACAAGTATTAAACCTGTGGAATCACAAAGTCTTAGACGAAGAGAACTTTGCGATTTCTATCTATCTTGTTCGAGTGAGCAGCTCAACAATTAAACAAGATCAGGGTACACGAACTATCAAGATAAAGATAGTTGGACCTGGCTTCACGAATCCCCAGGTAAAGACTTTTTAGTCGTTAAACCCTAGATGGGTTTTAGGGAGAGGACGACTCTAGTTTACAACTAGGACACACAAAGAATAGTGTCAGGGATTCAAAAATCCCAGTTGCTTGAGGTTCTCCTTTATATAGACTTTCAAAGTATAGGTTTCTTTAGGTTTAAGCTAAGATAGCTTTGGAACCAAATTACAAACAATATCCACCGTTAAATGAATCTTAATTTGAAATGTGAGTAACATAACAAATATACACTCTGGTTAGGATGAACCGTAACCGAACCGTGTATAAAGACATTTTTCATGGATGGTTAGCCTAGACTAGCCGATTGAACCATAAGCTTAATCATTTTCATATAACACTTAAGACTTTTTACTTGAGTCACAACCATAAATTATAATGTGATCAATCATGTCTACATAGTATTTTTAGATATTTATTCAAATGTCAATTACCTCACAAAAATAATATTTGTGCATCTGAAAATATTCGACAGTGCAAGTACGTGTACTCTACCTTGTTCGTGACTCTTTATGTCATGGTATGTGTACCGAGTATGTGTAACCTTAAGACAAAAATGAGTTCAAGAACTTACAGAACTTTTCCGGTTTGCGTACCGGGTATGGATATCACTCCGGTTTCAAAACCAATAGTGCTTTAATGGTATGCATACCATTCCTGGTTCACGAGCAACAAACTTTTTATGGTATGGATACCGAGTATGCGTACCAAAAAGTTGTTGTCGACATATAGCTACTCCGGTACGTGTACTGAGTACATGTACTACGGTTCCGGACGTATAACAGATTTTTCTAGTATGTGAACTGGTATGTATACTGTCTTGTATCCAGATTTAAAGTAGTTTTATATTTCTCTCTAAATCAATTCGAAACATTCCAAAATAACATCAATGACACATATCACTATTTCAGGCTATTTTCTAATGATAATCTTGAATCACGATTTAGATCATGAACAATAAATTCTTCTTAACCGAAATTCATCAAGTATGAACAAATGTTCACTAAGTTTAGTCATATATATTTCGAGAAATAATTACCAAGATAAACTTGACTCGAAATTCTTTTTATGCTTGATATAGTCTAATTAGTCACATGACAACGTCTCATAGATAGAAAGATGAATATAACTTGAGAAATAGGTGGTTCAGTCTTCACTTACCTTTTGTTGAAGAAGTTCTCCAAAAGCTTCGGTTGATCTTCGCCTTCATACAGTAGAACGCAGTGATGTCCGATTCTCAACTAAATATTTATCCTAATCCGAGACTTGAATAATTGTAGACTAGAAATTAAGATATAGTTTTGATCAACTAAATTTGAAAACATGCTTGATATAGAAACACTTGTCAGTTTGACCGAGCAATGCTCTAACAATCACCCCCTTTGTCAGTTTTAATGACAAGACTATTAATACATTTGGATTAAAAAATAAAGCTTCAAAAACTCCTAGATTCCATCATGCTTGATTTCCTTGGTTTCTTGAACTCCTTGAATTCTTCGTTACTTCAAGTTGCAATGATTCTGAATGTGTTCAACTCAGCGTCGTTGTTGTTGAAGATCCGTAGCGATAACAACTTTGAAAAAAATATTCCCAATCGTCGTTATACAGAAATATAGTATTATTATCTTCTCCAAAGTTCAATTGTATCACAACTTCGAAATAATACTACGGTGATATGTTTCTCCCCCTTAATCAATATTTACATCTTTCGCATAATAGGTAAAACCTATAGATATTGATTCACCCCCCCCCCCTACATAATGATCCATAAACCATATGTATGTAGTGAAAAACTACTAATTAATTCTCCCCCTTTTTGTCAATAAAAATTGGCAAAGGTACGAAAATCATGGGACCGTAATGAATTCAACCAAAAGATACTTCAAGATTTAAAAGCATTACATATAAAATTTTGTTTAGATGATATCACATAGTAAAACATACTTAACGCTCATCTAGGAGATTTAAGATACAAGTATCCCCTGTAAGTTCCACATCCACACACCCCGCAAAGATATAACAATTAATCACAAGTTCATTTAAGAACTCTCCCCCATTTGACATCATTCCCAAGAACAACATGAGTCACCTTACTTTTGTAAAAAGAAGGATTTTGTCGGACATTAACGAATCACATGGATTTGTATCCTGAATATTGACTTAAATTAATCTCAATGCCCAGTTACGAATAAAGAGATAATTTTAATCGGTATGACTCAACGTAAGAAAATCTTACGGAGTGTATAGTGCAGTAATAACACAAAAGTGTGATCACAAGTAGATCGAAACTGTGAAAATTTTCTCAGAAACTTTGTTCTATTTTTAGTTCAGAACACATAATAGATTTAACTTTTGAGCATATATGAGATATCATTTCAATTCACATAAAGGAAAGGACACATATATCTCATAAGACTTTGCAATAATTAAACCAATAATGATTACATACTGCAAATTCATCTTCCAAAAACTCTAGAATTTAAATAAATAAATCTAAAAAAATGCAAGATGAAAGATGTTGGAAATAACTTGTGTAATCACAAGATTTGTTATACCAAACTCTAGTTATCCTTCTCGAACATAAAGATAAATCCTCACGAAGTTTCCTATAAAAATGACCAAAAAGAGTGTACTCTGAGATTCCTAGATTTTTCTCATAGTTTTTGTAGTCATCAAGTTCCTCTTCAATAAGGTCCGGTCTTGATTCAACAAGTTTTATCTTCTCCTCAAGTTTCTTTGTATAGGATTGAAGTTCACATGTAAGTGCTCGAACTTGTTATAACACAAGGTTCAACTTGAGAGATAATTCATCAAATTGAGAACCTGGCAGATTATCACAAGGTGTAGTTTCACCCTTGTCCTGACAAGAATCACTCTTTGACGATTCAAACCGAATTTTCCTTGTAGAAAATTGTATAGTCCATACTTCATCTTCCTTGCTTGAAAAGCTTGAAGAGAACATGGTTATCGTACCCTAATTTGACTGATCGAGGGATACTTTATGAAACCAGTTACAGAACCTTGAGAGAAAAGATATAATTTAAAGAAACCTATAATTCCTGATATATCCTTTACCCTAGACTTGATGTGATTTACACATGTTTTGTCATAAATGCATGATCATGTGGTATATATAAGTAGTATTTGTCATGAGCTACCCTTTACTTAGCTCAATAAATAAATTTAGAGCACAAAAAGTAATGAACTTGTTATGTCAAGGATTGTTTCAGAGAGCAGAGCTCAACCTTATTACTATGTCCATAAATGACACCATTTCCCCTGTTGATGGTGGATTTTTGACAAAGGGCAAAACAGTCATTTTGGTTGAATTTTTAGACCAGGGGTAAAATAGTAATTTTACATACCATGGGAAAAATGGTCATTTTGTAATTCGAAGTAAAAAAGTCATATTCATCAAGTTTTGGATCAGGGGCAAAATGGTCATTTTATCAAAATTAGACCTAAAAGGACATAACGGTCATTTTGGGATTTTTCCACAATACTTGATTGTCAAAATGTTTTAGTGCTACGTTCCCTAGCTGAACTCCTAAAGCTTACTTGACATTTATGTCCATTCTCAGCTGAATGACATAAATTAATTATTTTTTGCTCTAAAAGTATCTCAATTCTTATTGGTCGAATTATTTTTGACCTAAAACGGAGCATGCACGTGTATATGGTGAAATTTGGATAAGGGGCAAAAGTGTCATTTCAACCTTATAGACATAATTCAACTCTCACGGGAGAGATTAAGCCCTTGGCCCTCAAGGCATCCTTAGCCACGATTTCTAGTATACGTCCCCGCGAGACACTGCTGGTCGTGATGCCGTGATTTCTAGCGCACATCCTCGACAAGATACTGCTGGTCACGTAGGTTCTGTAGAGCGTAAAACGTCCCCTTCATACTTATGAACCAGAACAGCCACAATTCCAGCATGTCTTCGCGAGACGCAAATGATTGTGATATCATGATTCCTAGTATACATCCTCAATGAGATGCTGCTGGTCATGTAGGCTCTATAGATGCGTAAATACGTCCCCGGCGGACTTATGACCCAGAGCGGAGATTTGCATATCTCTTGTAAGCACGACTCACCCTATTTGAAATCAAGGACTGATTCCTAGTACATCATCGCGAGATACACTGGTCATGTTTGCTCTAGGCTCTGACTCGACTTACCAAGGTTTCCGAATAACTCCTAGGACATCCCCGCGAGATACACTGGTTATTCTACCTACGGGCCCTTTCGACAGACTCCTAGAACATCCTTTCATGATACACTGGTCTTGTTGGCCCATCATATGGATACACAGTTGATTCCTAGCACATCTCTGCAAGATACGCTGGTCAAAGACAAGTGAGTCAAAGTCTCGCAAAGGCATTAATTGGGCGTACAAATCCTTTTTCTCTCTTAGGACGAGTCCCAGCTGACCGTAGATAGATTCGGATCCGTTAAGAAAATCTTCAGAGAGATTTTGATCCGTCTGCAAAATCACGGAGAGATTCAAATCTTTCTGCAAAATCACGGAGAGATTCAAATCTCTTCGCAAAATCTCGGAGAGATTCAAATCTCTCTGCAAAAATCTCGGAGAGATTCACGGCACACGCCTTACCAAGGGATCAAGCCTATTTCTCAGCCTCTCAAACACACTCACGGCTAGTAAATTGAGCCTGAACTATACATGTCTATCCAAAAACGTGGATAAGCTCTCTTGAGCTCCGCATGCTCAACAAAGGGACCCACAAACATAATATGGTCTTCACATGACATATGTGACCGGCCATGGAGAGTGGGAGATAATCCTCAGCTCATCTCACACTCTGCACACGATTCTTGAGGAATTCCATGCCTTTTCACGCGACTCATCCTAGTCATTCTCACAAATCAGAGAATATCTCTCTATCTTGGCCAACTCGGCTAAAGAGAATATTTCTCTCTCAACACATCATCACAAAGGATGACTCAGCTTCACACAAATGAGGGTATATAGATTAGGGTTTTGGTCTAGCGGTCTAGGGAACGTGTGAGGAATACCCGGCTTATTTCTCACCGCAGAAGAGAGTAAAGGCGGTGGAATAATGAGATAAACTCAACCTAGTTTATCCTTATTCCTGAAGAGACGGGAGAATTGCTCCGCACAGCACGGAAATCAATCCTTATCTTCACCGACCTGAGATTAGAGAATTCAGCTATAAATAGGTCCTCTATTTTTCCAAGCTACGATGATCTTTCTGATAACCTCTCAGAGTAATTCTTCTTCAAACCCTAGAATTCTCTGATCTCTCTCTTCATCTGCTTCCCTCCCTAAGACCAGCCCTAAATCTCTTCCCTGTGACTGAAGAGGCCTTTGAACGGCCACCGTGCGTGGTTTAGGCGAAGACTGTTCATGCTCAACCTCCCGTAACTCACTTTCAGAAACCATAGAATCCCACTTCTAGCCTCTCTCAGATTTTTGGTAACTACATTTTGGCAACCACAGTGGGAGGTTGTCCACTCAGTCATAGTTCCAAATCAATCCCAAATCGTATTCATCAATCTTAATCATGGTCACTACCAAGGGAAAGGAAGTCGAGACTTCAAAGAAGAACGATGTTATTGCCAGCATTGTTGGGACTAACACCAACACCGAGCATCATGTGGTTACGGAACGTCCTAATGTTGGTCCTGCTGTTACTGAACATCCTGTTGTTACAGAACGTCCCAATATTGGTCCCGTTGTTACTGAACGTCCTGTTGTTACTGAACGTCCTAATATTGGTACTACTGGTATTAATATTGGTAACGAACGTCCTGGTAATCCTAATATGGCTAATGCAAGCACTAAATGTCTCGTTACCGGCCTCGAGCGCCCTGTCGAAACCACCCATACAGATCCACCGACTTTGGAAAGCCTAGATACAAATCAGGAACAACTTTATGAAGCTCAAAAGAATAGGGGAGAAACTCAAATCTTAATATTAGATAGTTTGAAAACTCTGATTGAGAAGTCAGCGATTCTTGATTCTTCGCGTGGGTAGTTTCATCCTTACCAGCACAGAGAACCTGAGTCTTCCAAAAATAATGATAGCGGAAGTCCGTGTACACCAATCCTTATTCGTGACCACGTCAACTACCGTAATAGTGATACTCGTGAGCTCCAGAAAGACAAACAGTCACCTGAATATTTGACCCTGACAGATCTGGAGAGGTTGCTGAATGCTTGAGAAAGAGACAGAGAGAATGTTAATCTGCTAAATAGTCATCGTCCTCCTTAGTGTTAGAGCATAGCTCGGTTGAACCCACCAAGCGTTGGTATGTCAAGTTTGGTTGTCATATTTTAGTGAATCAAAACTCATTTAAAGAGTCACTTGATTATTTACTAGAGTCAACTTCGTATAGGTTAGCTAGAAAGTTACTAGGATATGCGACTTACAAGTATTACGTGAAGACTTGAAGAATGTGAAGAAGTAAAGAACTACAATGACGACATCATCCTTACACTTGAGGTTAGTAATATTTGACTTGAATAGTTTCATTCCTAACGTATCTTTCAAGTCGTGCATATTGAAAACATAACTGCGAAGCTGTGAATGATTATACTCTAATTAGACATAGTATTAAGGAATTACAATACGAAGTATAACGTCTATCTTTTGAACTTTGTATATAATACATCGACATAATCGTATGAATGCTATTGTGATTATGTATGGGTATGGGTGAATATTTCGTCCTAGGAAACATATATATATATGTGTGTGTGTGTGTGTGTGTGCTTAGGGAGATCAATGGATATACATTCTTCGGAGATTGAAGATACATCTGGACCGGATATATAAACTCAACGGAATTATTGTAGAAATAGGTAGGTTAGAAATAAATTATACTTTCATGTAAACATTTTCATAGAATCAAGTATCTGCAGGTTAACAATATACTGAAATCATGTACGGACCCAAGATTCTTCCTTGGGAAAGGCTAGAATGTCACTAGCTTAAGAAGGCAGTAGATTTTAAAAATGAACCATGTAGTTAAGGCTAATTCCAATTCACAAATACAATAAATGGTTTGAATGGATTGATATAAGCGGGATAAAAATAAAACTTCGCCGATTTTACATAATAAAATGATATTGGGCCATAAACAGAGACGGGTTATGACCTAGATTAGCATCTTTGGCACATAACTTGTGCTAATTTCACTATTCTGGCATGAATGAAGTTTATATCATCTCACCAAAGTCCAAAGGGAGTCTTAACCAGGTGTATACAGAACTGAAATGAAAAATGAAATATACCAACAAGAGAATTGGAGCAAAGGATAACCGAAATTTGAAACACTTAAAGCAAAGAAAGATTTGGATCAATGTGAACCATAAAAAATAGAGTTTTTTTTACGAAAGGGACGATTAATTTCAGTTGGAAACTGGAAAGTCACATGACCTTATTGACTGACTTTGAAAAGTGATATTTAACAGATAAAAATTGGGTTTGGGTTATAAAGCATAAATCTTTTGTCATACGAAAACTATTACAACTCACCTTGATCATAACGTTATGTTGTTCACATATAGAATCTGATCAAGCACCAATTAGAATTGGTTAAAAATTGATTACCAGTACGTCATCCGATAGAACTTCGATAGTGTTGGTGCAAAATTAATTACCTTAGCAATCTTCGAGATGTGTGTAAGATAATTCAATTATTGTTGTTGCTTCAATTCTCCAAAAATTGATGATGGAAATTGGGGAGTACCTGCAAAAATACTCTGATGCTAAAATCAAAAAGAGCTATAAGTAGGTGAGTTGTGAAGAGAAGGAATAGAAATTGTAAACCTTTTGAGTTGTATTTTAGCCTCTATTTATAGGTAAAAACCAAACCTAGTTGTAGTTATCCCAAATAACCACCTAGATTTGTAGTTATCCTAAATAACCACCTAGATCTGTATTTATCCTTTAATATTTGTATTATCCTAAAAGATCATGTCTATCTTCCCTAGATTTATGTTTATATTGAAAGATCTTGTATATCTTCACAAGATTTGAGTCTATCTTGAAAGATCCATGTCTATCTTCACAAGATTTTGCGTCTATCTCCACAACATTTGTATTTAACTGGAAAGATACATGTCTATCTTTCAAGATTTGTATCTATCTTGGAAGATCCATGTTTATCTTCACTTTGTGTCTATCTCCACAATATTTGTATTTACCTTGGAAGATTCATGTCTATCTTTCAAGATTTGTATCTATCTTGGAAGATCCATATATATCTTCCAAGATTTGTGTATATCTCAAAATGACTTCTAAAATAAGTCATTTTGGCTTCTATAACAAGCCAAACCGGGATTCCAAATAAGCCAACTGGGCCTCAATAAACCGACTGAGCTTCCAAAATAAGTCGTGGGTTTCTTTAATAAACCAACTAGGTTTCTTCAATAAACCGTGGGTTTTCTATGATAAACCATATGGGTTTCTATAATAAACCATATGGGTTTCTACCATAAACCGAAGGACCTCCCAAAATGTCTTTATACTGCTGCCGATTCCAAGGTAGGTACGGCAGTTGAGAGATTTTTGTTGGTTTGTTTCAAGTGTCTGCCGCAATTCACAAAAACAAAAAAACAAAAAAACCTCCTTCTTTATGAATTGCTGCCAATTCTTGATAGCAGAAATGACCAGGAAGATAGTAGGCATAGTTTATTGATCAATAACTTAGCAGACTTTATTCACCGACCTTGATGGCGTAAATTCTGAATTTTGTTTATTGCATTTCTTTCATGATAAATTTTGATATTTAGATGGCACGCTTTGTAGTGCGTGTAATATATGGTCAGGTTCCGATTAATCATACATGAACCGCTAGTGAAAATAAAAAATGTATAACTTGGAGAACTTATGTTATCATAAATCCAAACATGATGAGCAGATCGCTTCTAGACTAGAGGACATCTATGATGGCAGAAACCTTTATAAGTTAAATTTTTTTGGAAATGTTTGATCGGTATATAATTAGATGCTAGCGAGCGAGTGAGATTTGAACTTTGATGCTAGCGAGTGAACGAGATTTGAGCTCAGGTCACTGATATCATCGCCAAATAACTTTACCATTGTCTTACAGTAACACCAGTTTGATAGTGGATGATAAAATACTACAAAATAGTGTTCACGTCCAGTCAGTTTCTATTACAATTTAGATGGTAAATTAAAGTTTTTGAGATATAGGTCAATGTAAGTTTGAATCTAATTGGAAAAAATTAGACACCTGCGCATTAGACGCTATACGCGGGGAAATTTTCTGACGGGACGCAATTTTTGATGGGGGCATGAAATTGTTATCGGTTTGTAACCGATTCAACTCCTGATTATCCAAGAGATGGGTATTTCCAGTGTTCATCTAAATAGTCTTTGAAAAAGCGGGGGTATAACATCCACACCCAATAATTCGTTCGGAATTATGTATGGACTAAACTCCAAACCGAGAGCACCAACTTAAAAGCGAGCTCAATCAAGAAAGATATCAAAGAACTTTATCTCTATTTCTCAATGCATTCAGCATATCAAACAGATAGAAATCCGTGAGCCTGATTGATATGAGAAATAACTTGGACGGTACCAAATACCAATGCCCAAGTGTCAATCAAGTTATATCAACCAATCAAGGTCGGATTTATCAACTGATTGAACTATGCAAAACCTGTGATATTTCAATTATATAAACCAATATAATGCGGAAGAGAAATAACACACACACCAGAAATTTTGTTAACGAGGAAACCGCAAATGCAGGAAAAACCCCGGAACCTAGTCCAGCTTTGAACACCACACTGTATTAAACCGCTACAGACGCTAGCCTACTATAAGTTAACTTCGGACTGGAATGTAGTTGAGTCATAACCAAGTCTCACACCGATTAAGGTACGGTCGCGTTCCTTACGCCTCTAGAACCAAGACGGATTCCACGCACTTGATCCCCTTAGCTGATCTAACCCACAACTAAGAGTTGTTACGACCAAAGTCGAAGACTTATAAACAAATATGTCTCCCACAGATATGTTTATTCTTTATTTGGTTTTTGTTCCGTCTTTTGATAAATCAAGGTGAACAGGAACCAATTAATAATCCGGTCTTATACTCCCAAAGTGCAGCCTAGAAATATCAATCACCTCACAATAACCCAACTAATTAACAGAAAAATTTATTGCGGAATCACAAGAGTCTGAGACGAATAACTGTTGTGATTACTTTTTATAACTTACCTATCGGAGATAAATCTCGAGAAAATCTTAAAGAAGATAGTACTCAACACGATAGAACAAGTAAGATCAGAATACGCAACTACAGAGAAAATAGTTTGATTTGGCTTCACGAATCCCAAATGAAGTATTCAAGTCGTTAACTTAATATGGTTTCAGAAAAACCTAGGTTAAAAGAGAATCAACTCTAGGTTGCAACAAGGACACGGGAAAGTGTCGGGATTAGGTTTTACAGTTTCTAGAGTTCTCTCTTATATATCCTTTCAAATCAAGGTTGCTTACAATCAAAGATAAGATAGATTAGTAACAAAGCATTTAATATTCACCATTAGATGAAATCCTGATTTAAGATTTAAGCTAAGTCTGATTAATAATAAAGTAATTAATCTCCACCGTAAGATGGTCTTAGCTTGTTACACACAAATGAAATATACCTTCATTTAGATATGGGTAACCGTACCGAAACATGTATATTGAGTTAGCTCAATAACAGTTAACTGAAGTTAGCCATATGAACACTTTTTTTTTAACCATATTCATTTGAAACTCCCAGATCAAATACGATGATCAATCAATTATGAAAGATAATCAAATGAATCTAGTTGTGCTTCAAATAGAGTTGTTCAATTTTTCACTATCTCATAGAAATATATATGAACAAATTGAAACAAAATCGGATTGATTCGTAATCGTACAAAGTACTTATATAAAAATCAATTCATGAACATTAAGCCACGGTTTGCAAAGAGAGCATTCCTTAATTCATAAATGTTTTAGTTCATGAGTATGAGAATCATACATGTCCGATTTTAGATCTTAACCACTGAGTTCGCCAACCAGGTACGCGAATAGCACCTCTGGACCTTGTCCTGTCCAGCCGTTCGCAAACCCGGTTCGCAAACAGTCGTCCCGGACCTAACTCAGGTGAAACCTTTCGCATACTAAGTACGCAAACAAAGTTCCCGGACCTGAATTATACCAATACAGTTCGCATACTAGGTATGCATACCGTGTTGTATCCAGACATAGGTAATTGTTCTAAACTCCCATTTCAATCATTGAAATATCCTTGGAAGAAGACAATGGCTGTCTCACACAAACCATTAGCTTTAAGTAATTTTCAAGTGATCGAATGATCAATACGAAACTTTCCAAGTCGACATCAAATGATTGTCTCACACAAATCATGTAAGATGTTTCAAGGCAATTTCCACATGATCATCTTTTGACTTTACATTTAGTTTCCAAAAATAGATTGTTTCCAACTAAACTCGTCAAGAATGTGATGAACATAGTTAAAGCAAAAAACTTCCAACACATATTTTGAGAAATAGATAAGCGAGATAAACTCGGCTCGAAATATCAAATGTGTATAATATAAAAGTCTATATAGCTATACGACTTAGTCTCATTAGAAGATAGAATAGAATTCTGAGTGATAGATAAGTTTTAGTCTCCACATATCTTTTGTTGATGAAGTTCCTCCAAGCTCTCCCCAGTAGATCTTCGTCTTCAATTGGTAAACGCCATGAAGTCAAAATCTATACTACACATTCTATCCTAGTCCGAGACATAACTGTAAGTACTCTAGAAATCAAGTATATAGTTTTGATCAACTAAACTTGACAAACAAGCTTGAGATAGCAACGCTTGCGATTTTAACCGAGCAGTGCTCTAACAATCTCCCTCTTTGTCAATTTTAGTGACAAAACTTTCAATACATATGGATTACAAAATAAATAAACTTTGTAGCTTATCATTCAACATTCTTGATTTCCTTGGCTTTTCAACATTCCTTTAATTCTTCGCTACTCCAAGTACTCCAGTGATTCTAAACGTTTTCAACACGGCATCATTGTTGTTGAAGATCCGTAGCCATAACAATAAGAAAACAGATGTTCTCAATCATTGTTATACAATGTCATAATATTATTGTATAGAATCAAAGTCCATTTGCATCACAACTTTGAAATAATACTATGGTGATATCTATCACCCTTAGTCAATACTTCCATCTCACAACGAAAAACACCCCCCCTACATAATGTTCCATAAACCATATGTATGTAGTGTGAACTACCAAATAATTCTCCCCCTTTTGTCAATATATATTGGCAAAGGTACGAAAACTACGGGATCATAATGAAATTCTCAAAGAGATAATTCATGACTAAAAGAGAACATATCAACTTTGTTTCGATGATTTCACATAGTCGAAACTTAGTGTTTATCAAAAAAGTTTATAAAGATACAAGATAACTCCTACAATATTCCACAGCCGTACTCTCCACAAAGATTTGGCAATTAAGCACAAGTTCAATTAAGAACTCTCCCCCATAATATGTCATTCCCGAAAGAACAACAAGAGCGATCTTACTTTCACAAGAAAAAAAGGATTTCTTCGGACGTTAACAAATCACATGGATTTGTATCCAGTAAACTCGAATAAATTAACCACAAGAGACCTTATTGAGTAATTTAATCAGAAACGCTCAACACAATAAAACTTACAGAGCCATACAGTACTTTCACATAAAAGTGGATCAGGGAAAGATCAATACTGCGGAATTTTTCAAAAGTTCATTTTATCTTTTATCAATATTTGCATAAAGACATAATAGTCTTAACTTTTGAACATATGAGATAATCATAGTTCACGGACGTAAACACAACATATCTCATAAAATATTTTTGCAATATATAAAACCAATAAAAATTAATACTTCAAAATCATCTTCCAAATAACTTCAAAATTTAAATAAATAAATCTAAAAACATTGCAAGATGAAAATCGTTGTAATAGCTATATATGTGTAATCACAATATTTGCTATTCCAAACCTTAGTTATCCTTCTTAAAACATAAGAATAAATTCTCATAAGAAGTTTCCTAGACATTAAGATTCTTGAAAAATTCTTTATCGTCCCCGAACTCCTTGTCGTCAACAGACATTGGAACATAAGGTTCATGAAGAAATGAGTCAATTCCAACAAACCTTCTTGACTGTTACCGAACCAGGGGCTTCTGAATTTCAAGAGGTCTTAGAACAATAGCCTTAATTTGTTGAATCTTCATCCTTGTGTCTTTTAACTCTTCAAGAACACCAGAAAACTTCTAAAGATTTGAGACGTGAGCCCTTGGTTTCTTCATATTCTTCCCTTTTCTCTTCAAAGTTGTAGAAGAATGGGATTTGTTTTTTTCCTTCATGACTGATGGATTAACAATCATATTAACATCTTTTCCATCAGAAGATATGATACTTGGAGTCTCCATAAAAATGTGGGATTGTGAAAGAAATACACAAACCTAGCTCCACAAGAAATCTTTGATAAAAAGAGTTTTTAGGGAAGGAAAAAGGAATGTAGGGTTACGGAACCTATATACAAAGTAAGTAGGATTCACGTACGATCGACACACATAACCCTAAAGAGGGTAGAAATGTCGATTTTAACCCCCTTAATAATTAAACAGGGTAAAACCTTTTCAATACCGTTTGAGGATATGAAAAGATCAATAAAAATCCAGAAAAGAAAAAAGAAAAATAAACTAAATATTTTCTGATCCTAAAACCCGATTGTGTACAACTCTTGTCTCTTTGAATTCGGACACATCAGACAAGATGCACCTTCAACACAATTAGACTGTGTTGGGGTGAACAATAATCTGTCCACCATGTGATTCCTGTACGGAATTCTCAGCACCCTTTTTCATAGGTTGTTTGGACCTAGTTCTTTTCCGTAGAGATCTAACTTTTTCTTTAGAATCAACTTCTTAAGAGATGAGTTAAATTTACATACCTCGGATGGATTCATTTTTAGAACAAGTTTGAGCTTGTTAGCTAATCGATTTTCTCTTCGTTGCAATTTGTTGACATATCTTACTTTATGTATGTAATTGAAACAATTAGAGAGTTCATGACCCTTAAGAGTACAATAAGAACATGTCAATGTGGAGGATGGTTCAGGAACCATAGCTGAACATGCTGCTAAAAAAAGTGAAGTATCTGAAACATGTGAGATAGAATTTTCAGCAGTAAGAGTAAAATCCATTTCATCCTCTAATGTGGTTGAAGAAGTTTCTCCAGGAAGAATATCAAGATTGATGTACGTATTGCTACTATTATCAAAATTAATATTTTCGCCAAGGAGTGTGCTACACTTGATTTTTCATCTTCATTTGAATCATAGCGATCAAACATTTCATCAAGGGTTGCAGCAAGACCTTTGTTCCCAGTGTATTTTCTACGATTTGGACACTCATTAGCAAAATGACCAAAACCTTTACACTTGAAGCACTGTGGCATATCCTCATTATCAGAGTCGACAGTGTCCCTATTTTTAGGAGGGACACGATCATGAGGTTTAAATGATGATCTAGGTTTATCTCTGGTGAACCGTTTACTTCTCTTCAAAAGAAGATCTCTAAAATATCTTGTGATCAGAGAGACTGAGTTGTCAATATCTTCATCTGATGAATCAGTCTCAATAGGATCAACCACAGAGTTGCCAACACTTTTACTTTTATCAATTTTAGTGTTCTTTTGTGCTTTGAAAGCAATATCATTTACATTTTTGGATATATGCTCATGATCAAAGATCTTTAACTTTTCAACAAGAGTGTTTCTGGAAAGTGTTTCAAGGTTATTTCCCTCAACGATGGCATGTTTCTTAGAATCGTATCTAGCAGGCAGGGATCTGAGAATTTTCATCATAATGTCCTTTTCAGGAATAGTCTTACCTAACGCAAAAGATGCATTAACAATTTCAGACTCTTTGTGACTAAACTCATCAAATGAATCTTCATCAGCCATACAAAGGTTTTCCCAATCAGAATTTAGGTTTTGGAGCCTAGCTTCCTTTTCAGAGGTATTCCCTTCAAATACGGTTTCTAAGATATCCCAAACATCTTTAGACTAAGTGCACGTAGTCACATTGTGCTGAAGATCTGAGGTAATGGCATGGATGATAGCATTTAATCCGTCCGAATTTTGCTTTTCATCAAGAATCTTGAAATTTTAATACTCACCAATATCCTTTGCAATAATTACACCGTCTACTGTAACCATTGGAGGATTATGGCCGTTAACAACATGAACCCATGATTGAAAACCATACGCTTGCAGAAAGGAACGCATAGCAATTTTCCACCATAAGTAAATAGAGCCATCGAAGACTAGCAGTACGTTTATATAGATATCACTTATGTCCATAGAGTCAGATTGCTACAAACACAGACTTATGAGGTCTTAGCTTGTTTGCACGCTATGATACCAATTGAAAAAGCGGGGGTATAACAACCACACCCAATATTTCGTTCGGCAATCTGTATGGACTAAACTCCAACATAATTCCGAGAGCACTAACTTAAAAGCGAGCTCAATCAAGAAAGATATCAAAGAGCTTTATCTCTATTTCTCAATGCAATCAGCAAATCAAACAGATAGAAATCCGTGAGCCTGATTGATATGAGAAATAACTTGGACGACCAAAGACCAATGCCCAAGTGTTAATCAAGTTATATCCAACAATTAAGGTCGGATTTATCAACTGATTGAACTACGCACAACCTGTGATATTTCAATTATATAAACAAATATAATGCGGAAAAGAAATAACACATACAACAGAAATTTTGTTAACGGGGAAACCGCAAATGCAGAAAAACCCCGGGACCTAGTCCAGCTTTGAACACCACACTGTATCAAGCCGCTACAGACAGTAGCCTACTACAAGTTAACTTCGGATTGGAATGTAGTTGAGCCCTAATCAAGTCTCACACCGATTAAGGTACAGTCGCGTTCCTTACGCCTCTAAAACCACTTCGGATTCTGCGCACTTGATTCCCTTAGATGATCTCACCCACAACTAAGAGTTTCTACGACCCAAAGTCGAAGACTTATAAACAAATCTGTCTCCCAAAGATATGTCTACTCTTTATTCGGTTTTTGTTCCGTCTTTTGATAAATCAAGGTGAACAGGAACCAATTGATAATCCGGTCTTATACTCCTAAAGAGCATCCTAGAAATATCAATCACCTCACAATAACCCAACTAATTAACAATAAAAGTTATTGCGGAATCATAAGAGTCTGAGACGAAGAACTGTTGTAATTACTTTTTATATCTTACCTATCGGAGATAAATAATCTTAGAGAAGATAGTACTCAACACGATAGATTAAGTAAGATTAGAATACAAAACTATAGATAAAATAGTTGGATATTGCTTCACGAATCCAAAATGAAGTCTTCAAGTCGTTAAGTTAATATGGTTTCAGAAAAACCTAGGTTAAAGGAGAATCGACTCTAGTTTGAAACTAGGATAATGGAAGTGTCGGGTTTAGGTTTTATAGTTGCTAGAGTTCTCCCGTATATAGCCTTTCAAATCAAGGTTTCTTACAATCAAAGCTAATATAGCTTAGTAACAAAGCATTTAATATTCACCGTTAGATGAAATCCTGATTTAAGATTCAAGCTAAGTCTGGTTAATAATAAAGAAATTAATCTCCATCGTTAGATGGTCTTAGCTTGTTACATATAAATGAAATATACCTTCATTTAGATATGGGTAACCGTACCTAAACGTGTATATTAAGTTGGATCAATAACAGTTAACCAAAGTTAGCCATATGAACATTTTTGTCTTAACCATATTCATCTAACACTCCTAGATCAAATATGATAATCAATCAATTATGAAAGATAATCAAATAAATCTAATTGTGCTTCAAATAGAGTTGTTCAATTGTTCACTATCTCATAGAAATATATATGAACAAATTGAAACAAAATCAGATTGATTCGTAATGGTACAAAGTACTTATACAAGAATCAATTCATGAACATTTAAGCCACGGTTAGCAAAGATTGCATTCCTTAATTCATAAATGTTTTAGTTCATGAGTATGAGAATCATACATGTTCGATTTTAGATCTTAACCACTGAGTTCGCCAACCAGGTACGCGAACAGCACCTCCGAATCTTGGCCTGTCCAGCCGTTCGCAAAAAGCCGTCCTGGACCTAACTCAGGTGAAAACGTTCGCATACTAGGTGAAAAAGCGGGGGTCTAACATCCACACCGAATATTTCGCTTCGCAATCTGTATGGACTAACTCCAATATACTTTTCAAGAGAATCAACTAGACACTCAGACTCAATCTTAAGAAAAGTATATCCAAGAGTTATATTTTTATTTCTCAATTCAATCTGCAATCAAACAAATAGGAATTTGCGAGCCCGATTGAATATAAGAAATACCTTGGACTGTATCAAAAACCAATATCCAAGTGTCAATCAATTTAATCAACAACCAAAGGTTGGATTCACAATTGATTGAACTTACGCACAACCTGTGATATTTCAATTATATAGAAAATATAATGCGGAAAAGAAATAACACAGACACCAGAAATTTTGTTAACGAGGAAACCGCAAATGCAGAAAAACCACGGGACCTAGTCCATATTTGAACACCACACTGTAATAAGACGCTACAGACACTAGCTTACTCCAAGTTAACTTCGGATTGGAATGTAGTTGATCCCTAACCAATCTCACACTGATCAAGGTACAGTCGTGTTCCTTACGCCTCTAGAACCACGCCGGATTCTGTGCACTTGATTCCCTTAGCTTATCTCACCCACAACTAAGAGTTACTACGACCCAAAGTCGAAGACTTGATAAACCAATCTGTCTCACACAGAAAAGTATATTGAATAGATAAATCCGTCTCCCACAGAAATACCTCGAAGTTTTGTTCCGTCTTTTGATAAATCAAGGTAAACAGGAACCAATTGATATTCCGGACTTATATTCCCGAAAAACAACTTAGAAATATCAATCACCTCACAATAATATTAATTGTATGGTAGCGAAACAAGATATTATGGAATCACAAACGATGAGACGAAGGTGTTTGTGAGTACTTTTTATCTTGCATATCGGAGAATAAATATCGAGCAAATCTTAGAGAATACGATAGAAAACAACAAGATCAGAACACGCAACTACGGAGAAAATAGTTGGGTCTGGCTTCAAATCCTAATGAAATCTTGAAGTCATTAACCTACAGGGTTTCGTGAAAAACCAAAGGTTAAAGGAGAATCGACTCTAGTCGCAACTAGTATCACACAGGAGGTGTGGGGATTAGGTTTCCCAGTTTCTAGAGTTCTCATTTATATAGTCTTCAAATCAGGGTTTGCAATCAATTTCACCTCGGTAACAAAGCATTCAATATTCACCGTTAGATGAAAACCTGATTAGACTCAAGCTAATATCTTTCAACCGTTAGATCGAACTTATCTTGTTACACACAAATGAAGAGTGACTTCATTTAGATATGAGTAATTGTACCTAAACATGTACACCTTGTTGGCTCAAAAATAGTTAACTGAAGTTAGCCATATGAACACTTTCATATCACCATATTCATCTTAACCGTAACTAGTTCAAATGAATCAAATGAAACTAGTTGTAGAGTTGGTCAATTGTTTATATTCTCATAGAAATATACAAGACGCAATTGAAGCAAAACCGATTTTGATTCACTCGAATCGATTCATGAACATTATAGCCACGGTTTGCAAAAGATTGCATTCCTTATTATATAAATGTATTAGTTCATGAACAAACCGATTTTAAAACATAACCTACTCAAGTATGCAAACGGGTACGCATACCTAAGTGGCCGGACCAAGTTTGGGTTCGCCAGTATGCGAACGGGTACGCATACCTTCCAAAACTCAGTTGAATTTTCGGAACTAGAAACTCACGCCAGTACGGAGACCGGTATGCATACTTAGTTCACGTACTTTCAATAACCGACCAGTATGCGTACGGGTATGCATACCATGGTTCCCGGACTTGGAATATCTTGCACAAAATAGCATACAAGTACGTATACTGTGCTATATCCAATCATGGTTATTTGTTCAAAACTCCCATTTCAATCATTGAAACATTCTCGGAGGATGACAATAGCTGTATCACACAAACTATTAGCTTCAAAGCAATTTTCAAGAATACGAAACATTCCGAGTCTACATCAAATGACTGTTTCACACAAATCATGTAAGATGTTAAAAGGCGATTTTCACATGATCATCTTTTGAATTTCGTCAAGAATATAAGATGAACTTGGTTAAAGAGAAAGCTTACCAACACATAATTCGAGAAATATGTAAGAGAGTTAAACTCACGTGGAAATATCAAATGTGTATAATCGAAGTCTATATATCTATACGACTTTTGTCTCAAATAGGAGATTGAGTAGATAGACTTTTGAGTGATAGATGAGTTCAAGTCTCCACATACCTTTTGTTGATGAAGTTCCACAAGCTCCCCTTAGTAGTTCTTCGTCTTCAATCGATGAACGATGTGAAGTCTAATGCTCAACTACACTTTCTATCCTAATCCGAGACTTAGCTATAAGTAGACTAGAAATCAAGACTTATAATTTTGGCAACTAAACTTGACAACAAGCTTGAGATAGCAATGCTTGCGAGTGAGACCGAGCAGTGCTCTAACAATCTCCCCCTTTGGCAATTTTAGTGACAAAACTATCAATACATATGGATTACAAAATAAATAAACTTTGTAGCTTCTCATCCAAATTTTTGATTTCCTTGGTTCTTCAACAATAATCCAACTCTTCGTCACTTCCAAGTACTCAAGTTATTCTGAACGTGTTCAACTCAGCATCATAGTTGTTGAAGATCCGTAGCTATAACAATGAGAAAACAATAGCTCTCAATTATTGTTATACAGTGTCATAGTATCATTACACAGCATCAAAATCCAATTGTATCACAACTTTGACAAAAATACTCTGGTGATATGAATCACTCCCCCTTAGTCAATACTCCATCTCACATGAAAAACACACCCCCTTACATAATGATCCGTAAACCATATGTATTTGTAGTGTGAACTACACATTAATTCTCCCATTTTTTGTCAATATAAATTGGCAAAGGTACGGAAACTAGTGGGATCATAATGAAATTCTCATAGAGATACTTCATGACTATAAGAGAACATATCAACTTTATTTAGATGCAATCATATAGTCGAAACTAAATGCATTCATCAAGGAGTTAATAAAGATACAAGAAAACTCCTACAATATTCCATAGCCATACTCCCTATAAAGATTTGGAAATTAAGCACAGGTTCAATTAAGAACTCTCCCCCATATAATGTCATTCCCGAAAGAACAACAAAAGAGACCTTACTTTTATAAGAAAAGAAGGATTTCTTTAGACATTAACAAATTACATGACACATGAATTTGTATCCAGAAAACTCAATTAAATTAACCACAAGAGACCCCATGATTAATTTAATCGGAAATGCTCAACATAAGAGAACTTACGGAGCCACACAGTATTTTTACAAAGAAGTGGATCAGGGAAAGACCAATACTGCGGAATATTCAAAGATTCATTCTATTTTTCATCAATATTTTCATAAAGACATATGATAGACTTAATATTTGCAATCAAAAGTTCATCCTATCTTCCATCAATATTTGCATAATGACATAATATGCTTAACTTTTGACATATATGGGATAATCATAGTTCACGGACGCAAACAAACATATCCCATAACATTTTTTGCAATAGATAAAACCAATAAAGATTAATACTGAAAAATCATCTTCCAAATGTTACAAATGAGCTTAGAAGAGAAGTACTCCAAGAATCCAAGTGCCCAAGTCCAAGAGAAGTGAAACAAGTGCGACGAAACGGAGCAAAATGATGGCTGTCGTAAGTGCAATCAAATTAATAATATGATTTCCACACAATTAACTGGTAATATAATGGAAGTAAGGATCGTACCCACGAAGAGCAGTGATTTTTAGTTGTCAAAGTGTCACAAAGGGGGGTTTTGTTTTAGATTTTAAATAAAATAAATAATTAAAGCAAATAAAGTTGAATTGTAATCAATAAAGAGAGATATGATCGAGGAATCCTTATTTGTTAATAAACCGTCAATGAGTTATTATAGTTTCCTACTCGTCGTTAATCATAAATTATCACCAACCGTGGAATAATAGCTAGCTTAGTGTTGTTCCCTAAATTCCTTTTATCACTGAGTACAGAAGCTCTCCAATACCAGATTTTATTCGTCCAAACCACCTAGTAGTATCTCACCCAAGGTGTAATTTGGTCGAATGCTTTATCTTTTGTAAATTTATAGATTGATCCTAGTAGTTAGAATCTTAGCTCAAGGTCCACTTTCTAGTGTTGTTTATACACACAATCGCTCCACAGAATCCCTATGTAAGGTCTCGTGTTCTCTACTTGTGTAAAGGTTATTCGACGATTACTTATTTCCTAACTCAATACTAGCAATAGATTAAATCAACAAATCAATTTAGTTGGCCACCTAAACAATCTATCTATCAATCATAAGTATTCATTATAGTATAAACAAACGATAATCATATGAAGAACTTCAAAGTAGATTAATATAATAACTCAAATCTTGTTTACAACTTAGAATTCATCCACAATCAATAGGTGTTTAGCTACTCATGGATGTAGAAACATCCATGTTATACATATAAGAAAGGTTTAGAGATATCGTTACGATTGAAGAACCGCTCTGAAACCCTAGCTTTCGATCCGTGTGATATTTTCTCTCTCCAAGACTTACAATTTTGTGACCTTTTGATGATGTGTCATTCATGACCTAATACCTCTTTATATAGGTTTACATTGCTTGGCCATCAAGTATCTAGTTCGGTTCAAGAACCCGACCCGAAAATACGAAATAAGGACCCTAACCGTGAGTTTTGGCCTTCCAAGGTATGCATACCCGTATGCATACTTAAATTTCAGTTAAAATCCAGGGGGAAAAGTATGCATACTTGTTTGTCTTCGGTATTGGATAAAAAACTTGTTTTGCCGACAAGTTCTTCGTCCGAACTCGGAATGACCTCATTATTTTTGCATTATTTTCCTCTTTCAATTCTCTTAAAGATGTTGATGAGAAATCCTGAATTTGAATGAGTTAATCTTGGTCTTTGGCCCGTCTCTTGATTTTGAGCGTTTTGCTCCTTTTCGTCGCACTTCTTCCACTTTTCTTGGACTTGGGCACTTGGATACTTGGAATACTTATCTTCCTAGCTATTTTCAACACTTTGTAGCGCCTTGTTGGATGATTCACCTAATTGAGACAAATAATAGCAAACAAGAGTAATAATACGAAAATATGCAAGAATAATAGCTAAAACAAGTATGGAATGGACACTAAAATCATTTGAATTATGCACTTATCAAATTCCCCCACACTTAGCTTTTGCTAGTCCTTGAGAAAACTAAATAAAGCTAATCCTAAATACAACAACTCCATGTCGTTGAGAAAACGGTTGCACTTAGCTAATGCAACATGCCTTTGAAACCCCTAGGTATCACTAGTGGACGAGTTATAGTCTCGTGAGGGTTTACAAGAGGTATACCCACAAACCTACTCCAATTCCCGCCTTGGAAGAACCATTAAGGATAGACACAAAGTAGAAAGCCAAATAATTAGCTTGCATATGTTCTTTAGCTGCAAACATCCCACATACATTCCAATCATCACACACAAGCAATTACTTACGTATGACATTCAACCTGATTGGAAAACTCTACTAAGATAGTCATCGTACTTGTTGCAACGTTTTCCACAACACTCGCATACTGAAATCACATGGATAGATAATAAAATGGAAATAGAATAGTGAAGTGTGCAAATGTTGACTAAAATGAAAGATGTTACCCACAATACTTGTATGAATGTCGTCAAAGGATTCTTATTTATAGCGCAATAGTTGAGAGAAGCACCCATTTAACTCGACCACATGATTAGATACTCTAAGCGCATGTTCCTTTTCAGAAAGTATGTGATAGTTGCCTTGGATCCTGCATTCCACACTTGTTTAGGCGACGGAGACAGGGACAACGTTTCACACATACTGCTATCCAAGTGTCGAGAACCTCATCAATAGTCTTTTTGACTTGCTATATAATGATGATAGGTTTCACTCATTCCATCAACTACGTACATGATTAATTCCCATGAATCCTGCATTCCACGCTTGTATAGGCGACGGAGACAGGGAGAATCTTCTCTTTGTATTTTTAATAAAATGTCGATAATGAAGAGGAGCCTACTATATATATTTTTGATTTTTGATTTTTGGCTCACTCTTTATGAGTGTAAGACAATTGTCTATGGGGCTTTTATATAAACTCAACCAATGATTACCTTGCTACAACATCCATGGCAGTATCAGGATCCCACCAAATCACTTTAGAGAAACATATAACTGCAAAAATAAAAAGAAAGTGATTCAGTAATGATTAATTGCGAGGATGAATCTTTCAAACGACCACCATGCCATTGCTAGCACCTTCGCATTCATTTATGAATGCATATATTTAAGGATTTTAGAACGATAAAGTGGAACTCAATCTATAGCCGTAAGAACTGTTTCAACCTAATAAGGTTTAGAGTGTCATCCTAAAATAGCTCATAATTAACTCCAAAAAATGAAGTCTCAAGAATGCAAGAAATCAAAGAGATTTTTTTTTTTTTTAAATGTGTAAATGCATATAGTATGATACTAAATGCTCCCCCACACTTAAACTCAACATTGTCCTCAATGTTTAAAACTGAAAATTATGATTCCTGACATAACAGCCCTGAAAAACTCAAAAACTGTACCACTGGGTAGGGAACTAGCGAAAACATCCTAAACGAAAGTTGTTCACCTACGTATTTTCTACAAGGTGTCAAAAGGGCACAGTGTTTCGATAAACGGTCTGACTTTTATGGCCTCCGGACTGACAAACATGCAATCTGAAAAAGTTTTGGAAAAATACCGAAACTCAAATGTCCAGGCCTATTGCTCCAACTTAACAGACTCCGAATTCAGATTTTATTATTGGAAAAGAATGGTGAGTCTGTCCTATTTAAAAGTTGGGGTCAACCACTCAAATCGGACTCCATATGAAGTCTCGATAGCTATTTTCATGACAACTGCGCAGTCAGAATTTTCTGACGAGAATTCGTCAAAACTTTCATTATAGATATAGGACTTCGTAAAATCTAAGATGGGAATGCAAGATATGATATGCAAAACTAAGAAAACTAAAAACTAAAAACAAAAGGAATAGAGATACAAAACCGATGGGTTGCCTCCCATGTAGCGCTTTGTTTAACGTCCTCAGCCCGACTTGACATTCCAGTTATGCTACTCCTCTAGAGGGAGTAAATCACGAAGCTCAATTTCATCCATGTTCACATAAGCAACCTTTTCATAATATGGCTTCAATCTATGGCCGTTTACTTTCAAAGTTGTCCCATCTCTAAGACTAGAAATTTCAACTACACCATAAGAGAAAACATTAGTAACAACAAATGGTCCAATCCATCTGGACCTTAGCTTCCCAGGAAATAGTTTAGGACGAGAATTAAATAGAAGAACTTTTTGACCCACAACAAAACTCTTTCGAGAAATCATCTTGTCATGGAAAAGTTTCATATTTTCCTTGTAAATACGAGAACTCTCGTAAGCATCATTACGTATCTCCTCTAGCTCGTTAAGTTGTAACTTCCATTGTTTCCCCGCATTGTCATAATCCATGTTGCACATCTTTATCGCCCAATATGCCTTGTGTTCAAGTTCAACAGGAAGATGACAATCTTTGCCATAGACCAAACGATATGGAGACATACCAATCGGTGTTTTGTACGCCGTTCTATACGCTCAAAGCGCATCGTTAAGCCTATAACTCCAATCTTTCCGTGTAGTGTTTACGGTTTTATCAAGAATGGATTTAATCTCACGGTTCGAGATTTCGGCTTGCCCACTAGTTTGTGGGTGATACGGCGTACCAACCTTGTGTGTTATGTTGTACTTCTTGAGTAGAGCATGAAAGGATTTCTGAAAATGTGAGCCTCCATCACTGATAACCACTCTTGGTGTACCATGCCTAGAGAAAATATATTCCTTCACAAACTCACAAACAACTTGAGAATCATTAGTAAGGGTGGCTTTGGCTTCCACCCATTTCGAAACATAATCCACAGCAAGAAGTATATAAAATTTTCCATTAGAATTGACAAAAGGACCCATAAAATCTATACCCCACACATCAAAAATCTCTACAGTGAGAATAGGATTGAGTGGCATTTGATTTCGAGCACCTAGATTGCCAGTTCTTTGACATCTATCACAAGATTTGCAAAAAATATATGCATCCTCAAATAGGGTAGGCCAAGAACATCCACTTTCAAGTACCTTGAAAGCGGTATGTTTAGAACCAAAGTGACCTCCACATGCATAAGTATGACAAAAAGTAAGAATCGATTGAAATTCAGAATTAGGTACGCACCTGCGGATGATTTGATCAGAACCGTATTTCCACAAGTAGGGCTCATCCCACACATACTGCTTGGATATTTTCTTAAGCTTAAGCTTTTGAAAATTAGACATTGTACTAGGTGCTTGTCTCGTAACCAAGTAGTTCACTATATCCGCGTACTAAGGTGTTGAATCTTCAATTGAGAAAAGTTGTTCATTTGGAAAACGATCTTGTAAGGGAAATTCTTCTTCGGAAACAACAAGTCTACTAAGGTGATCCGCAACAGTATTTTCGACACCTCTTTTATGCTTGATTTCATAATCAAATTCTTGCAATAGTAGTATCCACCGTATAAACCTTGGCTTAGCTTCTTTCTTCTTTAGTAGGTACCTAAGTGCTGCGTGACAGAATACACAACAACTTTTGAACCCACCAAATAGGATCTAAATTTTCAAGTGCAAACATTATAGCCAAAAATTCTTTCTCAGTGGCATAATAGTTGATTTGTGCATCGTTTAGGGTCCTATATGCATAATAAATCACATGAAACAGCTTGTCTACTCTTTGACCCAAAACGGCTCCAACTGCATAGTCACTTGCATCACACATTAATTCAAATTGCAAACTCCAATGCGGCGAATTGATAATTGGTGCAGTTGTCAACAATTCTTTCAATCCATTAAAGGCATCCTTGCACTCCTGGTTGAAGTCAAAAACAACCTCTTTTTGCAATAATTTGCACATCGGTATTGAGATTTTGGAGAAATCCTTGATAAACCGCCTGTAAAAACCTGCATGACCAAGAAACGAGCGAATTTCCCTCACCGAAGTGGGATATTGTAAGTTTCTTATTAAATCTATCTTTGCTTTGTCAACTTCGATCCCTCGAGAGGACATGATGTGACCTAGCACTATACCATGGTTTACCATGAAATGGCATTTTCCCCAATTTAAAACAAGATTAGTGTCTATGCATCTCTTAAGCACAAGTTCAAGATTTTGTAAAATAATATCAAATGAATTTCCATAAACACTAAAATCATCCATAAATACCTCAATGATGCGTTCCACGTAGTCAGAAAATATACTAACCATACATCTCTGAAAAGTGGTTGGCGCATTGCAAAGACCAAACGCCATCCTTCTATAGGCAAACGTACCAAAAAGACAAGTAAAGGTAGTCTTCTCTTGATCCTCTGGTGCAATAACAATCTGATTGTAGACCAAATAACCATCCAAAAAGCAATAATGTGAATGTCCTGCTAACCTTTCTAACATCTGATCAATGAAAGGCAAAGGAAAGTGATCCTTTCAGGTTGCTGTATTAAGCTTTCTGTAGTCTATGCATACTCTCAATCCTATTTAAAATGTTGTAGGAACAAGTTCATCATCTTGATTTCTAACAACGGTGACACCTGATTTCTTAGGCACCACTTGAACTGGGCTAACCCATTTGCTGTCAGAAATTAGGTAAATCACCCCCATACTTAGTAATTTGAGGATCTCTTTCTTCACGACCTCCATCATTGGGGGGTTAAGCCTACACTCAGCATCACGTACAAGATTAAAATTATCTTCCATTAGGATTCTATGCATGCACATGGATGGACTAATGCCTTTGATATAAGCGATTGTCCAACCAATAGCCGTTTTGTGCTCTTTCAGAACCCTAAGTAGACGTTCTTCTTGTATTTAGGTGAGGATCTTTGCAATAATCACCGGAAGTTCTTCTTTATCACCCAAGTACGCGTACTTTAGGTGGTCTGGAAGCGGCTTCAATTCTAGTTTCGGTGCGTGCACAATAGAAGGTAAAGGAACCTCATTAGTTATGGGTAAAGAAATATAAGAAATATTACCCATTTTTTCTTCTTGTAGTGTTGTTAAAGCACCACATGTCTCCACCAATTCTTTGGCTACTTCAACGTCCAGGTTCGGCTATCCATGAACGTCTAAAGAAATGTTTTTGCGTAACACAACTCCAAGTTCATCTTCGTTGCTCAAATCAAACATTTGTTGTGCTAACGAACCAATAACATCAATGAAAAAGCCGAGTGAACATCAATAGGATAGCGCATGGTTTCAAAGATATTTAACCATATGATCTCCTTATCAAATTCCATAGTGAGTGAACCACTATCGGCATCAATCTTCGTCTTTGCAGTTTTTATGAACGATCTCCCAAGAAGTAATGAAGTAGATGAACAATTATTTATCCACAATGTAAAAATCAATCGGAAAGATTAACTGATTCACTTGAACTAACACGTCCTCCACGACTCCCTTAGGATATATATTGGACTTGTTTGCCAATTGAATAGTGATCTTTGCCTCTTTTAAAGGTTCGAGATTCAAAGAATCATAAACATCGGCTGACATAACACTTATGGAAGCTCCTAAATCAAGCAAAGCATGCTCGAATCATCGGTTACCAATAGTAACGGGTACCGTGAAACCGCCAGGATCTTCACACTTTGTATGCATCTTCTTTAGTAACATAGCTGTAGCACTTTTGCCCACCTGAGTAATCTCATTAGAAATCAACCTATCCTTCCATGTACACAAATCCTTCAAAACCTTGGCATACCTGGTTACGGTTCTGACGGCCTCAATAAATGGAATGTTGATGTGTATCTTGCTGAAAATGTCCATGATCTCCTTGTCTTGAGCTTCTTTCTTAGACTTGGAAAAACGACTAGGGAAAGGAGGTGGTATGGTAAAAGTGGGAACCGTGTCCTTAGGTTGGACGTTTGAGGTTGGCTTTTCCTTTGGGACGGTTTCCTCCTCTACTTCCTTTTCAATATCGTTACTAACCTCTGGTTGTTGATGTGGCTCTTCAGTTTGTCTCCCACTTCTTAGAGTTACTGCATTAATGTGCTCTCTTGGGTTCATAAAAGGTTGTGATGACAACTTTGTTGAAGCTTGCGCTTTCATTTGATTCATATCTGTCGCCATTTGCTCCATCTGAATTTGTAAATCTCTAATAGCGTTATCAGTTTTCAACTGATTCTGATCAGATTTCTGTTGACTTTGTTGAAACATGGAGATGAGCATGTCAATCTTAGATTCTTCAGTTGGAGGTTTTTTTTGTGGTTGGAATTGTTGTTGGAAACCACCTTGTCTCGCATATGGATTAGGAGCTGCAACTTGCTTATTTGCATAACTAAAATTTGGGTGATCTTTCCAACCAGGATTATAAGTATTTGAGTATGAATCATACCTTTGCCTTTGATTAAGAAATATAACATTCACCTCAGCATCATCTTCATATGTAGGAATAACTGCAGAAGTTATCCGTTGAACCATCTTTTCCACATTACCCATTCGTTGCTCAATATGCGAAGAATCTCCCATATCACTAACTCTTCTAACCACCGATGAATCTCTAGTATAAAATTGTTGTGTATTTGCATCCATGCTCTCGATCAAACTAGTAGCCTCCTCGATGGTTTTATTAGCCAGTGCACCACTGCTAGCCGCATCAATCAAATGCCTCTCATGCGGTAGTAACCCCTCATAGAAGTGTGTGATAATAAGTTGTGGTGGTATCTGATGGTGTGGACAACTCGCCAACAATCTCTTGTACCTCTCCCAATAATCGTACAAATATTCTCCAGAGATTTGTACAATGCCACTGATTTCCTTGCGAATAGATGCAGCTTTGGAAGCAGGGAAATATTTCTCTAAAAACAACTTTTTCATTCCGGTCCATGTGGTAATACTTCCGGAAGGGAGATAATATAACCATGATTCTGCTTGGTCCGTTAATGAAAACGGAAAAGCTTGTAGAAAAGCTGTATCATTATTATCATCGCTCTTTTTCATACTTCTTACTGTATTCTGAAACTGCTGCAGGTGTCGATTAGGATCTTCACCCGGTAGACCCTTGAACTTTGGAATCCAATGAAGAAGATTTGACTTAAGTTTCACTGTGTCATTCAAAGTAATACATAGTGGTAGAGAATCCAAACATGGGGATGTTAGATCTCTAAACGTCCTCCTTGGTGGAGGTGGATTTGCGCCTTCTACCATCTCTGTTATAGATAGATCTGGTTACAACTACTGACATGCTTGAAGTACCGTTCCTTTACGGGTATGAATATCGCACCTCAGATAAAATCAATCTTTCGGTGCCAGAGATTAAGTACCTAGAACCAAAATCTAGAAAACGAGAATTAAAAACTAAAAAGAAATAACTAAAAACTAAATAAAACTAAAAGAAACAACTAAAGCTACCGACTTCTCCCCGGCAGCGGCGCCAAAATTTGATGGCTGTCGTAAGAGCAATTAAATTAATAATCTTATTTCCACACAATTAACTGATAATATAATGAAAGTAAGGATCGTTCCCACGAAGAGCAGTGAGTTTTAGTTGTCAAAATGTCACAAAGGGAGGTTTTGTTTTAGATTTTAAATAAAATAAACAATTAAAGCAAATAAAGTTGAATTGTAATCAATTAATAGATATATGATCGAGGAATCCATCTTTGTTAATCGTCAATGAGTTATTATAGTTGCCTACTTGTCATTAATCATAGATTATCACCAATCGTGGAATAACAGCTAGCTCAGTGTTGTTCCCTAAATTCCTTTTATCACTGAGTACGGAAGCTCTCCAATACCAGATTCTATTCGTCCAAACCACCTAGTAGTAGATCACTCAAGGTGTAATTTGGTCGAATGCTTTATCTTTTGTGAATTTATAGATTGTTCCTAGTAGTTAGACTCTTAGCTCAAGGTCCACTTTCTAGTGTTGTTTATACACACAATCGCTCCACAGAATCCCTCTGTAAGGTCTCGTGTTCTCTACTTGTGTAAAGGTTATTCGACGATTACTTATTTCCTAACTCAATACTAGCAATAGATTAGATCAACAAATCAATTTAGTTGGCCACCTAAATAATCTATCTATCAATCAATCATAAATATTCATTATAGTATAAACAAACGATAATCATATGAAGAACTTTAAAGTAGATTAATATAATAACTCAAATCTTGTTTACAACTTAGAATTCATCCTAAATCAATAGGTTTTTAGCTACTTATGGATGTAGAAACATCCATGTTATACATATAAGAAAGGTTTAGAGATATCGTTACAATTGAAGAACCGCTCCGAAACCCTAGCTTTCGATCCGTGTGATATTTCTCCTCTCCAAGACTTACAATTTCGTGACCTTTTGATGATGTTTCACCCATGACCTAATACCTCTTTATATAGGTTTACATTACTTGGCCATCAAGTATCTAGTTCTGTTCAAGAACCCGACCCGAAAATACGAAATAAGGACCCTAACCGTGAGTTTTGGCCTTCCAAGGTATGCATACCTGATAGACGCATTTATGTGTCTATTTTCATCTCTATTGTGTATATTGTTAGTAACCATTTTTGTACTTATTTTGGTATTTTATCTCTTTGTAGGTGTTTTTGGAGAAATAAGCTTTTGCGGCGAAATTGGCTCGAAAAGTTGATAAATGCAACCCAAGGGACGAGTGTTATGCGGACTCCAGCAACGGATAAGGGGCGACCACGGATAAGGGGTAACCTTTCCCATTCACGTTCAAATTCTGTTTTTGGCGGGAAACCAAAACCAAAACAGAAAACATGTTTCTGGTAGTTTTGGTGGTAGTGATTTGAAGGAGTTTGAGGTCGACTAAACCTCTGATTTTCATAGGATAGACTCCTTATGGGTCTAGGAATCTAATATGGGTGTTGAAATCAATTAAACTTGGCTCAATCGACGGATTTTTATCTCAACAACAAAATATGGAAAGTCACGTGTGTGACCTGTTTTAGGAAATTTTAGAGAGATTAAAGTGCTATAAACCTTCCCAAAGATTGGTATCTAAGGAAGAGTTTAGAATCGAAAGGAAAGCTCAGAAACGCGTATAGATTCTAAAACAAGAAATTGCCGTAACTTTGCCGTGAAGAGAAAAGAAGAGATTTTGGAAGATTTTGGAGAGATTTAATCGCTCTTTTTGATATAAATAGATTGGTTGGGTCATATAGAAGGGGTGTCGAAAGTTATGGAAAGTTTAGAACACGATAGAGCCGAGAAATCAAAGGTGCAGGAAACTGGGTTATGCTGCTACTGAAGAACACAAAGAACATTGACCCACACTGAACAGTTGCAAAGAAGTATCGTTCTTCAACAGCAGAACACAGTTATCGTTTATAAACAGCACTTCAATTGTAACGGTGACTTCTGTAACGACTATAAAGCGTTGCAGATTCGCTGTATTATTATTCTCCTTCAATAAAAACACCTTTTGAGCCATGTTTCTATCTTTTGAGCATGTTTTTACCATGAGGAGCTAAACCCCAACACTGGGATGACGGAGGAAGCCATGTTTCACAATTGATCGTAATTATAATTAATTCTTATGACTTTTTGCATTGCTTTTCAATCGATTTATGATTTTCGTTGATTATTTGTGATTTTGTTTGATAGTGTATGCTTAGTCTAAGAACTTTTGATGCACTTGCTTATGATTTACATCTAATGATTTATAAAATCTACTTTTGGCAAAGGAATAAAGTCTATAAAAGAGCTAGTATTGTTATGAATCATCGAATGAACCAATTGATTGTGAAGTTTGGTGGAATCCTAAGTCCCAGTCTCTCGTAATATTGATATCATCTTTGTTTATTTGCTATTTTAATCGGAATATAAGTCTAGAATCGAGTCTTCACAAGTCCGAGTTGAACGAACTCTACTTATCACTTTTTACATCAACATAAAATCACGTCAATACCCGTATGCATATTTAAATTTCAGTTAAAATCCAGGAGGAAAAGTATGCATACTTGCTTGTCTTTGATATTGGATAAAAAGCTTGTTTTGCCCACAACTTCTTCGTCCGAACTCGGAATGACCTCATTCTTTTTGCATTATTTTCCTATTTCAATTATCTTCAAGACGATAATGATAAATCCTGAATTTGAATTAGTTAATCTAAGTATTTGGACCATCTCTTGATTTTGAGCGTTTTACTCATTTTCGTTGTACTTCTTCCATTTCTCTTGGACTTGGGCACTTGGATACTTGGAATACTTCTCTTCCTAGCTATTTTAAACACTTTGTAGCTCATTTTTGGATGATTCACCTAATTGAGATAAATAAGGGCAAACAAGAGTAATAATACGAAAATATGCAAGAATAATAGCTAAAACAAGTATGGAATGGACACTAAAATCATATGAATTATGCACTTATCACAAAACACTCAAAAACAATAGTCGGGACAAAGACCAATCTTAACTCATCCAAATCCAGGAATTCTTATCACCATTTTTAATAGAATTCAAAGAGGAAGAGAATGAAAAAAGAATGATGTCATTCCGAGTTCGGACGAAGAAGTTACGACCAAAACAAGTTTACCGAATATCGACGTCTACATGCGAGTATGCATACCGGTTTGCAAAAGAATTTTCGTGACCTGGAGCAGTATGCCAACGGGTTTGCGAACTAAAATCCCTGGATTTTGATTTTAAATGATGGTATGCATACCTGGTATGTGTACCATGAAGTCCAAACATCCCGAACTACTATTTTCAAACCTAAACATTTAAGAACCTTAAACACAAATCAAGTTAGGTATAAATGAACGATAAGCAAGGTACATGGATCATTATAAGAATTCTAAGCAAATGATAAAAACACAAATCTTGCTCAAGTTTATAGACATACCTTTTATAAGGATCCTGTCGTGAATCCTACGGCTTTACCAAATATTCAATATCATACCTAACACAATATGTGCGCCCCAATTCTCGTGTTTCCCTCGCCGTATACTTAACATGGCATTCCTTGGTGAGGATACACTTACAACACAATCAAGTTGTGTTGAGGTGAACAATGTCTTGCTCACCACAGGTGACTGAAACAGACTTTTCTGTAACTATGAATTTTTCACCATCTATAGTTTTTGGCTTATTTTGTTTCACTTTTGGATTATTATGAAGGAGATCACTTTTAGAACCTTTCACATCCAAATCCATTTTCCCAAAGAACCTTTTAAGTTCCAACATCATGGATACTGCCTTCTCCATAGTCATGGAATTTTCTGGGAGATCATTCCTTTTCACACTCAAAGCATCATTGGCTTTCTTTGGTACCCATTTCTGAGTGCGTTTAGGAACAATATGAACCTTCTTCCCATTACTCTCTTCTAGATTTCTCGGAAGAGAATTTGATTGACTATTCTTTTGCAAGTTAGTCTTTGGAGCATCGGATCTTGTCTTCGTCTCTACGAAGTTATCCTTTTGATAACCATTACGATTGTGAAAAGGATTCGTATGACGTTTTAGGCAAATCTAGGTTTATCACAGCACTGATTCCTTTTCCTAAAGGTTGGATAGTTACAACCTGTAACGTTAAGGGGATTAATCTTAACATATGATCTTGGTTTCACAACTTCTTGTGATGCCCAAACAAGAACATCATGAAGTTTCTCATTCCTTATACGGAAACGACATCTCCTTTTCAGATGACCTTTTATTTCTGCAATAGTGGCAATCATAAGGAATGTTCTTACCTAGATCCGTGTGTGCCGACTTTGGAAGTTGATATACTTTTCTCTTTCGAACCTTAACTGCCGGTAAAGGTATTTCACTTTTGCCATCAGTGGAAACCTTTTTCTTGAGAAGAATCACTAGCCTTGACAAATTTTACCTCTTTGCTAATACTTGGAGCATCTATTCCCTTATAGCCCAATCCTCGTGTATCACGATGATTTTTACTTGTTCCTAGCATAGTGGTTAATTTGCTTGAACTAGTGTTGAACTTTTTCAAGTCATCTTCCAACATCTTGATTTTATCAAGAGCAGCAGCTAAATCATCCTCAATGCGTTTTTCTCGAGCGAGATAAGTGCTTTCTCTATCATCAAAACTTGCTTGCTGAGAGTTAATCCTTGCTTCAGTTTATACAAGTTTCTCTTCCAATAAGAAGTATTTTTGATAAACATTATCACATTCAAGTGACTTTCTACTCAGGTTTTCCTCAGAGTCTTTGAGAATCGATTCGCAAGAGAAATTCGAGACATAAAGACCTCCGCAAATCCTTTATAATTTCTTTTTTTCTCGACAGAGAGGAGTCAGAAGAGGTGTGACATGAGAAGTTCTCATCTTCTTCTTTTCCAACGAATTCAAAACCTTAACATACGTTGAGACTTCCTCATCAACATCTCTATCAATATCTGAATCACATTCATCAGAAAGTTCATCCAATTGTTCTTCTAGACGTGTTTCCCAGTCATCAACAGTTTTAATATTAAGAGAATGTTTAGATATTGACTTAGATATGACAGTTTTCTCAGGTGAATCCAAGCTTTGAAAAATATCTGGTAATTTCTGAACTGGTACGTTATTAGAGATTGACTCGTCCATATAGTCAGATTGCTACAAACACAGACTTATGAGGTCTTGAACGTGTTTGCCTGCTTTGATACCAATTGAAAAAGCGGGGGTCTAACAACCACACCCAATATTTCTCTTAGCAATATGTATGGACTAACTCTAATATACTTTTCAAGAGAATCAACTAGATAGTCAGACTCAATCTTAAGAAAAGTATATCTAAGAGTTATATCTCTATTTCTCAATTCAATCTGCAATCAAACAAATAGGAATTTGCGAGCCCGATTGAATATAAGAAATAACTTGGACGGTATCAAAAACCAATATCCAAGTGTCAATCAATCTAATCAACAACCAAAGGTTGGATTCACAATTGATTGAACTTACGCACAACCTGTGATATTTCAATTATATAGAAAATATAATGCGGAAAAGAAATAACACAGACACAAGAAATTTTGTTAACAAGGAAACCGCAAATGCAGAAAAACCCCGGGACCTAGTCCAGATTTGAACACCACACTGTATTAAGCCGCTACAGACACTAGCCTACTTCAAGTTAACTTCAGACTGGAATGTAGTTGAACCCTAACCAATCTCACACTGATCAAGGTACAGTCGCGTTCCTTACGCCTCTAGAACCACGCCGGATTCTTCGCACTTGATTTCCTTAGCTGATCTCACCCACAACTAAGAGTTTCTACAACCCAAAGTCGAAGACTTGATAAACTAATCTGTCTCACACAGAAAAGTCTATTGAATAGATAAATCTGTCTCCCACAGAAATACCTAGAAGTTTTGTTCTGTCTTTTGATAAATCAAGGTGAACATGAACCAATTGATATACATGACTTATATTCCCGAAGAACAGCCTAGAAATATCAATCACCTCACAATAATTTTAATCGTATGGTAGCGAAACAAGATATTGTTGAATCACAAATGATGAGATGATGAGGTGTCAAACTCACAAAAAAATATATTCCTTACTCTTCTTACACTAACAAGTAGCACAAGGATAAGCAGGTTCGTACCTAAGGGAGAGTTGAGCTAAAGTTGTCAATTTAATTTCTGAAAATATGAATATTGCAAAAACTACAAAGAAAATATGAAAGCAAACAATGAGGATGAGAATGTTTAGGGGTTCTTTCTCCACTAGTGAACATGAATCTTCTTCAAAATACGTTTACTAACCATCCTAGACAAGTTATAAGTTCAACAAGTCCATTAAACTCCAAAGTCACTTCGTAAAATAAGTTCTCTACTCGTGTCTAGTCAATCAAACCACTTTGAATAAGCTCTCTAGTGTAACTTAACTAACCGGTATGTTTAAATGAGTCGGATTGATCCTAACCACATGCTCGTAAGTTCGACATGTTAACTTAGGGTTGTCAAATACACATCAAAATCCACAAAATCCCATTGCAACGTTGATGTTTTGCTACTTATGATTAAATCACCATAACAATTACAGATTACGGTTTAATAATCTAGCTTTAGAATTGCAAACAAGTTATCTAATTGGCCACTCAAACACCCTGCAAACAATTCATGGTCATAAACACGGTAAAAGACAGGCAATAAATGATAAATTATCAAAAACTCAAGTCACATAGCTTTGAAATATCCCTAACCAAACAAGAGATTAGCTACACATCATAGTGGAGTTCATGGCAATATAAACAAATTGAAAACTTGAACTGAAAACCATTTAAGCAAACCCATGCAGACAACAGGTGGACTGGTGGAATGGTGTTACTATGGCGAACAGATGGAGGTAGTATTGTGCAGTTGTTGCTGGAGGATGGAATGGTGATCGCGAATGAACTGCTGCTGATTTGGTGTTGTAACTTCCTTTGGTCTCTGAACTTCCGACGTGGTACTGGTGGTGTATTGGATGCAGATAAGGTGGAAATATGGTGGTAGTATGCAGGTGGTACTGGGAACTGGTGGTATGCAAGGATGGTGGTGAAGATGGAATAGTGTATGCTGGTGGAGTTGTGCAAGTGATGAATATGCAGGTGGTATGCAATAGTGGTGAACTGGTGTGGGGTTCTAGAGAGGAGCAAAGCTCCTCTCTGATGGAGATGCGGCAGTGGTGAGGGGTATCAGATGACTCGTATGGTAGGTTTAGGTCTTCTTTTATAGTTTTTCCACTTCTCTGAATTTCATTCTACTTGTAACCAAAGTCTTCCAATCCCGTCCAGTTTCTAAATACTCTCCGAGTCTTTCAAGAAAACACATTGAACCCATGGAAACAACTTACTCTTCATCTGAATTTCCGGCCAAGTAAACTCGTATAAAACTCCAGCAAAGTCGAGTCCTGGTCCCTTTTTACTTGACTTCGAGAACTGACTTAGCCCTTGGCAAATGACCCCTAATCCCATAGCTTAACCAGCGGCAGTAAACCATCTTATTTCTCTATCTCGGCAACACAATTCCAACTCCTTGTATCTACGGCAGCAACTCATCAACTTCTTGGTTGTTTTCAAGCCTTAAAACTCTTACCAAATCCTCCTCTATGTGTCCATGTTTATCTCAACTTCAAAATTAATCCCCTGACCCTTCGCAAAAGGCTACACAGACCATGGTTAACCAGTGGCAGAGACTTGGTTCAGTGAACAATGGGAACCGCTACAGAACTGGTTATTCAAGCATTTCTACGAAGGGTATATTAATTATATACCCTTAGTTTTGACACCCAACAAATATACCCTTATACAACAATAAATATACCCCTATCATTTATAATCCTAATCCATTTAAAAATAGATTACCTTAATACCCTTATTCATATAACATATTTCTATACATTCAAAATACAACAAATTTCTTTCTCTACCATTTCAACCGCCACCACCACAACCAATCCACCACCACTGGCACCACCAACATTCAACTAACACTCCACCACCGCCTCTCAACCACCACCACCTATAAACCACTATCACCACTAATATTCCACCATCACTCCACCACCACCACCGGAACACCGCCGCCGCCAGATCGCCACCACCGGCGCCGACACCACCTCTGCCGGTGTCAACAACCGATGTTGATCCACGGAACAAAAATCAGAAAAAAAAATTATAACAAATAATAATAATATAGTGTCAACAACCAAAGTTGATCCCGAAACAAAAATCAGAAAATAAGAATAAAAAAATGGTGCCAACAACCAAAGCTGATCCAAAAAAATAAAATAATATGGTGTCAACAACCAAAGTTGATCCCAAAACAAAAAACTGAAAATAAGAAAAAGAAATAATATAGTGTCAACAATCGAAGTTGATCCCAAAATATGGTGTCAATAACTGCAGTTGATCCCTAAAAAATAGTATCAACAATCGAAGTTGATCCCAAAATCTGGTGTCAACAACCGAAGTTGATCCCAAAAAAAATAATTAGAAAATAAGAGGAAGAAAAATTGTGTCAACAACCAAAGTTGATCCCAAATCTTGTGTCAACAACCGAAGTTGATCCCAAAATCTTGTGTCAACAACCGAAGTTGACACCAAAATCTAATGTCAACAACAAAAATTGATCCCTAAAAATTGATGTACTAAAAATTAGTGAACTTGACGTGAATCGAACACGCATCTTCTGACGTGGAGTCAGTCGTGCTACCATTGCACCACAAATTCAGTATACCACTATTCATATACATGTCTTCCTAGTAACAATGTTTCAGACAATCAAAATGAAATGCATTGTTTCCTAAACATGCTCAATTCTTAAGGAAAGTTAAGCATTGCCACAAATAAATAACAATGCATACTCGGTATTCTTAATAATCAAAATGAGAATGAAAAACAACAACATACAACTAAACCTAGCTTGAAATTTTGAAAAACTGTGCATAACCACCAAAATTATAATATTCTTACAAGAAGGATTTGTAAAAGAAGAAAGAAGAGAACAAGCCAACCTGCACACACATAATACGTATTTGTCCCACATTTATAGTCTTACTGCTGTCAGTAAACAAACACCCACAAAAAATTCCAAATTCACAGTTTAAAACATTCATAATAATCATCTTGTTGGGTAAGAATTATTGAAGAAGGGTGGATGTCTGACCCACCATATAGTGTGAAGGTTAAGTTTATAATAATTAGTCAGTTGACTTAATGCCACATATAATTAGGTATCATGGCAATTTGATGTTAAACCCACCATTCATGCATTGGTTGGGTTAGGCAATATACAACCTTGAACTGAAATGTAAGAAACAAGAAGAAAATAATACAGCTTCCTCTATTTTCATTTCCATACGTCTGTTGTCGAAGTATATAAACTGAAACAACAAACAAGCATTTCCAGAAAAGAAAATTCAATCATTGGTAAATGTTAAAAATGGGAATGTGAGCCTATGGCTTCTATTTCCTACACAATATTAAACTACTGATTAAAATATTCGAATGTTCAAATGAAAATGCATGGAACTAAGACAAATTATTAAGCAAGTGAAATGTGGGAGAAACAGGTGATAATGCAAGTATGATATACATAAGTTAATTCTAGTGATCCTGTCAATTTCTTACACAGTAAAATGTAACCTCCAACTTTAAAATCTATAATCTGAGCTCGATCGAATCATCCCTAAAATGTTAAATCAAGTCTTAATCAAACAAAACCAATGGAAAATCCAGAATATCAGTTCCATCTTCTCTTAGGTATAACAGATGTTTCCTTGTGTCCTGCATCAATCTAGTCACCTTATTACATTATTCCTAATTAAATCTACAAGAATCAACAATAAAATCTCTAAAATATGCATCTAACCCCGTTTTATTAGTAATATATGTTGTAATATCATCAACCATACACGGTCTACATAAGTGTAATAATTTGAAATCTATTAGAGAAAGCTAGCTAAATAACACATCATACCATCACCAGTTCCAATCAAACAAACCAAGAACTAATCCCAATCAACAAAAATGCAACAATCCAATCACCACTACCAAAAACACAATCTCAACCACCCACCACCACTGTACATGCTACACCACCACCACCAAACACAAAGAAAAATCAAGTAAAAAATAAATCGTTAAATTATACTTCTATGAGTCATTACAGCTGAAAACGACGAATTGAAAAGCAAGTTAATCAGTTATTTGAATTAATTGTGGACCTGAAGAAGAATAAAAACTGAAATTAGGGTTATGGACAAGTGAAATTACAGATCCAACAACTGATGACGATTTTCATCTTGTTTTCCTAAATTGATGACGATTTTCATCTTCTCTTCCTAAATCGATGCGGAAAAATCCTTAAGAACTAACGGTTATCATCGATTTTACATTCTTCAAGACAAATCCAATTGATGTCGAAAATGGATCCGAGCTTTAGATTCGATTGGAGAATTTAGTACATGACGTGGTGGTGGTGGACTTGATGGAAGTACAGGAGATTGTGCTAGAACTAGTGGTGGTATTAGTGGAGGTGTTCCTGAATCTATTAGCAGCGGCGGAGGTGATGGCGGAGGGGGTTGTAGTGGTGGTCGCTGTCGTTGGAGAGAGAAGGAGAGAATTTTGATCTCAAAAAAGAAAGAATGAAGATTGATTTTCTGATTGCATAAGGTGGGTAATTATGGAAAGAAGAAAAAACGTTGATGGACCCAAATGAGCTTATAGATAGAGAGGGGTATATTTATTGTGTGATAAGGGTATTTATGAAGCCCATTAAAACAAGGGACATTTATATAATTTCCACTTCTATGAACAGTGTATAGGCGTCCTACAAGCTGATGATCGTTAGAACTCTGCTGAATCTGTAACCTCTCACAGCTCCTTCCCTGCAAAACACGAGTTTATCAAAAACCCATGACTCTTAATCATTCATAGACTCCAAACATTCATTCAATTGTACCCATCACTGAAGTTAACAACAGCAGCAACATCCCTTTCTTCCCTGGATGAAACTGTCCACTATTAGTCCCTGTCTCAGATCCTTATTGTAATGCCAAATTCGATACAAACCCATCTCCAATTTCTTTTCAAACTCGGTCATGTATTTATGAAGTATCTCCAGAGAACTTTTCGCTGAGTGGTTCGTTCTCAGTGGCCTCCCGCGGATAGGCTTTTATTTCGCCCCTATAGTGACTTCACCGGGATGCCCCAATTATGACGCGCGTTAGGGCTTATGGTCTTACGTGATCATGCTAAAACGTCGTCGCACGACCACGCGAACTAAGTTGGCACGCCACAATCGTAGTCCCAGCCTCCCTAGTTAGAGGTTTTTAAATATTGACTTACTGCCCACTATTGAGGTCTTCCGAGAGAACATTGTAACTTTTTCACGTAGAGTTTGTTTCGCCTTTGTTTGCTTGCTTATAGAAAGAACTTTGCTTCATATTAAAGTTTCTTTGAGTCAGCACATAACTTGCTTTCATTTTGGGCACTTTAGGCGGTTGTCCCCTTCATCTCATGAGTGAGGCACGATAGGTGATTTTTCTTCCCTTTACTTTTCAGATCCGGGTATGGACTTGACTTCCAGTGTGGCTTTTTCCGCTGTCGCCCATGTAGGTTCGCCTTGACGTTCCGTTGTGCGATTCTTCAATCTTTCTTAACACGGATGGGGTTTGCAGCACATTTCCGGTTCTTTGGTTTCTCCTTGCCATGGCTTCGACATGACTCTCGTGTCGAGCCGTTTTTGCCCCTCGTCCATTCTGATACAGTGCTCTTCTACTCGCCTTTTTTCCCTTTCGCTCAATTTGGTACACTTCTCCCCACAGTTGTCCATCCATTTGTTTTGTTCTTTCTTCCCTTTCCATGTATCTTTCCCTACAGGATCTTTTGTAGCTTTCTCCGTATTCTATTCCCAGTTCGTGCTCTTGCACCTTTCTTTTCAGGTTCTGGTTTTCTATCATCAATCGCCCATGCTCTTGAGCGAGATTGATTCGTTCTTCTAGCAGCATCCTTTCTGTTTCTTTCCATTGTGTGAATCTTGCTTCGTATTCGCGCTGGAGGGCAAGAATCTCTTCATTTTGATTTTGATAGCAGAACTGGTTTTCCCTTATCTTGTCGTTTATACCATCATCTAGCATTGGTCTTTCTGGATCATATGGCTTGACCCATTCCGTCCAATATTGCGAGTTTTCCATGACAGCCGCCAGTTTCTTCTCATTTCCCTTGTTAAAGTTGCTCCTTGGCATGGCTAGGAACTTCGTTATTTGGAAGTGTTTTTAAAAGACGAACAATATTTCAGAGATTCTTTTGAGTCAAAACAAGGAGATTGTGTTACGTCTATCGCGGCTGATAGAGAGAGAAAGCTAAGGTGAACTTATTGAAGGTTTTGCAAGATCACAGTGGTGTGGAATGGTGTAGATATTTAAAGTAATGAGGACTTCAAACAATCAACACACAAGTTTTCACTGCGGACAGAAAAAATGGTGGTAGTAAGAATAACAAACAAACTTAGATAAACGATGATTTCTAGCTAAATACTAGCAAGTGAGGATAAATCCTCCCTGTTTCTAGCGCCGAAATGTAGTTGCGGATAATCCCACAACTACACCTATTAAGATGATAATAACACAAAGCCCAAGTTATGGAAGTTAACTCAAACATTAATGATATTGTGCACCATTTTGACACTAGTATGATCTTTATCAAACGCTTTGTATTGAATATATGATGTTCTTACAATGATTACAAAAGTGTTTGATACACAACAATGGAAGAAGTAAAGCTTGAAGTGAACTCTAATGGCTTCTTCCTTTTCTCTATGAATGTTTCTTAGCTCTCTCACTTGACTAATTTTACTTCCAACCTCTCCTTCTCTCATTTGAATCCTTATATAGGCAAATATTATCAGTAGAACACAATTGAGGATCACATGTAAAATCTCTGTTGGCTTGATCTTATTTCAGTTTGTCTTATTCGCCTGGCTTTGGGGAGATGTCGCTGTCTCTCGCGCTGCTACTTCGTGTTCTTCTCGATAAATGTCGTGTGGTGGGTATCGTGTAACTGGTCCTCGCGTTTCTTTCTCGTTGTCGCATAATTACTCTTCGCCTAATTTTCCCTTCCTCGTGTTGGTGGTTGTCTTAGCCAGGGCAAAGCTGTGAATTTGCTCTGTACGATATTTCGTCCCTACATTAGAGGCACCACACTCAATTTCTAGAATCTTTCTAGCTTTAGCTGCTACTTCATCATACATGAATCCAGCGACTCGGTTTGAATTATTAGTTCAAGCATTTATTTTATTCTTGGAATTGTCTTAAAAATTAACGGTTTTTTATTTTTTCATTGGGTACCAGTGTCATAGTTGTTTTAGATATATATATAAAGAATTACGAAGAACAACCTTTTTTTGATCTCGATTAAATTCTGTTCATAATGAGGTAGTTTCTCGATCAACTCAGTTTAAACTTCTCTACGTCAGATTGTTTTTTGCAGTAGCAGTTAAACTTAGTTAATTCATGACCAAGCCAAAACAAAAAATGCCTAAAAAGAGATGGCAAAAGATATTCTCTTGGAGAAATTCACTTAGTTTGGGCACGAGTTTTTTTCTTTTTGTATTTTGGGGCTAAAATCATAATGAATGTTGCTAGATCTTCCGTATTACTGTGCCATACGTTTAAGTATATATTAGAATGATATGTGTATTAGATTTGTCACCTAGTGTAGCTAGCTACTAGGAGTTATGTTGGGTTTTATAGTAATGGTTAAGGTCTAGATATGCGAGATGCATCTCAATATATGATCTAGAGACCAATTCCAGGTGATCAATATCAGGTGACTTGAATCAAAAGAGAAAAGAAACGCTGTTCCAGTACCCGCAAGAAAGCGAATGTAGCGAAAAAGGAAGGGGAATTGGTTCCATGAACCATCTAACGTTGATGTAGCCACAGCACGCAAGCTTCACAAGCATGGGAGTATCAATGAAGTCGAATTTAATTACTAGTGAAGTCCTCATGATGCCACGATGATGCAACAGTTTCTAACTCCATAGATGAAAGAGTTGCTGAGCTTGCCTAGATTGGATTTTTCTACTAACGAAGAGGAGTAAAAGTTTCCAAAGAGATTCAGCCTCTCCCCCTTTAGTGATAAAATTCACTACAAGCTTACTATTGCAATCGACCGTTATGCTTCGTTGCCCAGCTTGATATATATAGGATAGCTAGGCTTTCTACTTGGTCAAGATCTGTAGTAGTGCGGTATTTTGATTAGTTCTCTGACTTTCACTGCTATAGAATGTTGAGAGTTGCATCCCATTCGACTTTCATTGTATCATGGTTTCCAAGACATACAGATTGGTTTCCAAGAAAGTCCCTTTTTTAAAGATGTGAATTTGTTTTCAGCATAGCAAACTCTTGCAAAAAAAGAAACATACCCTGCAAGCTCAAAAAGAGATGGGTTAGAGACTTTGGGTTTCTTTTTAAAACGGAACGATACAAGAAAAGAAAAAACAGAAAACGGGTAATCTATATCATGACCAAAACGGTTTCTTTATACAATTAAACGGGGTTGGTCCCTCACGAGGCCATTATTCCAAATATACACCCTTTTAAAGGGCTGCTAGCCTGCTACGGTTTAGTATAAAAGAAGAGTAGAAGACCCATGTTTATAACTTTTCTAGGGTTTGCATTAAAAGAAGAGGAAAAATAACTATTCCAGCGGAAGAAGCACAGCAGCAACAAGAAGATGATGATGGCGAACACCGAGGAGGAGAAGAACAGTAGTGGTGGTGACCTCCAAGTGGAGATGTTTTAGCAGACTCCCGGTAAAATCACTCATGCGGTTCAAGTGCGTGTCTAAACATTGGCTGTCTATAATCAAGGATGATAATTACTTTATAATCAAGGATGATAATTACTTTATCGACTTACATCATTCTCGATCAAAGTTACGCCCATCTCTCGTCTTGTTTGTTCCAATATATATAAAATCTAACATCAAGAATGCATATATAATGTACATCCATCCTAGGCCGTGCCAAGCCAATCTTTTGATTGCTGATTTGTGTGAGGGAGTAGGAACAAGAGACACCAAGGTTGCTCACAATGTTATGAAGACGACTTCAATCAAACTTGATCAATTTATCGAAAAAAAAAAACATTACGTTATGATGGAATTTTGAAACCGGTAGACGGTTTGATCTGTTTCACCGACACATAATTCGACTTCGGTGTTTGTATATACAATATCGGTACCCGAGAATTGACACCATGGATATCAACAGGACTCAGGTCTTATGGAGTCAACGTTAATCCTAAGTATCAATTTGGATTTGACCCTGCCACTAAAAAACACAAAGTGATTTGTCTTTGGAAATTAATAAGAAGACGGCCAAGAAGAGATTCTGATCGAGTTTATGTAGGTTGCAATATATTGACTCTTGGCGATAATACATTAATACTTGGAGAACTATCAATATTCATCAAGTCCCACATTACGATCTTGTAGATGATTCTTATTCTAGGCCATATGGTTCCGTATATGTTAATGGCTCTATTTATTGGATCACACACCAGCTTGCATCTAAGCGTCACTGTGGGGAGTAAGTCATCGTGGCATTTGATGTGGGAAGTGAGAAGTGAGAAGTTCAGAACAATCGCCGTCCCTAAATTCATAACTAATCAAATTCTGAACGATACCGAGTATACAAGCCCAAATTTCTCTGAGGATCTATTAGAGGTGAATAATTGTGTAGCTCTGTATAGTAGGTTACCTGGTGGTTATATTGTCAAGCTATGGATACTTGATTGCGATGACAATCATAAGAAAGATGTAAGTACAAGTTGCAGCCAACACTGGACCGAAACAACTATCGAATTACCTTTTCAATGGGACAACAAAAGGAATGTCGTGTTTCATGGGATCCCAGGAACAGACGAAATAATCATAGAAACATACGAAGATGAAGATAACCGAGGTATAAAGGGTCTCTCCCTTGTTTCTTATAACTGGAAAAGCATGACTTTTAGGGAGGTTGAATCCCATGAACTTAATAACTTCAATTCTCCAATTGAATCCAGCGAACGAAGTGTATATATGTGTTCAACCATCAACGAAAGCCTTTTTCCTCTTCAAAGAGAGTCAGCGCAATAGAAAGCAAGTTAGAGGCACCACACTCAATTTCTAGAATCTATCTAGCTTTAGCTGCTATTTCATCTGACATGAATTCAGTCACTCGGTTTGAATTGTTAGTTCAAGCATTTATTTTATTTTTAATGATTAAGGGTTTTTTACTTCTTTCATTGGGTACCAATGTCATAGTTGTACGGAAGAACAACCTTCTTTTTAATCCCGGTTAAGTTTTGCTCATAATGAGGTAGTTTGTCGATCAACTCAGTTTTAACTTCTCTAGCTCAGGTTGTTTTTTGCAGGAGTAGTTATAACTGTATAATCTTAAACTTTGTTAATTCGTGACCAACCCAAAACAATAAAATGCCTAAAAGGAGATGGCAAATATTCACTTGGAGAAATTCACTTAGAGTGTGCACAAGTTTTTTTCTTTTTGTATTTTGGGGCTAAAATTCACAATGGATATTTCTAGTTCTTCCTTTGTCACGTCTTACTCCAATAGCACAGCTTAAAGATGCAAGCTAGAATACATTACGTAGAAGAATATCTTTTGTTTTCCCTCTAGCTAATTTTGTTGTTTTGCTTGCAATTTGTCAATACTTGCAATTGTTATTTTTTTGTCTACATTTGGTGATTGGTAACCAACTATTTGTTCATTTGAAATGTTTCAAAGAGCAGTAAGTTTCGTTAAATTTCTTATTTCATGCGTGTCACCAAGTTCGTTGCCCTAGTGTAGCTAGCTACTAGGAGTTATGTTGGGTTTTATAGTAATGGTTGAGGTCTAGAAATGCAAGAGATGCATCTCAGTGTATGATCTCGTGGAAGTTGTACCTCTTTACAGTTCAATGTCTTACACCATCCAATGGCAGTTGTAAAGACTCAGATGCAAGTAGTTGGATCTGGAATTTGTCCAAAGAATGCATTGATTTCTAGGCAATTTCGATGCAGTAATGGTATACCCTGGAGTTTTCAAGGGAATGTATACTTCGGCTAATGCATTATTCAACCGTTGCCTGGTGGAGTCCTGCTGGATTTTACATCTCTAAGATTATCAAATAATATGATGCTCAAGTACACTAAAGATTTTTATTTGGATGAAGCCAGTATGTCGGGATTGCAAATGGGGTGGCAGGTACAGTGTTGCATGTGGCACGTCTTTTATTTTTGAAAATAGTATTTGGCTTTCGTCAAACATTGCATGTCACCTGGTGAAACGTCTAGTTGACCTGCCAATTCGTGCCTCTCTAGTTTAATGGGTAGCAGGGTAATTACAATGACCAAAACGGTCTCTTTACACACAAAAAACAACTATGACCTTCTAAGGTAGGGTTTATAAGGACGCCTATGTTCGACTATTCTACTACTAGGGTTTCCGACGTACGTGCTTGTTATTATCCCGCTCTCGGTTTACACAACAATGATGAGATCCATAGCAAGAACTAAGATGATGTTGATGGCTTTGAAGATAAAAAAGAAGAAGAAAAGAAGCAAGAAGATGATCAAGGCGTTGAAGACGAAGAAAACCTGGCAGAAAAAGAGCAGCTGTGGGGATGGAATCCAAGTCGAGATAGTGTGTGAAATACTTAGCAGGCTCCCTGTGAAGTCACTCATGCGATTCAAATGCGTATGTAAAAAATGGCAGTTTATAATCAAGGATGATAAATACTTCATTGATTTGTACAATACTAGATCAAAGTTACGCCCATGTCTCGTCTTATTTATTCCAATACATCGAAATTCTAATATTACTCCTGGGTCAACTTACACCTTATGTAGGCGGTTCCAAGCGAATCTGTTGATAGCTGATTTGTGTGAGGGAGCAGCAGGAGCCACCACAACTCCTCATAATGTTTGGAAGACAACTTCAATTAAATTTGATAAAGTTATTCACAAAAAAAAGAGTAGGTTATGATGGAATTTTGAAACCGGTAAACGGTTTGATCTATTTCACTGATACAACATGGGACTTCGGTGTTCGTATATACAATATCGGTACCCGAGAATTGACACCATGGATGTCAACAACATTCGTACAGAAAGAAGAGAGAGTTGTTCCTGAATTTGACTTTGGATTTGATCCTGCCACTAAGCAACATAAAGTGATTTGTTTCTGGAAAATAGAAAGAAATTATGGAAGAAAAGATTCCGATCCAGTTTATGCAGGTTGCGAGGTTTTGACTCTTGGGGATAATACATGGAGAATTATCAATATTGATGAAGTCCCACAACAAGAACATGAACATGGTTCTTATTTTAGCACATATGGTTCTGTTTATGTGAATGGCTATATCTATTGGATCACGACGCGGCTAGCTTATGGTGGTCGCCCTGAGGAAAGAGTCATAGTGGCATTTGATGTGGGAGTGAGAAGTTCAAGACAATCCTCGTCCCTAAATTCATAACTGATCAGTTGTTGCTGCTGGTTGATATGGAATACGTAGATTTCTTTAATTCGTCTAAGGATTTATTAGAAGTGAATGACCGTGTAGCTCTATTTTGTAGAGTACCTGGTGGGTGTAATGTCAAGCTATGGATACTTGATTGTGATGACAATAATAATGAGGATACAAGTAGTAGTCACACTTCAAGTTGCAGCCAAAACTGGACTGAAACTACAATTGAATTACCTTTTCAATGGGACGACAAAAGACATGTCGTGTTTCATGGGATCCCAGGAACAGACGAAATAATCATAGAAACATACGAAGATAGCCGAAGTATAAAAGGTCTCTCCCTCACGTCTTACAACTGGAAAAGCATGACTTCTAGGAAGGTTGAATCCGATGAGCTTAATCATTTCAATTCTCCAAAGAAATCCAGCAAACGAGGAGTATTTATGTGTTCAACTATCATCGAAAGCCTTTTTTCTGTTCATAAAAAGTAAGCGCAAGATAGAGGAGTCACTTAGGATTTAAGAGGTATATACTACATAAAACTTCTAAAATTTCACTGGCTTTGGTTATCTCATCTTACATGAATTCATTGGCTCAATTTGGATTGTTGGTGGTTAGATTATCTTTAAGGGTTTTTTACTTCTTTCATGGGGTATCATTGCTTTTTTAAGTTATATTTAAAGAAAATATTAGAGAAGAAACAACTTTCATTTGTCATCTTTTATTACAGGACTTTCCTCTGCCACCTTTTTATTTATTTATTTTTCTCTTTGTGCACAATGACTTCCAAAGTTAAAGAATTTGTCAAAACTGTGCGAACAAAAAAAAATCCTTAAAAAACATTGTATTATTATCACCTATGACCTCTATATAACAAACAACACTAGAGAAGTAACCAGTAGAGAAGAAGAACACATGTACATTGACAATGTAATGACAAATTTATATATATAAGGAGACTTCTCCTAAGTGAAAACTAGTACAACACCATGTCAGATTTTTTAGAGTAATATAGAACATACATTTCTTTCCTGTAAATAAGAAAAAGAAGAAGAAAAATGATACACAGAAGTGAAGCTTGGATCATGGTTCTAGCTTCAACGAAACAACACGAGATTGTCTATTACGTTTTGCGACCTTAATAAAAACTATTGACAGGCATGCAGGGGCCCACCATGGTCGGCGTACTTCTTGCTCGCCCTTGAGACATGCCACTGTGGGATAACACACTTCGGTCAGATTGTTTATATTTTACTTTTTGCTTAGAGAAAAACACTTTTAAAAGTTATTTCAGAATTTAGCAAAAACAGTTTGAAATAATATCAATGTTGAGAAACAAAGAGAGAGGCAGAGAGAGAACCTTTAATGCGTCTGAGCTCCTTGCACAGTGTGATGAAGTCACCCCATTTCATTTGGCATCGCCTTATAAACCTCAAAATCTGCTCAGTTGTAAACATGGACAAGCTCTCCAGGTACTCCCCATTAACACCATTATTTTCAAAAACTTGACGGTAATTACCAAGATTTATCTCTTCCAACCACAATCCAACATCCTGCGTATTACCAAACACTTGGGCTTATCAGTTTCATCGTCTAGCAAGCATACACGTATATTTAGATGCTTGATACCTACTTACACAATCTGCACGCTCTCAATCTCATGACCAACCAACATGCAATTACTAGAAAAATTACAAGCATAAAGGCATAAACAGAAAGTTATGTTTATAATTATGTACACGGTATAGTTATTGTGGTGCATCTATTTTGTACTCTAATAGTTCAACTGAAAAGTATCTGTCTAGAAGAAGAAAAAAAAAACGGATAAGCACTGGAAGTAGGAAACATGCTACATGAAATATCCAAAAGACTACAAATAACATTGACCATCGTCGACTGGTGTCCAAAACCAAAAGAAGAAGTAAAACTACTATATTAGTCATTGTCCTCGTAATAGCATCTACCGTATTCTACTGAACACCAGACAATATTACCACTCACAATTGATATTCCTAGTCCTGACTACTACTACTCCTATGATCAGTACAACACTGATCTAGTAAAATTGGCATGCACAAATCTTTCAGTTTTTGCTGCTAAACAAATGCAAAGGGACCTGAACCTTCGATACTTCGTATCCAATCCATATATCTGGAATCCAGTACTCCTCAAGTAATTGCTACTAAAGAAATGCAAAGGGACCTGAACCTTTGATACTTCATATCCAATCCATATATCTGGAATCCAGTACTCCTCACGTAAAATTGGATATTATCAGTTCAACAATCTCTGGTCGAGCTTGAAAACAATGATAGCAGAATTTCAGCTTCTACCTCTTTCCACACCTTCCTATCAGCCATAACTTCCTTCTTCGTAGGATTAACAATATACATATATCTAACTATCCACATACATTCTTTTACCTTAGCTGCCCTCCCTGAAATGAAATGTCTTCCATATTCATAGTTAGTAGTCACGCGACGCCACTACTAATATTTAAAAGTTTTTGAAGACCTTCACATCTTGTTTCTATTTCCCCTCCTATTTTATGATCATGACAGGGAGCTTTGCATCATTCTGCATGAGAGATTACTTATATCAGGTAGTTGAATACTGCCATGGTATTTTGTTACAGAAAGTATTGTAGATTTCAGGGCTGCTGAGAAAGCACGTGCACTCTCTGATAGATTAAAGAACCACATGTGATGCTATTAGTTACATCACTTGCACCAGGACACTACATAGTCGTAGACTGAAGACTTTTCAACCCTAGTTCCGGCATACTGAGAAACCATATGGAACTCAAACCATCAAATCTGGTGGATGAGAGGCACGAAGGGATGCCAAAGAAGGCTAGCGCACAACCAAACAAGGAGGACAAGAATTGGGAAGCTTGCCATAGTCAACCAAGAGCGGAGCCCATGTTGATGTATTTACCATTCTTTTATGATCCAAACGACTTTACAAGATTAGTAATTTATAACGGTAACTGAAAAATAATTTGTACACGTATGTATGTAAATTATCTACATATATATGCATATAACCCACATGTCCAGGAAAGGAGTTTCTTTTCGAATTGCAATAGGAACTTCGAAGGAATTCCATACAGGAGAAGACATGATAGTCACCAGTAGGACATACTGCATTCAATCATATCCTAAGGTCACTACGTGTTTTCTTATCTTGATTTGTGTAATTGTTATATCATATATTCTCAATGCCATTCGAAGAGGGTCAATCTTTGGGTCTCAAATGTCATTGTAGTTCTCACTGTATCAGAAGATATACCCGCCTTCAAGAAAAGAGTTCATGACAAGGTCTACCCAAGTTTAACATCAGCTTTTTTTTCTTAGTTCTAAAACATACCAATTCCCCCTCTCAACGACAAGTAGTTTTAGATTCACACAGAACGTAGAAAATAAGAGGCCTTATTTCTTAGCAGATGCTCAACTGATTAGAATTAAATAAAACTGCCTGCAGCTAAGAGTCCTAAATAAAGATACTATATCTAGCCCTTAATCTCTAAGAAAGCCACATGATGGTCACATGACGTATTAACTACCAAAAACTCAAATAAATAAAAAGACTTTCAATTATGCTCCTGCATCAAAATGCCTCCATCCCAGACATGACTAACTTCCTCTGTATCACCCTATTCCATTCATATCCCATTCGTACTCAAGTAGCATTGTGTCGCATGAATATATATTCCCTTCAAATTATATTCAATAATATTCATAAACTGCAGAGAAATACTGGTAAAATAATGAGGGAAATGTGAAATAAATCCAACTCGACCTCACAAAGTATATCTTCATTTGAATTCCAAACACCTTCAACTCATTGCCGACAGTAAAAGATCTCAATGAGTAATCAAATAACCAGACCTATGCATTCTCTGTCTGAATACTAAACATTCTTTGAAAACTAAAAAGATAAATTTTTGGAGGGTATCTTAACAGACTCTGTAACCGGCGAAAACATCATAGAGCATAAACAAAAATTCTTCAATTTAAAGATTCCCCAATCACATCTTAATCTTAATTGCCTGATCCAACCCTTTGAAACAAATATATTGATTAATTGAGAAACAAAGAATTTAAGTAAAAATTCAAAACATCAAATTTCCTAAACAAAATTATAAATAACTAACATATTCAGTTTCAGTAAGTACAGATCTCCTAAGCACAGAATTCATTCTCACGGATAAAATTGTCAAATGGTCTCAGTAGATACAGTATCAGTCACTTACATTGATCTTAGACTACACTAAAAATATCCAAAAATATCAATTAAAAGAAAAAAGACTAATAATTAAAAGAAGAAAAAGAAAACTGTATCCACATACCTCAACAGTCCAAATGAAGAAATCCAATGGCTCTGGTTGTTTATCTTTATTCATCTCCCAATAAAAGCAGCTCAGAAACCTATATTAAGATCATCATCATCACAGAGAAAATGAAAGACTTGAGAGATCAAATTCAATTACATGAAAACAAAAAATGAAAATGAAGTTGAACAAAAAGAAATTTAATTTGTGGATCTTGAAAAAGAACTTACAGAAGGTACAATTTGGACAAGATTTTCTACATTTGAGAGCAGAAATAGAGGAGAGAGAGAGAGAGAGAGTGTGTGTGGAGTATGTCCAAATGTATGTATGTGAATGTGATGTGTCTTCTATTCTTTCTTTCTTTCGTTGGTTGGTTTGGACAACTCGCTCGCTTTGGTCGCTCACTCTGTTTCTCTGTCTGCCCTTTCCGATGATGGAATCGATGGATGGCTTACACGGTGTCCCCACCAACCATCACTCTCACTCTCTTATTCACTTGCCTACAAGATTTCTGGAGTACCTGCTCACGAGTTGTGTCTCATGGCTGTTGCAATGGGACAATTTTTACTATTCTAGACTTTCTATTTTTGTTACCCAGGTCAAATGGATTTTCATCTTGTAGCATGGTCGCACAAAACTAAACTTAAATTGCTAACTGAAACTGAGCCGATTATTTTTTACCATGAACGTGGTACTTTTTTAATTTTCCGATGAAAACAAAATTTCATAATTAAATTAAACTGGTTAATTCAGGTTCGTCCAGTTTTGGATATCACGAAGATAATTATTGTAATACTCAAAATAAAATTTCATAATTAAATTAAACTAGACTTTCTATTTTCGTCACCGAGGTCAAATGGGTTTTCACCTTCTAGCAGGGCTACACAAAACTAAACTTAAATTGTCAATTGAAACTGAACCGATTATTTTTGACCCTGAACTTGGTACTTTTTTTTCCCAATGAAAACAAAATTTCATAATTAAATTAAACTGGTTAATTCAGGTTCGTCCAGTTTTGGATATCAGGAAGAAAATTACTGTAATACTCAAAACAAAATTTCATAATTAAATTAAACTGGACTTTCTATTTTCGTTCCCGGGGTCAAATGGGTTTTCACCTTCCATCAGGGTTGCACAAAACTAAACTTAAACTGCCAACTGAAACTGAACTGGTTATTTTTGACCCGAACCGAATCCAATCTCAATGGTACTTTTTTATTTTTCGATGAAAACAAATTTCATAGTTAAATTAAACTGGTATAGTATTATAATTCAGGTTTGTCCAGTTTTGGGTATTAGGAGGAAAATTAATGTAATACTCAAAACAAAATTTCATTATTAAAATAAAATGGACTTTCTATTTTCGTTACCGAGGTCAAATGGGTTTTCACGTTCCAGCAGGGCTGCAAAAAACTAAACTGCCAACTGCCAACTGAAACTGAACCGATTTTTTTTTACCCAAACCAAATCCAGTCTCAATGGTACTTTTTTATTTTTGATGGAAACAAAATTTCATAGTTAAATTAAGAACGTGCAATTGGGTGATACTAAAACTAATTGGGGGATATGTGCCGGCATGGTTTTTTAATGAAACCGGCATGGTCGATGGACTGTCGGCATTGAAAAACCATGCCGGCACATATCCCCCAATTAGTTTTAGTATCCCCCAATTAATCCTTCTAAATTAAACTGGTATAGTATTGTAATTCAGGTTTGTCCAGTTTTGGGTATCAGGAGGAAAATTAATGTAATACTTAAAACAAAATTTCATAATTAAATTAAACTGGACTTTCTATTTTCGTTACTGAGGTCAAATGGGTTTTCACCTTCCAGCAGGGCTACACAAAACCAAACTTAAAACGCCAACTGAAATTGGAACCAGTTACTTTTGACCCTGACCGAACCGAATCGAATCTCAATGGTACTTTTTTATTTTCCGATCAAATAAAAATTCATCATCAAATTAAACTGGTATAGTATCGTAATCCAGGTTTATCCAGTTTTGGATATCAGGAGGAAAATTACTGTAATACTGGAACAAATCAACTCTTCTCTAGCTTGTTTAACCAGATCATGAGCTATACTATTAGCTAAGTTATTGACTGACTTACAGAACCAAGAGATTATACCATACATTTTATTTTTTTAATTTCTAAAATGAGACGCTGATTGGCCTAATAAACTATAGGATTTCAGCTCATTGATTGACATGGTGACTACCTCACAATCTGACTTGAGAATTACTTTGTTAAGTCACATTCTACTTGCCCAGCTAACTGCATATTTTAGTGCTAAACAATTCATTTGCTCGGCTACGAATTTTGGTTCTAAAGCTCCATCAACATGTCTGACCTTTGCTCCATGACAATCACGAATAATTAGACCAATGCTTGCTTTTCTAGTTGCAGCAACATATGAACCATCAATAGATATTTTAAGAAAACCAGGATCCGGCGGAATCCAGACTTTCTCCTGCAAAATAGTCCTTTTATTAACTACATATTCATCGTCGAGGCATTTAGTAGTGAGATGACTTATCCTACTGAGAGTAAATTGTATATTAGGATTCAAGCCCTCAAAGACCTTAGCATACTTGTGTTTCCATATAAACCTAGCAATAATCATGAAGTTGTATACTGAGAGTAAGTTGTATATTAGGATTCAAGTCCTCAAAGACCTTAGCATACACGTCTTTCCATATAAACCTAGCAACAATTATGAAGCTGTATAAGGTAGAATTTGAAGATGAAGAAGGGCAATTATTGAACCAGCTAATGATCCAAGATCTAAAACTGATATGAGCATTGACAATTTGATTGGTATTAACATTGACAGAAAACCATAAAGCTCTTGCATGAGGACAATTCAGGAAAAGGTGTTACATCAGAGTTACAAACACTACAATAAGTATTTATACCCTGCGTATATCTTGAAATCCTATCCCTAATTGGAAATATATTTTTCAAACATTTCCAGATTAATAGAGTTATTCTATATGGAATGTGTAGTTTCCACAGATACTTCCAAATTTCAGTAGGAACATAGTTGATAGAATTAGGACTAGGTGGATTGGTATTAATTAGAGCGTTATAGGTGCTTTTTACAGTTGATTTTCCTTTTCTATTTGGAGTCCTGATGAGAGTATCTTCCTTTTCTAAGAGAATTCATATCACAAATTCTCTTAGCAGTATCTTGATTGAAAAAGTTTATAAATTAAGGTCACATTCCATTGTGTAGTGTTTTCTATGAATAAATCGCAGACATAAATGTAATCATTAGCATTAGTCACTCCATCTTTAGGTTCAGGCAGGGAGTCTAATCCTATGATCCAACAATTAGACCAGGACATGATCTTAGTGGCACACTTAACAGCCCAGAAAGAATATCTTTTAATAATTTCAAGACCCTCGCAAAGGATTTTCAATCCAAGAGCTATTATCTTTCAACTTATCTAGGTGAAGGAAACTACAATTCCTAGAGTATTTGGCTTTATAGACTTTTACCCAAAGCTGATCATGGTTAGTACAAGCCTTCTAAGCCAATTTGCTAAGCACATCATTATTAAAATCTTCTAAGTTTTTAAAACCTAGTCCACCGAAATTCTTAGGCTTTTGTAATTCCTGACAGGCAATAAACTTAATGCCCTTATATATGGCTTTGGCGACCCTACTAGAAATTCTCTTAGAATTTGTGATATGAATTTATGATATGACAGCCTTGATCATAGTGGTTCTACCAGTTAGGTTAAGAGTCTTACTTTTCCAGGTTTTCAACCTATCTTCAAAAGATTGAAGGATATGAGCAAAGGACTGAATTTTACGACGACCCAATAAAAGAAGGATTCCAATATATTTCTCAGAGTCCTTAGTCATGGGGATTCTAAGGGATTTTGCAAGATCCTCACAGGATGCTGGAATGATATTTTTACTAAAATAATCACATGATTTAGTAAAGTTCAATAACCGACTTGCGCAAACTCCAAAAACTTCTACAACGTGCAAAGTACCTCTTATATTATGCATATTAGCTTTGGAAAAAATCAGAATACCATCTGTAAAAAGAAAATGAGAAATAATTGGTCTACCTGTAGCGGATTTTATACCTGCACTACTTTGATTAGCTTCGACAAAAAGGAGACTCATAGAAAGAAATTTCATAACAAAGATAAAAAAAAAAAAAAAAAAAAGATAAGGGGAAAGAAAATCCCCTTGTTTTATACCTCTTGTTGGAGAAAATTCCTCACATGGAGAACCATTAAGTAAAACAAAGATTTTGGTAATGGAAATATATAAGTTGACAAAATTTATCATTGAAACTAAACTTTCTACGAATGCCCAAAATAAAAGGCCACTTTAATCTATCAAAAGCTTTAGATAAATCAAGTTTATAGTTATGGTTCCACCAAAACCTTCTTTATGATTCATAGTATAAATCAATTCATGAATCAAACCTTCTCAATGGTACAATTTATGGTGTTAGTTTTTGAAAAAGCGGGGGTACAACAACCTCACCCAATAATTCGCTTAGCAATCTGTATGGACTAACTCCAAGATACTTTTAAGAGAATCAACTAGACAGTCAGACTCAATTTTAATAAAAGTATATCAAAGAGTTATATCTCAATTTATCGATTCAATCCGCAATCAAACAAATAGGAATTTGTGAGCCTGATTGAATACAAGAGAAATAACTTGAACGGTACCAAAGACCAATGTTCAAGGATCAATCAATTTCAATCAACAACCAAAGGTTGGATTTACCAATTGATCGATTCAACGCACAACCTGTGATATTTCAATTATATAACAAAATATAATGCGGAAAAGAAATAACACAGACACCATAAGTTTTGTAACGAGGAAACCGCAAATGCAGAAAAACCCCGGGACCTAGTCCAGATTGAACACGCACTGTATTAAGCCGCTACAGACACTAGCCTACTACAAACTAACTTCGGTATGGACTGTAGTTGAACCCCAATCAATCTCACACTGATCCAAGGTACAGTTGCGCAACTTACATCTCTGATCCCAGCAGGATACTAAGCACTTGATTCCCTTAGTTGATCTCACCCACAACTAAGAGTTCCTATGACCCAAAGTCGAAGACTTTAATAAACAAATCTGTCTCACATAAAAAAGTCTACAAGAATAGATAAATCTGTCTCCCACAGAAATACCTATAAGTTTTTGTTCCGTCTTTTGATAAATCAAGGTGAACAGGAACAAATCGATAACCCGGACTTATATTCCCGAAGAACAACCTAGAATTATCAGTCACCTCACAATAATCTTAATCGACTAGCGAAACAAGATATTGTGGAATCACAAACGATGAGACGAAGATGTTTGTGATTACTTTTCTATCTTGCATATCGAAGAAATTAATCTCGAGCCAATTTTACAATTGTACTCAATATGATAGAAACAACAAGATCAGATCACGCAACTACAGAGAAAATAGTTGGGTCTGGCTTCACAATCCCAATGAAGTCTTCGAGTCGTTAACCTACAGGGTCTCGGTAGAAACCTAAGGTTAAAGGAGAATCGACTCTAACTTATACAACTAGTATCACACAGGAGGTGTGGGGATTAGGTTTCCCAGTTGCTAGAGTTCTCCTTTATATAGTCTCCAAATTAGGGTTTGCAATCTAAGTTACCTTGGTAACAAAGCATTCAATATTCACCGTTAGATGAAAACCTGATTAGATTCAAGCTAATATCTTTCAACCGTTAGATCGAACTTAGCATGTTATACACAAATGAAATATACGTCATTTAGGTTTGTGTAACCGTACCTAAACGTGTACAAGTCATTGGTTCAACAGTAGTTAACCAAATGGTTAGCCATATGAGCACTTTCATATCAACCTTATTCATCTTCACCATAACTAGTCCAAATGACTCAAATGAGCTAGTTCAAGAGTTGTTCAATTGTTTAGATCTCATAGAAGTATACAAGACACAATCGAAGCAAAATCGGTTTTGATTCACTCGAATCGATTCATGAACTTTATAGCCACGGTTTGCAAATATGCATTCCTTAGGTTATATAAATTTAAGTTCATGAATAAACCAATATTAGAATGTAACACACTTAAGTATGCATACGGGTATGCGTACTTAAGTAACCGGATTTGAGTTTGTTTTAGTTTCCAAACTCAGCAGAAATTCACGGACGTGAACTTTCCGCCAGTATGCGTACGGGTACGCATACTTAGGTAACCGGATTGAGTTGGTTTTGATTTCCAAACTCAGTAGAAATTCACGGACGTGAACTTCCGACAGTATGCGTACGGGTACGCATACTTACCTAGTCTCCATCAACCATTTAGTACACACACAAGTATGCATACATTTGGTTCCCGGTTTTGGACTTATACACTAATGCGCGAACACATTATATGCTTATATCCAAAGATGGTTACATGTTCGAAACTCTTTATTTTAATCATTGAAACATTCTTAGAGGATGTTAAATAGAGGTTATTCACACACTATTTTTCATCAAAGCCATTTTCAAGATATTGAAATAATCAGCATGACTTTCGTCACTTGTAAAGATGAACTTGGCCAAAGCGAAAGCTTACCAACACATATTTCGAGAGTGAGATAAACTCGACTTGGAATAGCAAATGTGTATAATCGAAGTCTATATAGCAATACGACTTTTGTCTCAAGATAGGAGATAGAGTAGATAGACTTTTTGAGTGATAGATAAGTTCAAGTCTCCACATACCTTTTAGTCGATGAAGTTCCACCAGTTCGTTGAGTAGTTCTTTGTCTTTGTATGATGAACGTCGTGGAGTCTAGAGCTCAACTACACTTTCTATCCTAGTCCGAGACTTAGCTATAAGTAGACTAGAAATCAAGACTTATCGTTTTTGCAACTAAACTTGACAACAAGCTTGAGATAGCAACGCTTGCGAGTTCGACCGAGCGGTGCTCTAAAAATCTCCCCTTTGTCAATTTTAGTGACAAAACTATCAATACATATGGAATACAAAAAATAAACTTTGCAGCTTCTCTTCCACATGCATGATCTCCTTTGTTCTTCAACATTACTCGAAATCTTCATCACTTCCAAGTACTCCAATGATTCCAAAGGTTGTAAGTTCAGCATCATCGTTGTTGAAAATCCATAGCCATAACAATTAGAAAACAAAAGCTCTCAATCATTGTTACACAGTGTCATAGTATTATTACACAGCATCAAAGTTCAATTGTATCACAACTTTGACAACAATACTATGGTGATATGTATCACTCCCCCTTAGTCAATACTCCATCTCACATGGAAACCACTCCCCCTTACATAATGATCCGAAAAACATATGTATTTGTAGTGTGAACTACACATTAATTCTCCCCCTTTTTGTCAATAAATTTGGCAAAGGTACGAAAACTAGTGGGATCCTAATGAAATTTCCATAGGGACACTTCATGACTAAAAGACAGCACATATCAACTTTTTAGATGCAATCATATAGCCGAAACTAAATGCCTTCATCAAGGAGTTTATAAAGATACAAGATAACCCCTATAATATTCCACAACCGCACTCCTCACAAAGATTTGGCAATAAAGCACAAGTTCAAATAAGAACTATCCCCCATAAAATGTCATTCCCGAAAGAACAACAAGAGCGACCTTACTTTCACAAGAAAAGAAGGATTTTTTTGGACATTAACAAATCACATGAAACATGAATTTTGTATCCAAAATACTCAATTAAATTAACCACAAGATAACTCATGATTAATTTAATCGGAAATGCTCACATAATAAAACTTACGGAGCCACACAATATTTACATAAAGATATGGATCAGGGAAGATCAATACTGCGGAATAAACAAAGATGCATTCTATTTTTCATCACTATTTTCACAATGACATATAATAGACTTTAATCTTTGTAAACAAAAGTTCATCCTATCTTCCATCAATATTTGCATACTGACATATGAAGGACTTAACTTTTGACCACGTATAGGACAATCATAGTTCACGGACGCAAACACACATATCCCATAACAAGTTGCAATATATAAAACCATAAAGATTAATGCTGCAAAATCATCTTCCAAATAAACTTTAGATTTTAAATAAATAAATCTAAAAACATTGCAAGATGAAAATCGTTTGAAATAGCCATGTGTACTCACAATAATTGCTATTCCAAACCCTAATTATCTTTCTTAAAACATAAGAATAAATTCTCATAAGAAGTTTCCTAGACATCAAGAAAAACTCGTAATGCACATATAAGATGGTTTGTCCTTAGTTGGTAGAATCAATCTTTTTCGCACGGATTTACACCAAGAATAGCTACCAAAGGCGTATAAAAAGATTTTATTAACAAAGAAGAACATACAAAGTCATTAATGACCATGCACCATAGTTCACATAAGATGATTGTGAACATTCAAGAATCACAAGGCAATGTGTACTACTACCCATTCTTGAACTTCCTTCTTTGTGATTCACCAACTACATTCTTGTAGAAGCTACAAATGATCTTTGAAGAGTGGTACTCCAAGAATCCAAGTGCCCAAGTCCAATAGAAGTGGAACAAGTGCGACGAAATAGAGCAAAACACTAAAAAACAAGAGACGGGACAAAGACCAATCTTAACTCATCCAAATTCAAAAATTCTCATCTCCGTTTTGAAGAGAATTCAAAAAGAATGAGATCATTCCGAGTTCGGACGAAGAAGATACGGCCAAAACAGGTTTACCGAATATCTATGTCTACAGGCAAGTATGCATACGGGTTTGCAAACGAATTTTCATGACCTGGAGCAGTATGCAAACGGGTATGCGTAATAAATTCCATGGATTTTGATTTTAAATGATGGTATTCATACCTGGTATGTGTATCATGAAGTCCAAACATCCCGAACTACTATTTTCAAACCTAAACATTTAAGAACCTTAGACACAGATCAAGTTAGGTAGAAATGAACTATAAGCAAGGTACATGGATCATTATAAGTACTCTAAGAAAATAAAAACACAAATATTGCTCAAGTTTATAGACATACCTTTTTAGAAGAATCCAATCGAATTTTACAGCCTTACCGAACATGTCGGTGCGCCCCAATTCTCGTGCTTCCCTCACCGTATACATAGCAGGGCATTCCTTGGTGAGGATGCACTAACAACACACTCAAGTTGTGTTGAGGTGAGAAATTTCTTGCTCACCACAAGTGACTTTTGGATTATCATGAAAGAGATCGCTTTTAGAACCTTTCACATCCAAATCCATCTTTCCAAAGAACTTTTTAAGTTCCAACATCATGGATACTGCCTTCTCCATAGTCATGGAATTTTCTGGGAGATCATTCCTTTTCACACTCAAAACATCATTGACTTTCTTTGGTATCCACTTCTGAGTGCGTTTAGGAACAATCGGAACCTTCTTCCCATTACTCTCTTCTGGAATTCTCGGAAGAGAATCGGATTGACTATTATTTTGCAAGTTAGTCTTTCTCCAACTGGGAGCATCGGATCTTGTGTTCGCCTTTACGAAGTTATCCTTTTGATAACCATTACGATTGTGTAAAGGCTTCGTATGACGTTTATAGGCAAATCTAGGTTTATCACAGCACTGATTCCTTTGCCTAAAGGTTGGACAGTTACAACCTGTAACGTTAAGGGGATTAGTCTTAACATATGATCTTGGTTCCACAACTTCTTGTGATGCCAAAACAAGAACATCATGAAGTTTCTCATTCCTTATACGGAAACGACATCTCCTTTGCAGGTGACCTTTATTTCCGCAATAGTGGAAAACATAAGGAATGTTCTTACCTCGATCCGTGTGTGTTGACTTTGGAGGTTGATATATTTTGCTCTTTTGAACCTTAACTTCCAGTGAAGGTATTTAACTTTTGCCATCAGTGGAAACCTTTTGTTGAGAATAACCACTAGCCTTGACAAATTTTACCTCTTTGCTAGTACTTGGAGTATCTATTCCCTTATAGCCCAATCCTCGTGTATCACGATGATTTTTACTTGCTCCTAGCATAGTGGTTAATTTGCTTGAACTAGTATTGAACTTTTTCAAGTCATCTTCCAGCATCTTGATTTTATCAAGAGCAGCAGCTAAATCATCCTTAAGGCGTTTTTCTCGAGTGAGATAAGCGCTTTCTCTGTCATCAAAACTTGCTTGTTAAGAGTTAATCCTTGCTTCAGTTTCTGCAAGTTTCTCTTCCAACAAGAAGTATTTTTGATAAACATTACAAAATTCAAGTGACTTTCTACTCAGGTTTTCCTCGGAATCTTTGAGGATCGATTCGCAAGAGCGATTCCAACCATAAAGACCTCTGTAAATCCTTTTCAATTTCTTGTTTTCTCGACAGAGAGGAGTCAGAAGAGGTGTGACATGATAAGTTGTAATCTTCTTCATTTTTAATGAATCCAAAAACGTAACATACTTTGAGACTTCCTCATCAACATCTCTATCAATATCTTAATCACCTTCATTAGAAAGTTCATCCAACTTTTCTTCTAGGCGTGTTTCCCAATCAACATTTTCTACATTCAGAGGATGTTTAGATATTGACTTAGATGTGACAGTTCTCTCAGGTGAATTGAAGCTTTGAATATCATCTGGTAATTTATGACCTGGTACGTTATTAGAGATAGACTCGTCCATAATAATCAGATCGCTACAAACACAGACTTATAAGGTCTTTAAATGTGTTTGCCTGCTCTGATACCAATTGAAAAAGCGGGGGCAACAACCTCACCCAATAATTCGCTTAGCAATCTGTATGGACTAACTCCAAGATACTTTTAAGAGAATCAACTAGACAGTCAGACTCAATCTTAATAAAAGTATATCAAAGAGTTATATCTCAATTTCTCGATTCAATCCACAATCACACAAATAGGAATTGCGAGCCTGATTGAATACAAGAGAAATAACTTGAACGGTACCAAAGACCAATGTTCAAGGATCAATCAATTTCAATCAATTGATCGATTCAACGCATAACCTGTGATATTTCAATTATATAACAAAATATAATACGGAAAAGAAATAACACAGACACCAGAAGTTTTGTTAACGAGGAAACCGCAAATGAAGAAAAACCCCGGGACCTAGTCTAGATTGAACACACACTGTATTAAGCCGCTATAGACACTAGCCTACTACAAACTAACTTCGGTCTGGACTGTAGTTGAACCCCAATCAATATCATACTGATCCAAGGTACAGTTGCGCTCCTTACGTCTCTGATCCCAGCAGGATACTACGCACTTGATTTCCTTAGCTGATCTCACCCACAACTAATAGTTGCTACGACCTAAAGTCGAAGACTATAATAAACAAATATGTCTCACATAGAAAATTCTACAAGAATAGATAAATCTGTCCCCACAAAAATACCTACAATTTTTTGTTATGTCTTTTGATAAATCAAGGTGAACAGGAACCAATCGATAACCCGGACTTATATTCCGAAGAACAGCCTAGAATTATCAATCACCTCACAATAATCAATCGACTAGCGAAACAAGATATTGTGGAATCACAAACGATGAGACGAAGATGTTTGTGATTACTTTTCTATCTTGCCTATCGGAAAAATTAATCTCGAGCCAATTTTACAATTGTACTCAATACGATACAAACAACAAGATGAGATCACGCAACTACAAAGAAAATAGTTGGGTCTGGCTTCACAATCCCAATGAAGTCTTCAAGTCGTTAACTTATAGGGTCTAGGTAGAAACCTATGGATAAAGGAGAATCGACTCTAGCTTATACAACTAGTATCACACAGGAGGTGTGGGGATTAGGTTTCCCAGTTCCTTGAGTTCTCCTTTATATAGTCTCCAAATCAGGGTTTGCAATCTAAATTACCTTGGTAACAAAGCATTCAATATTCACCATTAGATGAAAACCTGATTAGATTAAGGCTAATATCTTTCAACCGTTAAATCGAACTTAGCTTGTTATACATAAATGAAATATACGTCATTTAGGTTTATGTAACCGTAACTAAATGTGTACAAGTCGTTGGTTCAACAGTAGTTAACCAAATGGTTAGCCATATGAGCACTTTCATATCAACCTTATTCATCTTCACCATAACTAGTTCAAATGACTCAAATGAACTAGTTCAAGAGTTGTTCAATTGCTTAGATCTCATAGAAGTATACAAGACACAATCGAAGATAAATCGGTTTTGATTCACTCGAATCGATTCATGAACTTTATAGCCACGGTTTGCAAATATGCATTCCTTAGGTTATATAAATTTAAGTTCACGAATAAACCAATTTTAGAAAGTAACACACTTAAGTATGCATACGGGTATGCGTACTTAAGTAACCGGATTTGAGTTTATTTTAGTTTCCAAACTCAGAAGAAAATCACGGACGTGAACTTTCTGCCAGTATGCGTACAGGTACACATACTTAGGTTACCAGATTGAGTTGGTTTTTATTTCAAAACTCAGAAGAAATTCACGGACGTGAACTTCCGACAGTATGCGTACGGGTACGTATACTTACCCAGTCTCCATCAACCATTTAGTACACAGACAAGTATGCATACATTTGGTTCCCGGTTTTCGACTTATACACTAATACGCGAATACATTATATGCTTATATCCAAAGATGGTTACATGTTCTAAACTCTTTATTTCAATCATTGAAACATTCTTAGAGGATGTTAAATAGAGGTTATTCACACACTATTTTTCATCAAAGCAATTTTCAAGATATTTAAATAATCAACATGACTTTCGTCACTTGTAAAGATGGACTTGGCCAAAGAGAAAGCATACCAACACATATTTCGAGAGCGAGATAAACTCGGCTTGGAATAGCAAATGTGTATAATCGAAGTCTATATAGCAATACGACTTTTGTCTCAAGATAGGAGATAGAGTAGATAGACTTTTTGAGTGATAGATAAGTTCAAGTCTTGCTTGCCGTAGTGCAAGTTGTGCAAGGCTTGACAAGACGGCGTAAAAACTATGTTATATTTTTTGGAGATATTCTCTAGTCGACCCAGTACTTGCTACTGGAAAAGACTTTGGATTTGGAGATAAGTTCAAGTCTCCACATACCTTTTAGTCGATGAAGTTCCACCAGTTCCTTGAGTAGTTTTTCGTCTTTGTATGATGAACGCCGTGGAGTCTAGAGCTCAACTACACTTTCTATCCTAGTCCGAGACTTAGCTATAAGTAGATTAGAAATCAAGACTTATAGTTTTGGCAACTAAACTTGACAACAAGCTTGAGATATCAACGCTTGCGAGTTCGACCGAGCAGTGCTCTAACAGTTTTAGATAACCGACGTTGCTAGGTTTCGACTCAATTTTTACCCAAAAACAAAACCGATTTATATGAGCCATAGGATTATATAAATTGTAGCCTTGAAAAACTTAGTTTAATCTAAAATAAACTATTTTGGTCTTTATTTCTCTTTCGCATCTTCTTTTTATTTTTCTTCTTCACACAGTCATCATCATCTCACTCTCAATGCACCACTCCATCACGGAATTCACCGCCACTTTCTTCTCTTCTTTTTCTTCTGCTTCATTATTTACCAGTGAAGGACAACTGAAATTTCAACTTTCCCAGTCAAGCTCTCAAGAATCTCAAATGAAATATACCTGTGAAGGTAAATTTCATATGTTAGAGCACTGCTCGGTCGAACTCGCAATCGTTGCTATCTCAAGCTTGTTTGTCAAGTTTAGTTGCCAAAACTATAAGTCTTGATTTCTAGTCTACTTATAGCTAAGTCTCGGATTAGAATAGTAAGTGTAGTTGAGCCTTAGAATCCACAGCGTTCATCGAATGAAGATGAAGAATTACTCAAGGGAACTTTTGGAACTTCATCAACAAAAGGTATGTGGAGACTTGAACTTATCTATCACTAAAAAAGTCTATCTATTCTATCTCCTATTTGAGACAAAAGTCGTATTGCTATATAGACTTCAATTATACACATCAACAAAATAGTTTGTGAATAACAACTATTTTAACATCCTCTAAGAAAGTTTCAATTATTGAAATGAGAGTTTAGAACAAGTAACCATGTTTGGATATAAACATAGTGTGTTCTAACATTTGTGTAAAAGTCAAAAACCGGGAACCCAAAGTATGTGTACCCGTACGCGTACTGGCGGTTGTTGGAAATCCGGGTAAGTATGCGTACCCGTACGCATATTGGCGGAAGTTTCACGTCCGTGAATTTCTGCTGGATTTTGGAAGTGAAAAACAAACTCAATCCGGTTACTTAAGTACGCGTACCCGTTTGCATACTTAAGTAGGTTACTTTCTAAAATCGATTTGTTCATGAACTAAAACATTTATATAATAAGGAATGCAATCTTTGCAAACCGTGTTCATGAATTGATTTGGGTGAATCAAAATCGATTTTGCTTCGATTGTGTCTTGTATACTTCTATGAGATCTAAGCAATTGAACAACTCTCTAACTAGTTCATTTGAGTCATTTGAACTAGTTATGGTAAAGATGAATAAGGTTGATATGAAAGTGCTCATATAGCTAACCATTGGTTAACTATTCTTGAACCGACTAAGTGTACACGTTTAGGTACGGTTACTCAAACCTAAATGAAGTTACATTTCATTTGTGTATAACAAGCTAAGTTCGATCTAACGGTTGAAAGATATTAGCTTGAATCTAATCAGGTTTTCATCTAACGGTGAATATTGAATACTTTATTACCAAGGTAACTTATATTACAAACCCTGATTTGAAATATATATAAAGGAGAACTCTAGCAACTGGGAAACCTAATCCCCACACCTCCTGTGTGATACTAGTTGTATAAGCTAGAGTCGATTCTCCTTTAACCTTAGGTTTTTCACGAAACCCTGTAGGTTAACAACTTAAAGAGTTCATTGGGATTGTGAAGCAAGACCCAACTATTTTCTCTGTAGTTGCGTGATCTGATCTTGCTGTTTCTATCGTGATTGAGTGCAATCGTAAGATTGGCTTGAGATTTATATCTCTGATAGGCAAGATATAAAAGTAGTCACAAACACCTTCGTCTCATCGTTTTTGATTCCATAATATCTTATTTCGTTAATCGATTAAGATTATTGTGAGGTGATTGATAATACTAGGCTTTTCTTCGGGAATATAAGTTTGGGTTATCATTTGGTTCATGTTCACCTTGATTTATCAAAATACGGAACAAAAACTCGTAGGTATATCTGTGGGAGACAGGTTTATCTATTCAATAGAATTTTCGGTGTGATACAGATTTGTTTATCAGGTCTTCGACTTTGGGTCGTAGCAACTCTTGGTTGTGGGTGAGATCAGCTAAGGGAATCAAGTGCGTAGTATCTTGCTGGGATTGGTGACGTAAGGATCACGACTGTACCTTGAATCATTGTGATATTGATTAGGGTTCAACTACATTCCAGACCGAGGTTAGCTTTGTAGTAGGCTAGTGTCTGTAGCGGCTTAATACAGTGTGGTGTTCAAATATGGACTACGTCCCGGGGTTTTTCTGCATTTGCGGTTTCCTCGTTAACAAAACTTCTGGTGTCTGTGTTATTTCTTTTCCGCATTATATTTTGTTATATAATTGAAATATCACAGGTTGTGCGTTGAATCGATCAATTGGTAAATCCAACCTTTGGTTATTGATTGAAATTGATTGATCCTTGAACATTGGTCTTTGGTACCGTTCAAGTTATTTCTCTTGTATTCAATCAGGCTCGCAAATTCTTATTTGTTTGATTGCGGATTGAATTGAGAAATTGAGATATAACTCTTTGATATACTTTTCTTAAGATTGAGTCTAACTGTCTAGTTGATTCTCTTGAAAGTATATGGGAGTTAGTCCATACAGATTGCTAAGCGAAATATTGGGTGAGGTTGTTAGACCCCCGCTTTTCATCATGTTTACAACTTATTTATCTTTTTTTAGTTCATGTCTAACTATTTCTCTAACCTGGATCGAACTTTTTCACTAGGTTGTACACGCTTGATTTTCCACACTTTCTAGTATATATTTCTTTGTATTCGGTACTAAATATAGCAATTATAATAATTTGACTCATATCAAAATCATGTTACTGTATTCATTCAAATGTTCTTGATTCCACTAACTGGGTTATAGTCTTTCGTCTGTTACATCCATAAGTCAATGATGCAACTATAATGACACACACATATTTCGCATTCCATATGTACTATCGTACTGTTTTTGTTGGAGCAGTTTATATTCATCTTTCTCTTACGTATGTGCAGGTACTATTACAACCTTCTATGGAAAACCCAACACCACTTGGAAGGTAACGTAAAACCATTGTTACAATATGGGCACACTTTGATAATAAGGAGTCATCTTCAAAATATGCAAAGTGTCGTCATTGTAACGTAAGATTGGATGTTGATCCTATGAAGAATGGGACCTTTATTTTGATTGCCCATCTAAGGAGATGTAGGTTAATGGTTAGTGAGAAGGAAAATTGACAAAAATCTACTTGATAATAGTATATGTTTGAACTCTTAATGTGTTTAAAATTGTAAGAACAATAGTTTGTAGCAGGTTGACTTTTGTCCGTTACCTATTATTGACGTCTTTTATTAAGAAATTTTGTTGTCAGATATGCAAACAAATGAAATTGAAAACTGTTTATAAATTTTTCGACTAACTAAAACCAACTGGTTTATAACGAACTGAATTTGCTAATAGTTTTCAAAACAAAATAACCAAGGATCTATGGTTCCGGTTCTGGTTAGCTCAATAACTGTACCGAAACGTATTTCCATCCCTATCTCTGATTCCTCATTTCTTGAAACTTGTACTAGAAAGTTTTTTCATATCATGGTGATATGTATCTTTATCCTCATATAAATCCTTTTTATCATTTTTATCTCATACACAATATATTTATGGTTCGTATAATGCTTCAAAAAAATATGGTTATATAAGTAATTAATGCATGTTATATACTTAATCATTGTTAAACAAAATAAAACATAATCAAAATTAAATATACTTAAATTTAACAACTATTTGACTAACAAAATAAGTCAACTACCTTAAATTAACTAAATAAGGACTAACTAAATATCGTTTAAAAAAACAAACTACTAACTAAATATTAAAATGACTATTAATTGGAACTAATACATTGAAATTAAAACAACTTATAAGGTAGATAATTAACTTGTTGTAATTGTGGGTACTTTAGTATAATAAATATAAAAATGGAGAAGCTATAATAGGGTGTTTTTACACTCTTTATGCTCCAATAAAGAACATATTATAATGCCCTAATGTGTATATCTTTTGGTTAATGGTAGCCGATTTGATCCTTTCAAACCCTCAAAGGGAATCTGTCAAGGTGACCACTTATCACCATATTTGTTTCTCATTGTTATGGAAACCTTTCCGGAAATGTTGGCACATGCAGTTTCTATCAGTAAGCTTAAACGAGTTCCAGTTAATTAGTCGTAGAGCTAATGTCACTCATTTAGCTAATGATTGCCTATCATTTAGCTAATGCCACTTATATAAGGTATCTTCAGGTGTTTATATCCAGATTTTGGGTTACTTTTGGTCAAGTTGTTAATCTTCAAAATTCTACCATATTTTTCAGTAAGAATATTTTTTCTCCTCATAGACGACAAATCAAAAAGATTTTTTAAATGAAGCAAATCGAGATTGGGTGAAAAGGACTAGGGAATTTTACATCTTTTTCACGAATCTAAATAGGAAAATTTCCAATCAATCTTGGACAAAATGTTAAATAAGTTGCAATGTTGGCAAATCAAAGTGATTCATCAAGCTGGCAAGACCAGTTCATACAAAAAGAAAAAATAGTTGACCCTAAATATGATGTTGGATTTGATCCTGCCACTAAGCAGCATAAAGTGATTTATTTTTGGAAATAAAAAAAAATTATGGAAGAAAAGATTTTAATCCAGTTTACGCTGGTTGTGATATGTTGACTCTAAGCGATAATACATGGACAATTATTGATATTGATGAAGTCTCATAACACGATCTTGAACATGGTTCTTATTTTAGTACATATGGTTCTATATATGTGAATGGCCCTATCTGTTGGATCACGTATATATCCGTCACCATGAGGAAAAAGTCATAATGGCATTTTAAGTGGGAATTGCGAAGTTCAAAATAATCCCCCTCCCAAAATTTATAATTGGTTGGTTGTTGTTGTTGTATGATAAGAAGTATATAGGCTGCTTTAATCCGTCGATACATTTATTAGAAAAGAATGATGGTGCAACTCTATTATGTAGAGTACCCGGTGGTTATACTATCAAGCTATGGATACTTAATTGTGATGACAATAATAAGGATATAAATACTAGTCACGCTACTAGTTGCAGCCAAAACTGGACTGAAACTACAATTTCATTACCTTTTCAACGGGACCACAAAAGGCGGGTCGTGTTTCATGGGATCCCAGGAATTGAATTGGATCCATAGCTAATCATAAAAACATACGAAGATAGAAAAGCATGAATTTTAGGAAGGTTGAATTGGATGAGCTTAACCATTTTGATTCTCCAAATAAATTCAACAAAAAAGGAGTATTTATGTGTTCAACCATCATCGAAAGCCTTTTTTCCTCTCCAAAAGAAGTCAGCGCAAGAAGTAAATACCATATTAAATTTATAAAATTTCACTATCTTTAGTTATTCCATCTTGCACTAAAATTTCGCTAGCTTTTGTTATCTTATCTTACACGAAGACTCAATTTGGATAGTCAGTGATTTGATGATTTTTTATTTATTTTTTTGAACTAGGTTTTTTACTTCTTTCAATGGGAATCATATCTGTTTTAGTTATGTTTAAAAGAAAGCATTATAGAAGAACAACTTTCATTTGTAAAGAGTTGAAGCAAAGATAACGTTTATCTTTTATCAACTGTCTTTCCTTTGCCACCCTTTTTTTTTCTTTGCGTGCAAATTGGCTTCCCTAGTTAAATGATCTTTCAAAACCGTGTGAACCACACAAAAAAAAAGTATTATCATCACCTACATATATCAAAAAACACCACAGAAGTAATGATTATTATAGAATAACATATGTACATTGACAATGTAATGTAATGACAAGTATATATATAGAGAGACCTCTCCTGGGTGAAAATTAATACAATACCATGTCAAAAAAGTGATACACAGAAATGAAGCTTATATCTTGGTTCTAGCTTCAATGAAACAACACGAGATTGCCTATTAAGTTTTGTGACCTTAACACAAACTATTTACAAGCGTGCAGGGCCCACTATGGATGACGCACTTCTTGCTCTCCCTTGAGACATGCCACTGTGGGAGAATATACTTCACTCAGATTTTCTATATTTCATATCTTGCTTATATATAAAATTTAAAAGAGCAACTCCAAAATTCAAAAGAAATAGTTTTCACAGAACTTGTGAATTTTGGAACAATATCAATGTTAAGAAACAGAGAGAGAACCTTTAATGGTCTGAGCTACTTGTAGAGTACGATGAATTCTCCCCATTTTTTTTGGCATCGCATTATGAACTATCAAAACAAAAACAAAAAAAATAAACAATTCATATTCGAAAAGGATAACAAGTTTCTTTACGAAGCTATACATACACGTCTACAGTATCCTTCTTGACAAAGTAATCCTTCAATAAATAACTGAAAAAAGTTATTTGTTGTTCACCCTCGTTGATCTTATACTATGTTCCCATAGTGTCCAATAAGTTGATGATGCATTGGCAAAAAATTCAAGAAAAGAATTGTATATATTCTGACTTGATCCACATATTTGGTTAGCTTTCAAGATAACATCTGATATAACTTAATTGTTTAATTATTCAAATTTATTGTTTAGGGGGTAGGGGGTAGGGGTAGTTAAATATGTTATTGGTACTTCGATGGTGATTTAGGTTATCTTTTAGTCATCATTCCACTTTTACCTCGCTAAATGCTAACCAATATACCAAATTTTTAACCTTAAAAACAACAAAAGTTTTAACCATCTTGATCTTAATCACATCCAAATGGAAAAATTATAAAAGAGGTCGACCACCAAATATCAGTGTCAGATAATAATAATAATCGATGTAACTAGTAATAGTGAGGTCAAAAATTGTCTACATTATGTGGTACAAAAATGATTGTTTTAAAAACCTACAATAATATTAGTGCAAGTGCATATGGTGTCTAATTAGTAGATAACAGCTAGAGCAGGTCGAGCCTACATGGAGCAGAGGAAACAATTTTTGTGGAATTTTTAGAATTAAGATTTTGAAACAAGAAATTTGTACTAAAATAATTAAAATATAATAAAGAAGTCAATAACTAGGGTCTACGGATTCCACCACTATTTTTATTCGGTACCGAAGAGGTTCTTAATTCTCAATACATGTCATGTCTTTATTCCATAACTTCTATTATACATATATTTTTATAATATTACTTGCATCTTATGAGTATAACCCAACAAAAAACTTAACCTAAGCATGTCCTATCAAGCTATAATGGCAAATAAAATTATCAAAACTCTATATTATGGGTTCTCAATTATAATCCTTACCATATAAGCAAAAACCATCAATGATATAACCTAAGCATGGATTAAATATAAAACAACGCAACAATTAATATTACAAAATTACACTCATTTCCGCATTTAGGCTTTTGTATCGTATTAACCGGTGAAGCAAGAAGATTTACTTTTTATCTATCTAGAATATAAAACAAAGCTTGGACAAGTTAGGTTAGATAAAGAGCGGTCAAGATTTAACTAGGGAGAAGATAAATCTAAGGTTGTAGTTTGTTCAACTTAAATACTATATAGTAAGTGTTTTATTAAATAGTGTCTCAATAGTTGCTCATAATGAATGATCTATTAATTCTTGGTCATTATAAATATTCCCTTAATTGTTCTAATAAATATATATTTTAATTAATAAATAATTTGATACAAATAATATCCATAGAAATCAAAGGCGGTAGTAGAAGAAGTAGTGGGTGGTGGAGGCGGTTCTCAAAAAGTGGTGGAAACGGAAACATTAGTGGCGGTCAGGGTGAAGCCAAGACCAATTGAACTATTTTGGGGATTTTTATCATAAAATGGCCTACTAAGTCCATATCACACCCCTATTCGACTTGCCAAGAATTTTGGCACCCCCTACCTCAAAGTTTAGACAACTTAGGCAAGATAAAGAACTCTCTGGATTCATTCTTAGAAAAGCTAAATTTACGGCTGTAAAATGGTCAGTTTAATTAACATTCAATAATTAATGTTCTATTGATATTTTATAATAATTTTTTATTTAATTAATCAAATAAATATATTTTCATTAATCCAGTACATAATAAATTAATTTTATATTAAATTAGTAGGCATTAATGGTGGTTGTGATGGTGGGCGGGGGTGGGGATAATGGTGGTGGGTGTTGGTGAGAATGGTGGAGTGATGATGTTAATGGTGGTGGTGGTAGAAGAAGTAGTGGTAGTGGGATGAGAACGTGCCCTAACGTAGATAAATAATTTAGTTACCCTTGGTTAAATTTTTATTAGTTGATATTAGTTTATAAAAAAATTTATTTTTTAAAAAATTAAAATAAATATTAAAGGGCATATTTTTCTAGGGAGAAGATAAATTAATAGTTGTGGTTTTAAGATTTGTCGGGTTGGGGGCAGGAAAGAATATGAAACCTATAAAAAAAATTGACCATATAGAAGGCTACACGCGAATCAATTGGAATTGATTTAGTTTCTCATATCTCTCTCTAGCTTATAAAAACAAAGTTTAGAAAACTTAGGCAAGATAAAGGACTCTCTGAATTCATTCTTGGGAAAGCTAAATCTATGGCTCTTAATTGATCAGTTTAATTAACTTTCAATAATAAATGTTCTATTGATATTTCATATTAAATTTTTCTTTAATTAATCAAATAACATAGTAAATTTATTTTATATTAAATAAGTAGGAATTAATGGTGGTTGTGATGGTGGGCGAGGGTGGTGGAACGGCGGTGGGGATAATGGTGGTGGGTGTTGGTGAGAATGGTGGAGTAATGACGTTAATGGTTGTGGTGGTGGAAGAAGTAGTGGTAGTGGGATGAGAAAGGTGTCCTAAGGTAGATAAATTATTTAGTTACCCTTGGTTAAAAATTTTTTATATTAGATTTTAAATTTATTTTTCTTTTATTTTTTAAAATTACAAATAATATTAAATGCCAGATTTTTCTAAGGAGAAGATAAATCAATAGCTGTGGTTTCAAGATTATCGGGTCGGGCAGGAAAGAAGATGAAACCTATTAAAAAAATTGACCATATACAAGCCTACATGCGAATCAATTGTAGTTGATTTAGTTTCTCATATCTCTCTGTATTCCCATTTTTTGTCATGATTTCTGTTTCTACCATTTCTCCTCGACTTCATGTGATTATGCATGCCTACAAAATAGTTCATGGTAATAGGTAAAGAGAGAAGATAAGTAGATAAGAAGCAAAATGGATCAAGAGTTACAGATTATTGAACTTTTGGAAAATGAATAAACACAAATCTATGTAAATTTGGAATAATTTATATCATTAAAGGGAGAAAAGTATTTCCTGAAGCTAAAATAATTTGGAAGATTAATCTGATTGATTTTGAAGTAATTTTGTGTTTTCAGTTTTGTTACAAATTTGGTTTACGACCTTTGATGATTTATTTCTTTTCGAAGTAGGGACACTACTCTATTTTGAAGAAGTGAATGAAGTAGTGTTCTACTACCCATAGGTCCATAGGAATTTGAGGAGTTGGTTAACGATTAACTATGTTTGTCCTAAAAAATTGTATGACTTACAGACATAATATTAAAAGATTTGACGCTAAGGACATGTTTATTAACCAACACCTCAAAAAAATTTAGACTTGGATCGACCTGATCGATTTTTCGTGAACAATTATGATATGTATGAACCGATGGATATATTTGAACGGCACGGGTTAATCCCTAGTTATATCAACAGGACATAGTTATATTTCTTAAATAATTCATTAATGTTATTATTTCATAATTAAATTTATAAAAGCCTATATGCTAGAAGTGGCTTCCACCAAAAACCCTAACTGCAAATAATAAGAACTATATATGGATATAGATTTCTTAAAGTCCATCCATCATACTCCTATATAAACTCTAAAACAAATCTGAATCCCATCTATTCATTGACAATAATTAACGGCTTACATCATGGTGTTTAATCAGTAGACTCACCTAAATATGTACAAAATTTAAAAGACGAGGGTACCCAAATACACCATAATATTTTATTTATCAACCTATAAGTCCTTTACCAAGTGTAATCGTTTATGGACAGAGTCGAGACAATACAACAACTTCGGTACGCACTTCGTGTGATCGTCTATAGATACGAGATCGAGACAATACAACAACAAGATCACTTGTGTGATTGACTTTGGATTCAATATCGAGACGATACGACAACGAAGTGATCACTTGATAATACGTACGGTAATAACCGAAACTCTATAGGATCAATATCAAGTGTTATAAAATTAACGTACGAGTGCAGTTTACTTTAATTATAATAAAACAATTATAATGTGGAATAATAAAGTAAATGGCACAACAAGATTTTGTTAACAAGGAAACAGAAAATGCAGAAAAACCCCGGGACCTAGTCCAGTTTTGAATACTCTCATAATTAAGCCGATATACAAAATCTAATACCGACTTCATATAGTTGAGACCAAGTAGACTTCCCCATTGCTACTTAGTTTCCTCAGTATCCCTGCGCCTTCGACTTCTAGAGTCACGCACGTGAATCACCAATCCTTTTGATCGTATTCCAAACAGTAAAGAATAAATCTGTTTGGTAACCACTCTATTCAATCTTGGTAATAAGATATGTGAGTTGTTGACAAAGGCTTTTCTGTTTAATCTAACAAACTCCTTTGTATGGTTTGATCAATCTATCTTTTGATTACCGAAATAATCAAACTATAGATTTTCAATCAATCAATATAGATCTCAAAGACAAACTATAAGGTGATGCCGATCTCAAGCAACTAATCAATCAAGTCTATCAAAGATAAACACGATTCTAGTTAGATCCCATCCGATCGAGGTTTGTGCATATAATTCACAAGATACGAAAACTAATAAGAAAAACTTCGTCGTCTTCAAATCTTCGTTTTTCTTCAATAACCTGCACAACACCACTAGAAACCTCTTGTGATCAATCACACACAAAACAGAGTCTGTTAACAATGGATTATGACAAGATGTTTTTAGATCCGAAGATGGTTCTAAAGATCCCGTCAATACTTTGATCTAGTTTGAGTAAACCTTATATCAGAAGAGAAGATTCTTAAGAATAAACAAACTAGGTTCAATCAAAGTTTCAACAATCGTTAGTAAATCAAATCAATAATCGAAAACTACAATAACAATGCAATTATCTAGTTTCCCACCAACGGTACTCATAGAGCTTTCTTGATCGCAAAAAAGTCTTTAGACGAGCGATCGTAAGAGATTTCGCCTAATTAGGGTACTTTCCTCTCCAGATAGACGGCTCCACCAGAAACAACAAGAATGAAGTTTGCCTGGCTCTTAGGATAGTTTGCAAGAAATGCAAAATCAAGTATTTATACACCAACGTTGTTTGACAACAAGGAAATTCCAAACCCGAAAATATTATCAAGATATTCTCATTAAAATACCTAATTTCGGTTTTCCTATTTCCACTTTAAATGCCAAACCATATTTCCGAAAATTCTCATAAAAAACTTCTATTATTAGTCTAGCACATTAACTAACAATATTTTCCGGAGGATATGATTTAATTGCTGGTAATTAAAACATACACGATGAAAATCATAATTAAATGTTTTTCACTTTTTCGGACAAAGGATCACCTTGAGTATCAAGGAATATCTTTGAACAATTAATAATAAGAGTTATGTACATGTTCAAATAATGTTGACAACTAGAAGCTTCTCATCTTAGCAAATTCGAAACCCTGATTCACACACATCGTGAAGAAATATGTGATCAAGGAAATTTGGTTTTGCTCATGGAACCGATTAAACCATCACTCCAAAATATGTTGTGGTTATAACACACTACACCAAAACACCTAATTTGTAACGGTTATTTCAGATGCAAATAATTTTAGCAACGCTTAAGTAAGTTGCCCACACGGCGTCACAAATTTTTAGCAACGTCTGTATACGTTGCTTAAATTAAATAAAGCAACGTTTTATACGTTGCTCCATCCGTTGCTTTATAGAGTTAAAGAAACGTATGTAGACGTTGCTTAAATTAAATAAAGCAACGAATTCGTTTTTTAAGCAACGTATTTAAACCGTTACTTTTGGTATCTCCACGTGTTAGTAGGTCCCACGGGAAAAGATGACATCATGTTTTCCTTCTGCAACATTCAAACGTTGCAAATTTTTAATCATTTTTTAAAAAAATTGGAATTGTGCTGATTATTTTTTCCAGATTTCTGTATCTGCATATATAGATTTCTCAACCTGCACACACCATTCTAGACAAACATTTGCACATGTACCACATTCAAGATGAAGAAATAGACCTGATATGTCATCCATGTAGAAGGAATAACAAGGTATATAAATATACATAGATAATAAGATTGATTCATCATTACCACCAAGAACATTTACATCATGTTTGTTTTCTCCTCTATATATGTAGAGGGTTCTACGTAGAGGTTTACCTCTATCTCTATATAAATGTCACTACCCAGAGCCTTTTAAATTTATGTTTGTTTAACCACTATCTAATAAATCTATATTTATATTTAAATTTGTATATTTCACATTTTACCCTTATAAAATTCAAAAATTCCAAGATTCATTCCAAATCAACATTTTTAAAATTCAAAAAATGTTTTCAAAACAGTTCCAATCCCTATAAAACAATCCACCAAATACACAACAGCAACTCACGTCTGTAGACTGCCCTTTGAGCTCCAGACTTCAACCAAAACTCCCACGAAATTATAGCATCAATACAAGTCACTTCTTAACCTCCATTTCAAGCCAACGGAACCCCTGTTGTTGTGTATAAAAATCCAGTTCAAAACCCTTGCACAAAACTTATCCAATTCACTGTCAAATTCAGACTTCATCCCAACCGAAACAACAATCATTCAAGCACAATCTCATCCCCCCCCCCCCCGAGCTCAGAAACCCATCTCTCAAATCCCATTGCTTTTGAGCATGAACAAACCTCAATTCCACTCAACTCTTCACCCAACAACAACCACCATTTCAATACCCAAATCAGCCTGTAAATTGATTTACAACCTTCTTTGTTCTTCTAAGCTAAAACTACTCTGAATCCTCTTCTAAATCGCCATAATTAACATCACCATCAGATCCCCAAATACCGACCACTTCCATTTCTTCCCCTTGTTGGCTTCATATGAGACTCTCAACCCTTGATAAATACCGATCGAACCCATGGCTGGCAGCAACAAAATAGTGCTCTATTCACGCCAAAGCAAAAATAGGAGATAACCGGCACATCTACTGCTTGTGTTACCTAAATGTCAACATATGATTCCGCCAAAACAAGGTCAGCAGTCAGAAGTTGGCTTTATCATAAATTTAGGACCTCTTACATATCAGATAACTGACAAGACAGAGCAATTTTAGACATGAAGCAAAAATCTGGAGTATTAACAAAAGATCGCGGACTTTTATGCAGAAGACAAAGAATGAACTAGCACAAAGAATTATGCTGCATTAAATTTCAAGATGTTTTTAGATCCGAAGATGGTTCTAAAGATCCCGTCAATACTTTGATCTAGTTTGAGTAAACCTTATATCAGAAGAGAAGATTCTCAAAAATAAAAAAACTAGGTGCAATCAAAGTTTCAACAATCATTAGTCAATCAAATCAATAATCGAAAACTACAATAAGAATGCAATTATCTAGTTTCCCACCAATGGTACTCATAGAGCTTTCTTGATCGCAAAAAAGTCTTTAAACGAGCGATCGTAAGAGATTTCGCCTAATTAGGGTACTTTCCTCTCCAGATAGACGGCTCCACCAGAAACAACAAGAATGAAGTTTGCCTGGCTCTTAGGATAGTTTGCAAGAAATGCAAAATCAAGTACCAAGGTTGTTTGACAACAAGGAAATTCAAAAACCGAAAATATTGTCAAGATATTCTCATTAAAATACCTAATTTCGGTTTTCCTATTTCCACTTTAAATGCCAAACCATATTTCCGAAAATTCTCATAAAAAACTTCTATTATTAGTCTAGCACATTAACTAACAATATTTTCCATAGGATATGATCTAATTGCTGGTAATTAAAACATACATGATGAAAATCATAAAAAAAAATTCGCTTTTCGGACAAGGGATCACCTTGAGTATCAAGGAATATCTTTGAACAATTGATAATAAGAGTTATGTACATGTTCAAATAATGTTGACATCTAGAAGCTTATCATCTTAGCAAACTCGAAACCCTGATTCACACACATCATGAAGAAATATGTGAATCATGGAAATTTGGTTTTGCTAATGGAACCGATTAAACCATCACTCCAAAATATGTTGTGGTTATAACACACTACACCAAAAACCCTAATTTGTAACGGTTATTTCAGTTGCAAATAATTTCAGCAACGCTTATGTACGTTGCCCACATGGCAATTTTTTAGCAAAGTTTACATACGTTGCTTAAATTAAATAAAGCAACGTTTTATACGTTGCTCCATCTGTTGCTTAATAGAGTTAAAGCAACGTATTCGTTTTTTAAGCAACGTATTTAAACCATTACTTTTGGTATCTCCACGTGTCAGTAGGTCCCACAGGAAAAGATGACATCATGTTTTCCTTCTGCAACATTCACATACGTTGCAAATTTTTAATCATGTTTTAAAAAAAATGGAATTCTGCTGATTATTTTTTCCAGATTTCTGCAGCTGCATATATAGATTTCTCAACCTGCACACACCATTCTAGATAAACATTTGCACATGTACGACATTCAAGATGAAGCAGAAGACCTGATATGTTATCCATGTAGAAGGAATAACAAGGTATATAAATATACATAGATAATAAGATTGATTCGTCATTACCACCAAGAACATTTACATCATGTTTGTTTTCTCCTCTATATATGTAGAGGGTTCTACGTAGAGGTTTACCTCTATCTCTATATAAATATCACTACCCCGAGCCTTTTAAATTTATGTTTGTTTAACCACTATCTAATAAATCTATATTTATATTTAAATTTGTATATTTCACATTTTACCCTTATAAAATTAAAAAATTCCAAGATTCATTCCAAATCAACATTTTTAAAATTCAAAAATGTTTTCAAAACAGTTCCAATCCCTGTAAAACAATCCACCAAATACATAATAGCAACTCACGTCTGTAGACTGCCCTTTGAGCTCCAGACTTCAACCAAAACTCCTACGAAATTATAGCATCAATACAAGTCACTTCTTAACCTCCATTTTAAGCCAACGGAACCCATGTTGTTATGTATACAAATCCAGTTCGAAACCCTTGCACAAAACTTATCCAATTCACTGTCAAATTCAGACTCCATCCCAACCGAAACAACAATCATTCAAGCACAATCTCATCATCCCCCCTCGAGCTCAGAAACCCATCTCTCAAATCCCATTGCTTATGCTCATGAAAAAACCTCAATTCCACTCAACTATTCACCCAACAACAACCACCATTTTAATACCCAAATCAGCCTGCAAATTGATTTACAACCTTCTTTGTTCTTCTCAGCTAAAACTACTTCGAATCCTCTTCTAAATCGCCATAATTAACAGCACCATCAGATCCCCAAATACCGACCACTTCCATTTCTTCCTCTTGTTGACTTCATATGAGACTCTCAACCCTTGATAAATACCGATCGAACACATGGCTGGCAGCGACAAAATAGTGCTCTATTCACGCCAAAGCAAAAATAGGATATAACCGGCACAGCTACTGCTTGTGTTACCTAAATGTCAACGTATGATTCCGCCATAACAAGGTCAGCTGTCAGAAGTTGGCTTTATCATAAATTTAGGACCTCTTACATATCAGATAACTGACAAGCCAGAGCATTTTAGACATGAAGCAAAAATATGGAGTATTCACAAAAGATCGTGGACTTTTATGCAGAAAGACAAAGAAGGAACTAGCACAAAGAATTATGTTGCATTAAATTTCAAAATTCCTAAACCTATCCAAATTTCTTCCAATTGCACTTCCATGCTTTGGATCATATAACACCAGACAGTGCGAATTCAAGAATACAATACTCCCATTGTTAAAAGACCAATCTTCATGGCAGACTGTCAATTCATATTCGTAACTGCCTGAATTATTATCTCATTGGAGATAACATAACGTTTAGACCAAGATGCTATGATGCTCAATCTTGGGTAGTCATTATGCTCATTCATGAATATCAGAAACTAAACAAAAAGTTTTACTAGAAGATATTATACATAAACATATTACCTCCTGTAATGGAATCTCTTCCCTAAACTGAGTTTTCCTTCTTCCTCCTAGAAAGAGAGATGGGAATATAGTAGACATAGATATTGATGAATTCATGAGACTATTTCTACTTCGATACTACGAGCTAGCGTCATCTCCATGACTCCATCCGTCCTGATGTATGACCTCTTGGAACATCTATACCTAATTCTATCACTCTTGGATCTGTTCATCCTGATGGTTCAGCCTTGGCTAAGATTGGGTTTCACTGTATATACGCATAAATCCATTTTCTCGGTTACACCTTGCTCCACAAAGTAGCTTGTGACCGGTAACACCTTGCTTCCCGAATTAGCTTGTGATCGGTTACACCTTGCTTCACAAAGGTAGCTTGTGATCGATTACAACTAACTTCCCAATTCATCTTGTGAACAGTTATACCTTGGATTCCAAGGTAACTTGTGACTGGTTACAACTTGCATTCCAATATAGATTTTGATCGGCTACACCTTAATTTCCAATGTAACTTATGACCGATTATAACTAGATATATTATATAGGTTATGACCGGTTATACCGTAAATCTCAACAAGTTAACATAGGTTCTACCTTGTCATCTTATATTGGTCATTCAAAAGATATTCAATAAAGAACCTGACCAATCATGATTTCCTTTCGATTATGAAACAAGTTCATATACGTACTTCCTTTAAACAAATGTTTTTCTAGGGTGAAATCATACCTAATCAAACAACTATATACAATAGGTTATGTTGATGTCGTATTTACGAAGTTAAAAATATAGGCATTATACTTCGTATTTCAATAAATTCCTTGACACTTTGATCATAATGCCATGACCAAGTCTAACCACTAGAGTATTATTTATATACATCTTCGGATGTTATGTTTTCAATATAATCGGACTTGAAAGATACGTTAGGAATGGAAACAAGATCAATTCAATATTACTAACTTCAAGAGGAAGGATGATGTCGTCGTTGTAGTTGTTACTGCTTCACATTCTTCAGGTCTTCGGAGTAATACTTGTACGTCTCAACATTCCTAGACTTTCTAGTCTAACCTAAACGAAGTTGACTCTAGTATTTATTCAAGCGACTCTAGATGAGTTTTGATACTAAAATATGACAACCAAACTTGACATACCAACGCTTGGTTGTTCAACCGAGCTATGCTCTAACAATCTCCCCCTTTGTAAATTTTAGTGACAAAACTCTTATTACATATGGAGCTAAACGAATTACAAAATAACTCATTCTTCATATGCTTGATTCCAAGTTTCAACAGCACAATAACCTGTATATATTTAATAAATAAATGTCGTTGTTAACATTTGACTAACAAAAGCTTTTACTCCCCCTAAAGGCAAGCTAGGTAACTATTCAATCCGAACATCTTTGTTATTCCCCTTTTGTGGTATGAAATACTACATGGTATTATGATATGTTTCTCCTCCTTAGTCTATGCTTTACTCTTTCGTTAGATGTAACATTTTAAGCACAAATGTCATTTCCTAGTGATTAAAAATCACTCGTTTACTCCATATATTTCTCCCCCTTTTTGTCACAAAAATGACAAAGGTACGAGCAATCAAAAGACAAACCGAAAGGATCTTACAAATCTATAAGACTTGTACAACCTTAGATAACCAATATTAAAACCGAAACTACAAAAGTAATTTAGTTTTAATATGTTATCAAGGAAACAATTCCCCGAAGAAATTTTCCCTTTAGTTCGAAATCGACTAAGATACTTAATTCTTTTGTCAAACCGATTGCGTATGTACAATCGCTTATTTCGACAAGACTCAAATAGAGATCAGAATTAACTATATTTCTCTTTTCAGGCTCTAATTATTCCATAAAATAACTTAGACCTTTCCCTTTAGACAAGACAAACACTAGGTTAGTTAACTAGTTTTTCTTGTCAAGGCATTCGATTAGACTTGAATAATCGAATCCTCCAATTGATAAGTCTAACTAAGATCATAATTAACTTAGTTTCTCTTATCCAGAATCATATGGACTAAACAAATGACCCTGTAATTTTGTTAAGCTAAACACATTAGATATAGACCAAAAGAAATCAACTTGCCATTGTTTTTCTTAACCGGAAGCAATTGAAACAAATATAATCACTGTAAGCACCGCAATTGCACCGAATTTCGTTAAGAAAAAACACTTGATACCAATCAATAAAGAAGATACCAACTCATAAGCAAAAAATAAATTGACATAGTTTTTCTTAACCGGAAACAATTGAATCATAACAATCAATCCGTATAGCATAATGGAACATATCAATTGTACCGAAATTTTGTTAAGAAAAAGTAAAATATATGCAATAAACTCAAGCTTTTCTTAAACATGAAAAACGATTAACTAACAATAAAAATCGTTACCTCAGTTTCCGCAGCCACTACTCCCCAGAAAGATATATCGTTTAAGCACCAGTTCAATAAGAACTCTTCCACAGAGTGTTGTCATCCTCTCGCAAAAACAAAAGAACAACAACAAAAGCAACCTTTACCAGATAAAGGTTGAATCGGTTTTAACTAATGCGTGCTAATATCTAAAGTTCAAACCCGAAACACATATGTTATGATAAACACAACTTATGTAAACATAAATTGATTATCAACATATTGTGACTTTTCACATATATGTTTCAATCGGAACACCTTATGATCATTTGATAAAGCCTACCAACATAGGCTAGAACTTAATCTCGATAAATCAAAAATCCACACAAACCATAAGGGTAATACATAATATGAGATTGAAACTTAAAGTTAATGAAAACCAACGTTTATCTCACACATCAAAAGCAATCATATGTATACCAAATATTTAGTTTATAGAATATAAACAAACATTAGTACACGTGACTTACATATGAGCTACACTATCAAAACTTTCTTATGATTTTGATATAGCAATCACGAAGATATGATGCAAAGATCGTTTATACTCAAAAGTCACTAATCATAAGGAAGTGAGCCAATAAATGAGAATGAAACACAATGGTTTATCTCATAAACTCAAATGAAGTACACCATAATTATTCAACATCAAATCAAGTATTGCAATTACCTCAATCTTGAAGGGACTGAAATTACGAAAACAACGCAAAAGAAATGAGGTCATTCCGAGTTCGGACGAAGAAGTTACGTGCAGAACAGTTTTACACTCCTTTCGCATGGACTAGGTTATGACCGGTTACACCTTGATCCCTAGGTTAGGTTGTAACCGGTTACACCTTGAATTCATACACAAAACTGTTTTAGTCATAACTTTTGCGTACGATGTCCGAATTCAGTAATTTTTGGCTCGTTTTAACCGTATAAACAAGATATACACATATACGACCTATAGATATCAATGCTATAAACTAATAATTACCGTTTCTATCAAATGCTCAATTGTGGATAGAGAAGGTATGAGTAAAGAAGAGAAAAATCTCCCTGAAGATGTCAAATAGTCATATAATAACCGAGAGGTCATGTGCTAAGTTTCAAGTGCTTCCTCACCTTTCATAAGATTGAGCATAAATGTGAGCATGCACATTCCAACACAACTAGGTTGTGTTTATTTGAGCCTTGTCTTCTTTGTCACAAGTGACTAAGACAGAATAATTCTTGACTTCTTGCTTGGTTTGCTTACTCTTGTTCCATCTCTTGTTTTATTATTTGACTTAGGATGATGAGTGTCATTATCTCAACGTGCATTTGAATAAGAGACATTAGACACCATGATGTCTTTCTTTAGCCTTTCATGAAGATTCTCATAATCATTGTTACCAATATTTATCAAACGAAAGTTATTCTTGTGTCTAACTTTTGGTCCCTCTTTGGCTATGGAAGACTTCGGGACCCATTTATAGATGGGTTTCGCAGGAGCAGCTTTCGCCTTCATACCATTAGGACGATTGTCCTTTTGGATACTTTGCGAAACATCTTTTCTCCAATTTGGAACATCAGATTTTGTCTTCGCATTTACAAAGTCATCTCTCTTTCTATAGTCAGGTCTTTTATGAGATGACCTTGTCGAGCGATAGGAAAAACTTGAACTATCATTATAATAATTCTTTATCCTAAACTTAGGACAATAATGATTTGAATTCCTTCGGGGAGAAAACTTATCCAATTCGATTGATACAAAAGAAAATGCATTCTACATCTTACGAACTTTGCATCCCCATTGCAAGTGTCATTTATTATCACAATAATAACAATGTTTAGTAACATAAGGAGTGTGAGTTTTAATGTTACCTTTTTGTGGAACCTCTTGCATTGGAGCTCGACAATTTTTCATCTTCTTCTTATCTTTGTTCAACGTTATTACTTTCTTAACATTAGCAGAAGTGATTTCTTTGATAGCTGCACTTGAAGATTCTGGTTGAACATGATTCTTTGACATGACAGGCTTTATTCTTTACAAGAAATGAAAGCATCTTTGACATCAGTGGAAGCCTATGATTGAGAAGAATTTGTAGCTGTGACAAACTTTACCTCTTTGCTAATGTTTGAAGCATATATTCCCTTATATCCCAATCCTCGTGTATCACGATGATTTTTACTTGCTTATAGCATTGAGAGGTTAAATTGTTTGAGCTATCAATGCGCTTTTTCAAGTTCAAATTTTCTTCTTCCAACATCTTGATTTTATCAAGAGAACCAGTTATATTAGCCTCAAGGCGTTTTTCCCGAGAGAGAAATTCACCTTATTTCTCTTTAAAACTCTTTTGTTGAGAGTTAATCATTGCTTCGGATTCAACAAGTTTATTTTCTGACAAAAAGAGATCTCTCCAAAGATTTTCACATTCAAGTTTATTTGAATTTAGATCTTCTGTACGCTCTTTAAGAAGAGTATTAGTGAGGCGATAACCACTATAATATCCTTCGCAAACCTTATTCGGTTTCTTGTTCTCATGACAAAGAGGAGTCATAAAACCAAGAAAAACTGAAGTTCTCAGTTTTTTATTTGTCAAAGGATCCAGTAGTTTAGAGTATTATGAGATATCCTCATCTACATCTCGTTAAAAATCCGAGTCATCATCATCGAAAATTTCATACAACTTTTCTTGTGGACGTTTTCCCCAGTTGTCATCAGTTTCTACATCATTAAAAAGATTAATTTGTCTAGTAGTTTCTCTCGAGATGATTTCATGAATGTCCTCAGATATTGATTCGTAGATTCCATCATCAAGTGTTAATTCAAAACCTTGATACCTTGCTTTACGTTAACTGAATCATTCTTAATTTCTATAATAACAAATTTTAAATTCCAGTCTTATAGGTTGGATCACACCAAACACAAATTGTTAGATCTTTTCGTGTTTTCCTTCTCTGATACCAATTGAAAAGAGGAGGGTACCCAAATACACCACAATCTTTTATTTGTCATCCTATAAGTCCTTTACCAAGTGTGATCGTCTATGGACTGAGTCGATACAATACAACAACTTCAGTACACACTTGTGTGATCGTCTATGGATACGAGATCGAGACAATACAACAACAAGATCACTTGTGTGATTGACTATGGATTCAAGATCGAGACGATACGACAACGAAGTGATCATTTCATAAGAGGTACGGTAATAACCGAAACTCTATAAGATCAATATAAAGTGTGGAATTAACGTACGAGTGCGATTTACTTTAATTATAATAAAACAATTATAATGCAGAATAATAATGAGGAAACCAAAAATGCAGAAAAACCCCGGGACCTAGTCCAGTTTTGAATAATCTCAGAATTAAGTCGTTATACAAAATCTAATACCAACTTCGTATATTTGAGACCAAGTAGACTACCCCTAGCTACTTAGTTTCCTCAATATCCCTGCGCCTTCGACTTCTAGAGTCACACACGTGAATCACCAATCCTTTTGATCGTATTCCAAACAGTATTGGATAAATCTGTTTGGTAACCACTCTATTCAATCTTGGTAATAAGATAGGTGATTTTTTGACAAAGGCTCTTCTGTTCAATCTAATAAACTCCTTTATCTGGTTAGATCAATCTATCTTTTGATTACTGAAATAATATCACTATAGATTTGCAATCAATCAATGTAGATCTCAAAGAGAAATAAGGTGATGCCGATCTCACGCAACTAATCAATCAAGTCTATCAAAGATAAACACGATTCTAGTTGGATCCCAGCCGATCAAGGTTTGTGCACACAATTCACAAGATACGAAAACTAATAAGAAAAACTTTGTTGTCTTCAAATCTTCGTTTGTCTTCAATAACCTGCACAACACCACTTGAAACCTCTTGTGATCAATACACACATAACGGAGTTTGTTAAAAATGGATTATCCGAAGATGGTTCTAAAGATCCCGTCAATACTCTAATCTAGTTTGAGTAAACCTTATATCAGAAGAGAAGATTCTCAAGAATAAACAAACTAGGTGCAATCAAAGTTTCAACAACCGTTAGTCAATCAAATCAATAATCGAAAACTAGAATAACAATGCAATTATCTAGTTTCCCACCAACGGTACTCGTAGAGATTCTTGATACCACATAAGTCTTTAAACGAGCGGTCATAAGAGATTTTTCCTACTTAGGGTACTTTCCTCTCCAGATAGACGGCTCCACCAGAAACAACAAGAATGAAGTTTGCCTGGATTATAGGATAGTTTGCAAGAAATATAAACTCAAGTATTTATACACCAAGGTTGTTTGGACAACAAGGAAATTCCAAACCGAAAATATTCTCAAGATATTCTCATTAAAGTACCTAATTTTGGTTTTCCTATTTCCACTTTAAATGCCAAATCATATTTCTGAAAACTCTCATAGATAACTTCTATTATTAGTCTAGCACATTAACTAATAATATTTTCCAGAGGATATGCTTTAATTGCTGGTAATTAAAACATATATGCTGAAAATCATAATTAAATGATATTCACCTTTTCGGACAAGGGATCACCTTGAGTATCAAGGAATATCTTTGAACAATTAATGATAAGAGTTATGTACATGTTCAAATAATGTCGACATCTAGAAGCTTCTTATCTTAGCAAACCCGAAACCCTAATTTACACACATCATGAAGAAATATGTGAATCATGGAAACTTGGTTTTGCTCATGGAACCGATTAAACCATCACTCCAAAATATTTTGTGACCGGTTATAACATGATTCCCAAGATAGGCTGTAATCGGTTACATCTTGCTCTACAAAGTAGCTCGTGACTGGTTACACCTTGGTTCCCGAATTAGCTCGTGATCGGTTACACCTTGCTTCCCAAAGGTAGTTTGTGATCGATTTCAAATAACTTCCCAATTCATCTTGTGACCGGTATACCTTTGACAACTTGCATTCCAATATAGCTTGTGATCGGTTACACCTTTATTTCCAATGTAACTTGTGACCTATTACAACTAGCTATATTATATAGGCTATGACTGGTTATACCATAAATCTCAACAAGTTAAGATAGATCCTACCTTGTCATCTTATATTGGTCATTCAAAAGATATTCAATAAAGAACCTGACCAATCATAATTTCCTTTCGATTATGAAACAAGTTCATATATGTACTTCCTTTAAACAAATGTTATAAAACATTGTAACCTAGGGTGAAATCATACCTACATAATGCACACATAATCAAATAAAAATATACAATAGATTATGTCGATGTCGTATTTGTTGGAAATTTGGGTTATAAATCATGCAAATTATGATTTCAATTACTAATTCATAATACCCAGGCTTTAATTTCTTCAAAACAAACAAAACATAGTTCAGACAATCTATCAAATACCATGTCTACAACTTGTAAATGACGTACCTTGTTAGCAGTGAGAAGAACAAAATGAATTCAAAGCCTTTGATCTTGATGTACAAAAAGCATTAAATTGAAAGTAACTTACACGGGTGTATTGAGGCGAGGTAATCCTCTTTCCTGAAAGCTTTAACTTCCCATCAACGGTGCATAACGTTTATGGAGTAATCTTAGCCAAGATACAACAATACCATTGATGTTAACTTGCACTAGAATAACATCAAAACAATCGAACGTAAAGCAGCAACAAACTTTCGGATTAAGATGCTAAATGAAGATTTTGATTTCAATAAAACAAAGGAAACTTTCTCGTTTTTTCTATGTCTGTATGTTGAAGAACATTGGGTTCTTATATTGCTAAAGGTGACGGTTCACCAAAAGCCTTAACCCCAAACTGAATGGTCGCAACGATTGGGACCAGACACAACTTTATTCATATCGGAAATGGATTTGGGGGCCCGTCCAAATCCAGATTTCCTAAAATCCCCCACATGAATAAAATTGCGTACACAGACATTTATAAAAATGCTTAATTCTAACCCTATACTCTAATGCAGACACTAGAGAGTTTGTGCGCAGAACATCACTACATCAGGAAAGATAGCTTTTGTCTTTGAATCTTCATTAGTGAATATCTACCGGACTTACTAGTTGTTCAGTGAACGCGATGTCTTGAACTGCTCAACTTTATAATATAAGTCGATACAATAGATATGACATAGCTTATTTTCTTACTTCATTGGTTCTCGGTTGTGTTCGTTTCGGCCCTGAACAATCTTGGAATTCATGAGTGCTCTTATATTAACGTAGCCTTATAGTTATCGCGGAAGCGGCCCCACTTCTCACTCATATAGGTGATCTTCTATTTGAAAGTATCCTGCCATACTTTTCTTAGTCATACTAAGCTATAGGAATCATTAAGAGAAATTCTTAACCTCTCACTTGACAGGTGACACTGTTTCATCATAGAAATGGGAAAGAGAGTAATCTCTCAGTGTCTCTGGCCAGTATTTTACAACTTAGTTTGCCCTTTTGAACCTAGACCATGGGATCTCCAATCGCTAAGTTGGGTTACCGCTGTAAGTTACTCTATATTTGTAGGCAATAGTCTCATTCCCCTCGATGATGCAATTACTTGCTCTCTGGATAATCCTTTTGTAAGTGGATCCGCTAAATTATCCTTGGACCTTATATAACTCACTGTTATAATTCCACTAGAGTGTAATTGCTTAATGGTTTCATGTCTAAGACATATGTGTTTAGACTTACCATTATACATTTTACTATGAGCCTTTGCTATAGCCGCTTGACTATCGCAATGTATGTTTATTGGCGAAACGGGTTTAGGCCATATTGGTATACCTTCAAGGAGATTTCGAAGCCACTCTGCTTCTTATGCTGCTTTGTCTAAAGCAATAAACTCATCCTCCATAGTTGATCTAGAGATCAACGTTTGTTTGGATGATTTCCATGATATGGCAGCCCCGCCCGTAGTACATACATAGCCACTAGTAGCCTTAGTATCATCAGTGTCTGAGATCCAATTTGCATAAACATATCCTTCAAGAACTGATGGATAATTTGTATAATGCAATCCATACTCCTTCGTATGTCTCAAGTATCTCAAAACTCTTATTAAGGCTTGCTAATGAGTTTCACTAGGGTTACTCGTAAACCTACTTAGTTTACTCACGGAACATGCTATGTCTGGCCTAGTACAACTCGTTAGATACATAATACTGCCAATCACACGAGAGTATGCCAATTGGTTAACTCCCTTGCCAAAGTTCTTTCTAAGATGGACATTATGATCTAACGGTGTTCGTACCGTTTTCTCGTCACCCTTGTTGAATTTTTACTAAATTTTCTCAATGTAGTGTGTTTGAGATAATTTAATCCCTTCTCTAGTTCTAGATATTTTAATTCCAAGAATGACATCTGCCTTGCCTAAATATTTCATATCAAATTTTTTAGACAATATTTTCTTTGTAGACTTAATAATTTCAGGATTGTTACCCATTATTAACATGTCGTCTACATATAAACATATTATCACTATGCCCATGGGTGTTACTTTGGTGTAAACAGATTTGTCACACACATTAGCTTTAAACCCATTTGATAATACGGTTGTGTCAAATTTTTCATGCCATTGCTTTAGTGCTTGCTTTAATCCATAAAGAGACCTAACCAATCGACATACTTTCTTTTCGTTACCGGGTACGACAAATCCTTCCGGTTTCTCCATGTATATTTCTTCCTCTAACTCCCAATTCAAGAAGGCGGTTTTTACATCCATTTGATGTATTTCTAGATTATACAATGCAGATATTGTTATAAGCATTCGTATAGATGTTATTCTAGTGACAGGAGAATAAGTATCAAAATAATCCAAGCCTTCTTTTTGCTTAAAGCCTTTAACCACTAGCCCGGCTTTATACTTATCGATAGTTTCATCCGGTTTTAGTTTTAGTTTTCGTTTGAAAACCCAAATGTTTAAAACCAGAAGGTAAATCAGTCATCTCAAGAGTGTGATTTTTCATGATGGAATCTATTTCGCTATCAACTGCCTCCTTCCAACATGGTGCTTCTAAAGTTGACATTGCTTCCGCAAATGTTCGAGGCTCATCTTCTAACATACATGTTAATGTTACAAAATCAGAACCAAAATTTCTTGCAACTTTATCCCTCTTACTTCTTCGCGGCTCATCAACAACCTTTTCGGCTTGTTGTGTAGACGACTGCGAAGTAGCATCATTTCCACTTTCAGTAATTGTTTTCCTTTTCAAAGGATTGCTATAATCTGGTTTACGAAATATATTTTCGAAGAAACTGCATCCCTCGATTCTAAAACCGTATTCACATGAATATCTTTGATGTCAGAATTTTGAACCAAAAATATGTAGGCACTACTATGTTCAGCGTAGCCTATAAAGATGCAATCCACTATTTTTGGTCCTATTTTAACCCTTTTAGGAAGTGGCACTGCAACTTTCGCACCTATAAGAAGGTGGCCTTCCCTTCCATAATTCGTAAGGGGTCTTGTCCTTCTTATTGTGAGGGCACTTATTGAGAATGTAATTCGCAGTATGTATCGCCTCCCCCCACAAGTTCTCGGGTGCTCCAGAATTTCTCAAAAGAGCATTCTTCATATCTTTCAAAGTTCTATTCTTTCGTTCCGCAATGCCATTGGATTGTGGAGAATAGGGTGGTGTTACTTGATGAATGATTCAACTTTTTTCACAAAGTTCTTTAAGTGGTTCCACATACTCACCACCCCTATTACTCTTGACCATCTTAATTTTACGATTAAGTTGGTTCTCAACTTCATTTTTATAAAGTTGGAATTTTTCAAGAGCTTCATCTTTACTTCTCAACAAGTAAATTTGGCAATACCTTGTACTATCATCAACAAAATTCATGACATACTTCTTCCCACCTGTACTAGGAACCATCTTTAAATCACTCAAATCCGAGTGTACCAAGTCCAATGGTTCCGTATTTCTCTCAACGGTAGGATATGGAAGCCTTGCAAATTTAGATTCGACACAAATTTCACATATTTTTGTGAAGTTTATATCAAACTTAGGTAGCAGTTCCATATCCATCAATTTCTTAAGAGAATGATAATTAACATGACCTAATCTTTCATGCCAAATTGAACTAGATTCTGTCATGTATACGGAAGAAGTATCTCTATTTAATACTGACATAATTGTCGTTGCATTTGCTTTAAAGATTCCTTCACTAAGGTAGCCCTTTCCCAAGAATACATTGTTTTTAGAGATAACAAAGCTATTAGAAATAAATTCTAACTTGAAACCATGTTTCACAAGTAATCCGCCATAAATTAAATTTCTACGAATTTCAGGAACGTGTAGTACTTCGGTCAAGGTAATTTTCTTACCCGAAGTGAACTTAAGTACTACATTTCCCTTGCCTCGAACTACTGAAGTTGCGGTATTACCCATATATAAGGATTCACTATTATCAATGGTTTCATAGTTAGAAAACATAGACCGATGTAGACATACATGTCAAGTCGCTCCCGTATCAATCCACCACTAATTTGGATTGCTCACCATATTAACTTCCGATACAACGGAAATGGTATACGGCATACTAGATGTTAGAGCACTGGTTGGTCGAACTCGCAAGCGTTGCTATCTCAAGCTTGTTTGTCAAGTTTAGTTGCCAAAACTATAAGTCTTGATTTCTAGTTTACTTATAGCTAAGTCTCGGACTAGGATAATAAGTGTAGTTGAGCTCTAGACTCCACGACGTTCATCATGCAAAGACGAAGAACTACTCAAGGAACTGGTGGAACTTCATCGACAAAAAGGTATGTGGAGACTTGAACTTATCTATCACTCAAAAGTCTATCTACTCTATCTCCTATCTTGAAACAAAAGTCGTATTGCTATATAGGCTTCGATTATACACATTTGGTATTTCGAGCCGAGTTTATCTCTCTTATCTATTTCTAAAAATATGTGTTGGTAATCTTTCGCTTTGGACTAGTTCATCTTTACTCGTGACGAAAGTCATGTTGGTTATTTCAATATCTTGAAAATCGCTTTGATGAAAAATAGTTTGTGAATAACAACTATATAACATCCTCTAAGAATGTTTCAATGATTTAAATGAGAGTTTAGAACATGTAACCGTCTTTTGATATAAGCATAGTGTGTTTTCACATTTGTGTAAAAGTCCAAAACCGGGAACCCAAAGTATGTGTACCCGTACGCGTACTGGCGGTTGTTGGAAATCCGGGACAGTATGCGTACCCGTACGCGTACTGGCGGAAAGTTCACGTCCGTGAATTTCTGCCGGAGTTGATAAGTGAAAACAAACTCAATCCGGTTACTTACGTACGCATACCCGTTCGCATACTTAGGTAGGTTACTTTCTAAAATCGGTTTTTTCATGAACTAAAACATTTATATATATATTAAGGAATGCAATCTTTGCAAACCATGGCTATAATGTTCATGAATTGATTCGAGTGAATCAAAATCGATTTTTCTTCGATTGTGTATTGTATACTTCTATGAGATCTAAGCAATTGAAAACCTCTCTAACTAGTTCATTTGAGTCATTTGAGTTAGTTATGATGAAGATGAATAAGGTTGATATGAAAGTGCTCATATGGCTAACCATTGGTTAACTATTGTTGAACCAACTAGGTGTACATGTTTAGGTACGGTTACTCAAAACTAAATGAAGTCACTTTTCAATTGTGTATAACAAGCTAACTTCGATCTAACGATTATCTAATCAGGTTTTCATCTAACGATGAATATTGAATGCTTTGTTACCAAGGTAACTTAGATTGCAAACCCTGATTTGAAGACTATATAAAGGAGAACTCTAGCAACTGTGAAACCTAATCCCCACACCTCATGTGTGGTACTAGTTGTGATTAAAGTCGGTTCTCCTTTAACCTTAGGTTTTTCTCGAGACCCTGTAGGTTAACGACTTATAGACTTCATTGGGATTGTGAAGCCAGACCCAACTATTTTCTCTGTAGTTGCGTGATCTGATCTTGCTGTTTCTATCGTGATTGAGTGCAATTGTAAGATTGGCTTGAGATTTATATCTCCGATAGGAAAGATTGAAAAGTAGTCACAAACACCTTCATTTCATCGTTTGTGATTCCACAATATCTTGTTTCGCTAGTCGATTAAGATTATTGTGAGGTGACTGATAATTCTAGGCTATTCTTCGGGAATATAAGTCCGGGTTATCGATTGGTTCCTGTTCACCTTGATTTATCAAAAGACGGAAAAAAACTCATAGGTATTTCTGTGGGAGACAGATTTATCTATTCCTATAGACTTTTCTGTGTGAGACAGATTTTTTTATTCAAGTCTTCGACTTTGGGTCGTAGCAACTCTTAGTTGTGGATGAGATCAGCTAAGGGAATCAAGTGCGTAGTATCCTGCTGGGATCAGAGACTTAAGGAGCGAAACTGTACCTTGGATAAGTATGAGATTTATTGGGGTTCAACTACAGTCCAGACCGAAGTTAGTTTGTAGTAGGCTAGTGTCTGTAGCGGCTTAATACAGTGCGTGTTCAATCTGGACTAGGTCCCGGGGTTTTTCTGCATTTGCGGTTTCCTCGTTAACAAAACATCTGGTGTCTGTGTTATTTCTTTTCCGCATTATATTTTGTTATATAATTGAAATATCACAGGTTGTGCGTTGAATCGATCAATTGGTAAATCCAACCTTTGGTTATTGATTGAAATTGATTGATCCTTGAACATTGGTCTTTGGTACCGTTCAAGTTATTTCTCTTGTATTCAATCAGGCTCGCAAATATCTATTTGTTTGAGTAAGGATTGAATCGAGGAATTGAGATATAACTCTTTGATATACTTTTTATTAAGATTGAGTATGACTGTCTAATTGATTCTCTTAAAAGTATATTGGAGTTAGTCCATACAGATTGCTAAGAGAAATATTGGGTGAGGTTGTTAGACTCCTGCTTTTTCAATTGGTATCAGAGCAGGCAAACACATTAAAGACCTCATAAGTATGTGTTTGTAGCAATCTGATTATTATGGACGAGTCTATCTCTAATAACGTACCAGGTCAGAAATTACTAGATGATTTTAAAAGCTTGAATTCACTTGAGAGAACTGTCACATCTAAGTCAATATCTAAATATTCTCTGAATGTCGAAACTGTTGATTGGGAAACACGCCTAGAAGAACAGTTGGATGAACTTTCTGATGAAAGTGATTCAGATATTGATAGAGATGTTGATGAGGAAGTCTCAGTGTATGCAAAGTTTTTTGATTCATTGAAAATCAAGAAGATTACAACTTCTCATGTCACACCTCTTCTGACTCCTCTCTGTCGAGAAAACAAGAAATTGAAAAGGATTTACGGAGGTCTTTATGGTTGGAATCGCTCTTGCGAATCGATCCTCAAAGATTCCGAGGAAAACCTGAGTAGAAAGTCACTTGAATTTTGTAATATTTATCAAAAATACTTCTTGTAGGAAGAGAAACTTGCAGAAACTGAAGCATGGATTAACTCTCAACAAGCAAGTTTTGATGACAGAGAAAGCGTTTATCTAACTCGAGAAAAACGCCTTGAGGATGATTTAGCTGCTGCTCTTGATAAAATCAAGATGTTGGAAGATGACTTGAAAAAGTTCAATACTAGTTCAAGCAAATTAACTACTATGCTAGGAGCAAGTAAAAATCATCATGATACACGAGGATTGGGCTATAAGGGAATAGATGCTCCAAGTACTAGCAAAGAGGTAAAATTTGTAAGGGCTAGTGATTCTTCTCAACAAAAGGTTTCCACTGATGGCAAAAGTGAAATACCTTCACCGGCAGTTAAGCTTCGAAAGAGCAAAGTATATCAACCTCCAAAGTCAGCACACACGGATCGAGGTAAGAACATTCCTTATGTTTGCCACTATTGCGGAAATAAAGGTCACCTGGAAAGGAGATGTCGTTTCCGTATAAGGAATAAGAAACTTCATGATGTTCTTGTTTGGGCATCACAAGAAGTTGTGAAACCAAGATCATATGTTAAGACTAATCCCCTTAACGTAATAGGTTGTAACTGTCCAACCTTTAGGCAAAGGAATCAGTGCTGTGATAAACTTAGATTTGCCTATAAACGTCATACGAATCCTTTTCATAATCGTAATGGTTATCAAAATGATAACTTCGTAAAGGCGAACACAAGATCCGATGCTCCCAGTTGGAGAAAAACTAACTTGCAAAAGAATAGTCAATCCGATTCTCTTCCGAGAATTCTAGAAGAGAGTAATGGGAAGAAGGTTCCGATTGTTCCTAAACGCACACAGAAGTGGATACCAAAGAAAGTCAATGATGTTTTGAGTGTGAAAAGTAATGATCTCCCAGAAAATTCCATGACTATGGAGAAGGCAGTATCCATGATGTTTGAACTTAAAAAGTTCTTTAGAAAGATGGATTTGGATGTGAAAGGTTCTAAAAGCGATCTATTTCATGATAATCTAAAAGTCACTTGTGGTGAGAAAGACATTGCTCACGTCAACACAACTTGAGTGTGTTGTTAGTGCATCCTCACCAAGGAATGCCCTGCTATGTATACGATGAGGGAAGCACGAGAATTGGGGCGCACAATTTATGTTTGGTAAGGTTGTAGAATTCGATTGGATTCTTCTAAAAAGGTATGTCTATAAACTTGAGCAAGATTTGTGTTTTTATTTGTTTAGAGTACTTATAATGATCCGTGAACCTTGCTTATAGTTCATTTCTTCCTAACTTGATCTGTGTTTGAAGTTCTTAAATGTTTAGGTTTGAAAATAGTAGTTCGGGATGTTTGGACTTCATGGTACACATACCAAGTATGCATACCATCATTTAAAATCAAAATCCAGGGATTTTAGTACGCATACCCATTTGCATACTGCTCCAGGTCATGAAAATTCGTTTGCAAACCGGTATGCATACTTGATCGTAGTAAACTTGTTTGGCCGTAACTTCTTCTTCCGAACTCGGAATCACCTCATTCTTTTTGAATTCTCTTCCTTTTTGAATTCCCTTAAAAATTGATATGAGAATTATTGATTTTGGATGAGTTAAAATTGGTCTTTGTCCCATCTCTTGTTTTTGAGTGTTGTGCTCTGTTTCATCGCACTTGTTCCACTTCTCTTGGACTTGGGCGCTTGGATTCTTGGAGTACTACTCTTCTAAGCTCATTTGTAGCATTTACAAGAATGTTGTTGGTGAATCACAAAGAAGGGAGTTCAAGAATGGGCAGTAGTACGCAATACTATGGGATGTGCACAATCATCTTATGTGAACTATGATGCATGGTCTTTATTGACTTTGTATGTTCTTCTTTGTTAATAAAATATTTTTATACGCCTTTGGTAGATATTCTTGGTGTAAATCCGTGCGAAAATTATTGATTCTACCTTCTAAGGACAAAGATTGATTTTGCAGTATTAATCTTTATTGGTTTCATATATTGCAAATTGCTATGGGATATGTTGTTTACGTCCGTGAACCTTGACTATCCCATATTTGTTCAAAAGTTAACTCTATATATGTCGATATGAAAGTATTGATAAAAGATAAGATGAACTTTTGACTACAAAAGTTAATCCTTTTAAGTCATTATGCAAATATTGATGAAAAAAGGATGAACTTTTGTTTACAAAGATTATGGATATTATACGTCATTGTGCAAATAGTGATGATAAATAGAATGAATCTTTGTTTATTCCGCAGTATTGATCTTCCCTGATCCATATTTTATGTAAAATACTGTGCGGCTCCGTAAGTTTCTTATGTGAGCATTTCCAATTAAATTAATCATGGGATCTCTTGTGGTTAATTTAGTTGAGTTTTTTGGATACAAATTCATATTCTTGTGATTTGTCAATGTCCAAAGAAATCCTTCTTATCTTGTAAAAGTAAGGTCGCACTTGTTGTTCTTTCGGGAATGACATTTTATGGGGGAGAGTTCTTAATTGAACTTGTGCTTAATTGCCAAATCTTTGTGGGGAGTGCGGGTGTGGAATATTATAGGGGTTATCTTGTATATTTATAAACTCCTTGATGAATACATTTAGTTTCGGCTATATGATTGCATCTAAAAAGTTGATATGTGCTTTCTTTTGGTCATGAAGTGTCTCTATGGAAATTTTATTAGGATCCCACTAGTTTTCGTACCTTTGCCAATTTTATTGACAAAAAGGGGGAGAATTGATGTGTAGTTCACACTACAAATACATATGGTTTTCGGATCATTATGTAAGGGGGAGTGGTTTTCATGTGAGATAAAGTATTGACTAAGGGGGAGTGATACATATCACCATATTATTATTGTCGAAGTTGTGATACAATTGAACTTTGATGCTATGTAATAATACTGTGACACTGTGTAACAATGATTGAGAGCTATTGTTTTCCCATTGTTATGGCTACGGATCTTCAACAACGATGATGCTGATTTGAATATCTTTGGAATCATTGGAGTACTTGGAAGTGACGAAGATTTTGAGTAATGTTGAAGAACCAAGGAGATCAAGCATGTGGATGAGAAGCTGCAAAGTTTATTTATTCCATATGTATTGACAGTTTTGTCACTAAAATTGACAAAGAGGGAGATTGTTAGAGCACTGCTCGGTCGAACTCGCAAGCGTTGCTATCTCAAGCTTGTTTGTCTAGTTTAGTTGCCAAAACTATAAGTCTTGATTTCTAGTCTACTTATAGCTAAGTCTCGGACTAGGATAGTAAGTGTAGTTGAGCTCTAGACTCCACGGCGTTCATCATGCAAAGACGAATAACTACTCAAGGAACTGGTGGAACTTCATCGACAAAAAGGTATGTGGAGACTTGAACTTATCTATCACTCAAAAGTCTATCTACTCTATCTCCTATCTTGAGACAAAAGTCGTATTGCTATATAAACTTCGATTATACACATTTGCTATTTCGAGCCGAGTTTATCTCGCAAATATATTTCTCTAAATATGTGTTGGTAAGCTTTCGCTTTGGCCAAGTTCATCTTTAATCGTGACGAAAGTCATGTTGGTTATTTCAATATCTTGAAACTCGCTTTGATGAAAAATAGTTTGTGAATAACAACTATATAACATCCTCTAAGAATGTTTTAATGATTGAAATGAGAGTTTAGAACATGTAACCATCTTTGGATATAAGCATAGTGTGTTTTCACATTTGTGTAAAAGTCCAAAACCTGGAACCCAAAGTATGCGTACCCGTACGCGTACTTGCGGTTGTTGGAAATCCGGGACAGTATGCGTACCCGTACTGGCGGAAAGTTCACGTCCGTGAATTTATGCTGGAGTTTGGAAGTGAAAACTGAAAAGACGAGGGTACCCAAATATACCTCAATCTAATACTTTTCCACCTATAAGTCCTTTTTCCGAAAGTGATTGTCTATGGACTGAGTCGAGACAATACAACTAATCGGTTCACACTTAGTGTGATCGTCTATGGATACGAGATCGAGACAATACGACAACAAGATAACTTGTGTGATTGACTATGGATACAAGATCCATACAATACAACAACGAAGTATGTTTACTTGATAATAGGTTCGGACTTAACCAAACACAATAGGATTGCTATCAAGTAAATAGGAATTAATGTTTGTGTATTTTACTTCTAATTATAATAAAACAATTATAATTGCGGAAATAGAAAAGTAAAAGACACAACAAGATTTTGTTAACGAGGAAACCGCAAATACAGAAAAACCCCGGGACCTAGTCCATAATTGAATACTCTCAGAATTAAGCCACTATACAAAATCTAAACCAACTTCGTATAGTTGAGACCAAGCAACTAAACCTATAGTTCACCTAGTTCCCTCAGTATCCCTGCGCCTCCAACTTGTAATAAGTCACGCACTTGGAACAATTCCTTTGGTTCGTATTCCAAACAGTAAAGGAACAACAAATCTTTTCGGTAACAAGTCTTTTCAAACAACGTGATGTGAGTTTGACAAAAGGCTCTTCCGTTTATCCCAATAAACTCCTTTGTCAGGTTCTTAGATCTGTCTCTCAACAACTATCAAAGTAATTATATAGACTTATGCAATCAATACTCTTAATCACAAAGAATTGTATTGATGCCTATCAACTCAACTAATCAATCAAGGTTATCACAAAGATAAACCGATTATAGTTGGATCCCCAGCCGATCAAGTTTTGTGCACACCAAAGATTATGAACTCAAATAAGAAATCTTCTTTGTTTTCAAATCTTCTTAGATCTTCAATAAACACCTGCACACAAACAACTTCAATCTTTTGTGATCAATCACACACAGAACGGAGTCTGTTAACAATGGATTATCACAAGACGTCTTTAGATCTACAAACAGTCTAAAGATCCCCGTCGACACTTCGATCTAGTTTGAGTGAATCTTATATTAGAAGAGAAGATTCTCAAGGATAAACAAACTAGGTGCAATCAAAGTTCAACAACCGTTAGTCAATCAAATCAATCGAAAACTAATAATAAACTGCAATTATCTAGTTTCCTACCAACGGTACTCGTAGAGCTTCCCAATCCCAAAAAAGTCTTTAAAACGAGTGGTCGTAAGAGATTTCGCCTAATTAGGGTACTTTCCTCTCCAAATACACATCTCCACCAGTAACAACACAACTAGGTTGTTTTGCTGGCTCTGAGGATTAGTTTGCTTGAAATGCAAACTTCAATATTTATAGACCAAGGAAGTTTGGACACCAAGGAATTTCCAAAACCGAATATTCTCAAAGATATGCAATAAAGTCCAAATCGGTTTTCATAATTCCTGGAAATGCACTGTCCAAATATAATGACCGAAATCTCAGTAGAAAATCTCCAATTAGTAAATGCACATTACTAATTTTTATTTTCTAAAGATATGTATTTAATTGCTGGAAATTAAAAGCATATAAAACTAAAAACCTTAAATAAAAGATTCTCAATTTATTTCGATCCGGGATTCTCCTTTAGCTATTAAGGAATATCTTTGAACAATAAAAGATAAGAGTTACTGCACATGTTCAAAGTATGTCGACATCTTTACTTTGTAAATCCTTTTTCATATTTACAATCTTGGAACCGATTTGCCATACTTCCAAAAAAAGTTTAGAATTGGTTCATCTGACTTCCAAGAACTATGTGATTGATTATCTTATCAAATCACCAATCATGGGTTTAACGGTTCTACCTCCATGTGGGTACTAAGATTAGTCACGCTAGTTACCAAAAGTAGGTTGACTAGGTACTAGGATCAGTTACCACCTATTTATGTTATCTAACTTGTATTCGGCTGCGCAAGTCATAGGATCGGTTCCCCAATTACTAAAAACTTGTTGTACCTCTTACAAGGATCGATTCCCTCTTGTGATTGGTTGCACCTCTTACTAGGATCGGTTCCCCAATGTCTAGAATTGGTCATACCAATTACAACATATCGATCATACCATCTCAGGTGATTACTTAAGATCGGTTTCACTAATAAAAGTCATACCAATACAAAAGTCAGGCATTGTGAATAGTTTTACCAAGATAGATAAACAAGTTATGAGCGGTTATACTAAACACACATATTGGTAATCCAAAGATTTGCAATGAATAACAATACCAATAAGCCTAGCGATTTCCCTTTCGATTCACAAAACAAGTTTGTGAATGTACTTCCTTTAAACGAATGTAAAACATTGTTTCCTAGGACGAAATCTTCACCCATACCCATACATAATCACAATAGTATTCATACGATTATGTCGATGTCTTATATACGAAATTCAAAAGATAGACGTTATACTTCGTATTGTAATTACTTAATACTATGTCTAACTAGAGTATAATCATTCACAGCTTCGCAGTTATGTTTTCAATATGCACGACTTAAAAGATACGTTAGGAATGAAACAGTTCAAGTCAAATATTACTAACCTCAAGTGGAAGGATGATGTCGTCGTTGTAGTTCTTTACTTCTTCATATTCTTCAAGTCTTCACGTAATACTTGTAAGTCTCATATCCTAGTAACTTTCTAGCTAACCTATATGAAGTTGACTCTAGTAAATAATCAAGCGACTCTTTAAATGAGTTTTGATTCACTAAAATATGACAACCAAACTTGACATACCAACGCTTGGTGGGTTCAACCGATCTATGCTCTAACAATCTCCCCCTTTGTCAATTTTAGTGACAAAACTCTTACATCATATGGATAAACAAATTACAAGAATTCATTACACATACGCTTGATTCCAAGTTTCTACTGCACAATAACCTGTATACATTCAATCCATAAATGCCACTGTTGACATTATAATAACAAAGATAATACTCCCCCTAAAGGTAAGATAGGTAGAATTTCAATACGCACGTCTTTGTTATTCCCTTTGTAGTTAAGATAACCACAAGTATCAATATGATATGTTACTCTCCCTTAGTCTATGCTTTACCCTTTCGTTAGATATAATGTTTAAGCACCATTGTCCTTTCCTTAGTGATACCAAATCACTTGTTTACTCCATATATTTCTCCCCCTTTTTGTCACAAAATGACAAAGGTACGAGCAAATAAAATACAAACCGAAAGGATCTTACAAATCATAAAAGACTTGCAAAACCTATAAGAGTTAAGAACGAGGGTTCCACACACCATTTTAGACAACCAATATTAAAACCGAAACTACAAAGTAATTTTGTTTTGATATGTTACCAAGGAAACTATTGCCCGAAGCAATTTTCCCTAATAGTTTAGCAAATCAAAAAATTGACTAAGCACCTTAGTTCTTTTGCTAAACCGATTGTAAAAATACAATCGCTTGTTCGATAAGACCAAAATAAAGATCAGAATTAACTCTATTTTTCTCATCAAGTTCTAATTATTCAAATAATAACTTAGACCTTTCACTTTTAAACAAGACAAGTACTAGGTTAGTTAACTAGCATTTCTTGTTAAGGCATTCGATTAGACTTGAATAACAGAAACCTCCACTTTGATAAGTCTAACTAAGATCAGAATTAACTTAGTTTCTCTTATCCGGAATCGAATTGGACTAAACAATTGATCCCGAAAACCCTTTTTTTTAAGCCATAAACAATTCATACAAACCAAATAAATCAACTTGCATAATTATTTACCTCAACCGGAAGCAATTGAAACAAACATAGACATTATAGTACCGTAATTTCGTAAGCCTAAACAATTGATACCAAACCATAAAGCAAGATAACAATAGTTTTTCTTAACCGAAAACAATTGAATCACACACCCATCCATACACAAATAATGGAATAAACATCAATTGTACCGAAATTTTGTTAAGCAAAAGCAATAAATATATGCAATAAAATCAGGCTTTTCTTAAACAGGAAAACGATTAACTAACAAATTCGTTACCTCAAGTTCCGCATCCTCTTCTCCCCAGAAAGATATATCATTAAGCGCAAGTTCACATAGAACTCTCCCCTGTTGTGTTGTCATCCTCCCGCCAAAACAAAAGAACAACAACAAGGACCAACCTTTACCAGAGAAAGGTTGAAAACCGGTTTTAACTAATGCGATGCAAAAGTTGAAACCCCGAAACACATATGCTTTTATGCTAAACCAAAAACGATTCAACATATTGTGACTTTTTCACATATTTGTTTCAATCAGAACCCCTTATGATCCTTTGATAAAGCCTACCAACATGGGCTAGAACTTAATCCTGTTAAACCAAAAAGTCACCCAAACCATAAGGGTTCATACCATATGAGATCGAATATTAAGGTCATGAAAACCGAAATCAAACATCCCATAACATACATAGCAATAATATAAAGCATTCAAGCACAGGCTATGTAATCGAAAACTATCACAAGAAAAATTATAAAACAATAATTTTATTCATAAATAATAGATAGTTTTATTCAAAATAGATTTTCTATAATTTATTCAAAGAAATCAAAAACTGATGTCTATTTTTCCTTCTAATCTCAATTCTCGTGAAGATTGCTTTCAAAAACTGGATTCAAATTCTTCTGAGCATTTCCTTTCCCAGTAGACAATTTGTTCATCTCAAGCAGTTGAGAATGAAGATCAGCAAGTACTTCTTTTGAATCCTTCATCATCAGCTCATGATGCCTAATGTAACTTCTAACAGTAAGAATCTGTTTTCTTAGAGAATCTTGAGGATTATCATGCTGAGATACATCATGATTTTCAGTTAGAACAGATGCATAGAGTGCTAAATCATCAAGAGACGATCATTCTTTTGCTGAATTTTCCATTGTCACAATATAGCCTTCTTTCGGACAAGAACAATATATATATATATACAATGGAAGAAAATCAAGGGATAATTTGGTTTATGGAAACCGAATATATTTTTCCCAAAAGTAAAAGATATCGGTTAAGACTATTTTTACTTAAGGAACAAATGTGTACATCCTGCCCAGATTTATGCTTCCTCACAATCAGATTTTTGGGCAACAAGTGAGGATGCATTATTCAACACAATCAATGTGTGTTGAGATGAGAATTATTCTCACCATAGGTAACAAAGACATCCTTAGGATGACTTATAAACACAATAGACTGTGTTTCCTTATGTTCTTTCTTCCTCTTGTTTTGAGATCTAATAAACTTACCAGCCTTCAAAAACTTTATCCCGTCGCGAAGAGTCTTGATAAATTTATTTTCATGGAAGATTGCAGTGTGGTTATTTCCTCCACATGAAGAAGTTAGTATATTATCATAACAACTAGTTTCTGACCCTTTTGGTTTTTCAACCAATTTTTCTTGCTCATACTTCACTCTTCGGGTTTTATCTGACATGAAATTCAAAAGGTTTTTAAGATCTAGGCTTAACCTTTTATTTTCCTTAATTCCCGGCTCAAGTTTTTCTAAACAGTTCTTTAGGAGTTGATTAGACTCACAGGTTTCATTACTGTTAGAGTTAACAAGAAGTGCATTACAGTTAGATATTCCTTCATAGGGTTCTTCCTCCAGAATATCATCAAGAGTAGATACATAAGCCTTGTTGCACTTCTGAGCTCTTCTGCTGGAACAATGTTTAGCCATATGTTCGAATCTACGGCACTTGAAACATTGAATTTCTTCACTATCCTTTTTATGACAAAAAGATAATGTATTACGAACATATTTATCATTAGATAAGATGTCCTTAATTCGTTGCGCTAGAAGCACAATTGTTGAGTCAAGCTCCTTTTCAACAAGTACATTGTCTTCTTGACAACGTTTCTTAGTTTGATTCTTCAGCATAATTTCTCTATCAAAGATCTTTAACTTTCCTACAAGTGACCTTCGAGAAAGTATAGAAATATCATTTGCTTCTATTATGGCATGTTTCTTAGACTCGTATCTGAATGGTAACGATCTAAGAATTTTGCATATTATTTCCTTTTCAGGTATAGCCTTTCCAAGTAAGAAAGAAGCATTGAAAATCTCATAAAGTTTAGAGTTAAACTCCTCAAAGGTATCGTTATCATCCATTTTAAGATATTCCCATTAAGAAGAAAGGGACAGAAGACGTGCTTCTTTCTCGGAATCATTTCCTTAAAATACAGTCTCAAGAGTATCCCATGCCTCCTTAGAAGTTTCACATGACAGAATATGATGAGGGAGATCATCACTTACTGCGTGTATGATGGCATTAAGGCCATTAGAGTTCTGCATTTGCGGTTTCCTCGTTAACAAAACTTATGGTGTCTGTGTTATTTCTTTTTCGCATTATATTTTGTTATATAATTGAAATATCACAGGTTGTGCGTTGAATCGATCAATTGGTAAATCCAACCTTTGGTTGTTGATTGAAATTGATTGATCCTTGAACATTGGTCTTTGGTACCGTTCAAGTTATTTCTCTTGTATTCAATCAGACTCGCAGATTTCTATTTGTTTGAGTAAGGATTGAATCGAGGAATTGAGATATAACTCTTTGATATACTTTTTATCAAGATTTAGTCTGACTGTCTAGTTGATTCTCTTAAAAGTATATTGGAGTTAGTCCATATAGATTGCTAAGAGAAATATTGGGTGAGGTTGTTAGACCCCCGCTTTTTCACTAGAGCAATCAGAGTATAAACCATCAACATTCGTAAAGGCTTCCGACACATCTTTTTCAATTGACATGGTATATTATTCGCAGTCACACAATGAGTAACAGGAATTGTACAGTAACAATTATAATAATGCGATGAAAATACTAATACTATAGTAATAGTAATACTTTCAAAAATGGTGTTTCAAGATTGTCAAACTGTTAGTAAAGAAATTGTACTAATCAGTCAGATTCTAGTTTGGATTCCTTACAACTACCAACGCACTTGGTACATAAGATTACTATAAGTATTTCAAATACACAATCTACACTAGCACCTTAATTAACTATTAACCACAACCAATTAATTGTCACAAGATGAATGCATAGTAAGTACCAAAATCAAAGGCACCAAATAAAGCAACTATTTAATTGATTGTAAAACTAAATCCGTGAAATGGCAACAATTAGGATTGACAACAATAACAATCAAAGTGACACGCAAAGTTATAACCCACAGAAACTTAAAGCTTTCAGATTGTTGGAAATTTGGGTTATAAATCATGCAAAATATGATTTCAATCACTAATTCATAATACCCGGGCTTTAATTTCTTCAAAACAAACAAAACATAGTTCATACAATCTATCAAATACTATGTCTACAACTTGTAAATGACGTACCTTGTTAGCAATGAGAAGAACAAATTGAATTGAATTCAAATCCTTTGATCTTGATGGACAGAAAGCATTAAATTGAAAGTAACTTACATGGGTGTATTGAGGCGAGGTAATCCTCTTTCCTGAAAGCTTTAACTTTCCGTCAATGGTGCAAAATGTTTATGGAGTAAGCTTAGTCAAGATACAACAATACCATTGATGTTAACTTGCACTAGAATAACATCAAAACAATCGAACGTAAAGCAGCAACAAACTTTCAGATTAAGATGCTAAATGAAGATTTTGATTTCAATAAAACAAAGGAAACTTTCTCGTTTTTTCTATGTCTGTATGTTGAAGAACATTGGGTTCTTATATTGCTAAAGGTGACGGTTCACCAAAAGCCTTAACCCCAAACTGAATGGTCGCAACAATTGGGGCCAGGCGCAACTTTATTCATATCGGTGTTGATGGTGGTTTTCGGTTCAGGGATAAAATCGTGAAACCCTGTATTTAATACGTTGTCATCCTGCAAAGGAAAAAAAGCCATTTTAAAGTGATGAGTGCATAAACCTCTTCACTTACATATGTATTGAGCAATTCAACATATTTACGAAATTTATCCAGAATGGTGCGTGAAGCAACAATCCCAGATATTCTGTAAATTTTAATCTATTGCATTATTCACTAATGCATGACCTTCCTGGTATTTTCCTATCCTATGTTCCCAGACGAACTCTTAATATTGGCATGACATGACGATTAATGTTCACTCGCAGCAGAGTAGCATGAATCTCCCGAAATGTCAGTATTGAGACCTGCATGAAAACACTCACATAGGCTACACCACTCTATGATAATGAGATTAGCGTGACACACTTTTTAATTAAAAGTTAGCGCGATCGAACGCGTTTAAATTCCTTAAGGAAAATCTAGACTGTCCATATCAGTCTTAAAAAACGATCACGGCGACACGATTCAACAGGCCTAGCCTACTCCTAGCGGAACTAGGCGATCATCATAATGACCACCGGTGGGCCCACTTACATCCCGACCGATCGTATTCCATCTATCACACCCGCAACGCCTTTGAACGCCAACCCTAACATGGGTGATCGCGTTGTTGAAAGATGAGCTCAAACGAGTTAAGACCGGCAAAAACGGTCTCAAAAAACATCATAACCGCCCAACTTAGCTAGCCTAGTTGGACGGCTTAGATATTCCTTTGAATGATCAAGGAGGTGCTGACACGTTCACCGGCGAACCATCTCCATACCTGGTTAATCGAACTACACATACCAATCCAAGAGCGTGTCAAACCGTTTGCCCAAAGGAGGGCGATCGCACGCTCTTTAAACCCTAAATTAAGTCAGCGGCGTTATGCAACTGCCGCAAATTGATCGTGTCCGTCCATCTTCGCCATCTTGGTCGAACAGCTTAGATCAGATTCTAGATGGACAACAGCGTGGCACTATGATCACCGGACACCCCTCTTCCATGAGGAGCGATCGTCCAAGCCACGACTTTCTCATATGGCCTCCGAACAATCACCCAAAAGAGGCTGGTCACGCTGCTTGCATAATCCAACGGCAGTACGCAACTGCCGCAAATCATCTCGTCCATCTAACTTCGCTAGCCTAGTCAAATGGTTTAGATTTATTTTAAGGAGGCCAACAGGATAACGCTGTGATCATCGGTCACCCCACCTCCACAGGGAGCAATCGACCAAGCGGTAGCTCACCCATAGGGTTCTCAAACGATCGCCCCAAGGTGGCCAGTCATGCTAATTTTTTAAGATGTTCAATTCGCGACTAATTTGAACGAGCTCTAAAACAACGATGTTTCCTGTACATCGATTATTTTCAGCTGCTTTTACAAAAGCGATGCTTTATGTACATCGATAATAAGCAATGTTTTATAAATATTGATTTCACAAATAATTTGACCTAAAAGCACTATGTGTTACTTTTAGCAGTGAGTCTCATGACTTCACCCATTTACTCGAGATATCAAACATGTCACAAACTTGGAGATGCTCAATGGGGTATTGGTTTGGAAGTTTACAGCGTGCAGCGTGCAACACGCCCATTACGAGAAAGTGTCAGGAGAGGACGGACGATTAACAGCAATGGGAGTAGTGGGTGAAAGTGTGACCAAGTTTTCCCTTGTAATGAAAACGTGGTGATCAACACTTTTTACAAAACCCCACTTCTCCACTACTTAACTGCTTCCACTTCCTACGAGATCAGGGGTGCGCTCAATGACTTGTATAAATAGGATTTCAACCTATTTCAACACATAACACAAGTGTTATCAACACAAGTATCCTGAAAACACCAAGAACTGATAGCTTACGTTCTGCAAGCCAGTTCCACATTCTGATACAAGTCATAAAACAACCACACCTTCATAATTCAACATTCTGATCTCAAACACCTTCTTCTCTTCCCTCCCTAAGATCAACCCTTCTCTTTCACTTTGTAACCGAATTGAATCTGGAACGACCATTTCTTGGTTTAGGCCAGAGTCTTACAGATTGATCTCTCGAATCTAAAAGTACTCCCGTGCAATGCATTTGTTTAGGGTTTGAATTCGTTTCTCATCAACACACCTAAATTTACCAAAATCAGCAGAATCAGTTTTTACCCCAAAACAACTGGCGACCACAGTGGAAGATTAATCTCTCGGTTGCAAGAAATCGATTTCAATCTAGAACGGGTAGATCTTAGTTTTAAACTCAGCCATTAAATCGATCTCATTTCAATCACCAATCCCAACTTCCGCTCCGTGATGTATCCCCACCAGCCAAATTCTCCGAAGGTCACAGATGATCGAAACCTAATCACCATGGAAGGCATGGCTAAGATATTAGAAGATGTCCTCACAAATAAAGCTGATATCGCCGAACGGCAAAACGAGACACTTTGTCTCTTAAGGAGTATAACAAACCAGTTGTGGAAGGAGTCGGCAAGCATTTATCCGTGGAACACCATCAATGTTAAAGACAACACTAAAAATGTTGAATCTTTACCTGAAGTTTGCACCCCTGCCAACAACGATGCAGGCAGAATATGTAGCCACATCGGACATGAACAGAAAGGAAACAATCAACAAAATCCAGCCAACAACAAAGAGCCGAAACAGTTTCACATGGGAAGGGACTCGCCAGGAGTGTCACAATACCTGCAGGATAAGGGTAAGGAACCGGCTTATGAAGCTTTGTTGGAAAATCTGTATCTCAAGACCCTCGCAGAAGTTCAGAGAGTTATGCAACAATCCACAACCACGACCGCTCTAACTCTACCAAACAGAGAAGCGCCTGAAGAAGGGGAAATTTACCAAGGCCTCCATGAAGACAAGAACTGCACAAATGAACGGTACTCGATTCAACCACATCATAGTGTTATTGTCACCGATGCAGGGTCCTCGAAAGAGGTTGTACTTCAGCAAAACCTCCAAGCTAAGCGATTCGCGTCTATGTCGATGCACATTCACGTCTCAACTCCGCTCTTAAAACGAGCTTCATACCGAAGCCCACAAGAGTTCTCTCGACAACAACCGCTAACACGAGAGAAACCATACTCAGGATACCCGCCCTTCCCATTTCCAATGAGGAAGGTTCTGGAGTTACTAGAGGTTTGGGTGCAAGACGGGGTAGTTCAACCACCTCTTGTATGGCATCTACCAACTGATCGGGAGATGATAGATCCGAGATATTGCCATTACCACAGGTTCATCCATCACCCTACCAGTGAATGCAACGGCCTGAAACGCATTGTCCAGGAGAAAATTAATTCAGGGGAGTTGCGTCTATGAACTAGAAATCTTCCCTTTCTCCACAAGTCAACATGTGTAGTTTTACAGAAGAGATCAAATCAACTAGGGACTTTTTAGAGGAGTGTTGCAACAACTTGGATCACAACTTGGATTTTAAGCAATTATTCGGGAGATCCCAGTTTCGTTTGTTGGAACCTCGTCAACAAGTAAGTTTCGTTAAACAATTATTTGCACAAAAGATCTCTTGGAAATTTGCTGGGGACTCGACGCACGCGTCGCATTTCGAGAATAAAGTCAATATCGTTCTCAATCTCCATGTTATATTTTCTTCTACATGTTTTCCTTTTCGTGCAATGTTTGCAATTCTTCATGCAACTTCTCTAGGTTGAATTACTTACATTCAAAAAATTAGAATTTGTAGTCGACCCAAGCATAATTCCTTTCAGAAAACTACTCATGAATTATCCCAAAAAACAAATTCAAATATTTTCATAAAAAACAATCACTTGCTAGTCCAAAACCAGAAAATCAAACCATGAAAGGAATTCCTCACATCACTCAAAGACACCTAAAAAGAAGAAAGAGAAAGCGTAAAGTATTCAAAGGAAATCGTCCAACAATGGCTCATTCTTCTTGGCGAAAGCATCCTTCATATTTTGGAGAGCGGCCTGCTTCAACTTCAACTTCTGGGATAACTTCTCAACTTTTGCCTCTTGTTGGTTAATAAAATCTGCGGAAGGAACTTCAGTCATTTCAGTTTGCAGTTTTTGGATTTTGGAAAATCCTTCACAGAACCAGGAGGCGTTGAACTCAAAGTTCACAAACATATCTCGGTGGAACTCCCAGTTTTGAACTACGTCCTCAGAAACGGCGCACCCAGTCGCGCTGCACATGTCATGAATGGAAGATAAAGCTTCCTCGACACGCTTAACCAACGAGAAGCGACTTTTAATCTTCTTGGTCATAGAAATGTGCCCGTGCTTCTTCCATATCTTAGTTTGCAACTCCGCATACTTAGCCGGCACGCTGAATCCTCCAACCAACACATGGTCTGTGAAGGGGACATCAAAAGAGGGATCGAAAGTGGCTCCAACAACGGGATGCACAAATAATGTTGTATCATTCCCGAGAGGTTCTTTGGAGGCGATCACATCTACATCCATGGACGTAACGTCTCCATTCCCATCAGGAGGGGCAGCATCATCATCCATCTCTACCTCAAGATTGTTTTCCGTTACAGTTTCGACCTACAATATCACTGGTCAATGTTTGTTTCACATCAAGGGATGAATTATTTTCAGAAAATGTATAGAAGACATACCAGCTCATCTTCCAGCTCGCTAGAATGATCAGACTCTCTACTACGCTTAGAAGTGATTCCTTCATCGCCATCGGAGCCTGAATCTCGTTTGTCCTCAGCTTCCTCTTCGAGGGACTCAGTATCACCAGATTTCTCTTCTGAAGGCGCTGTGTTGTAGCTGTGTACGAGTCTAGCAAAAGCATTCACATTCCCGCAACCCTGCTGCTGATGGCGAACGGCTCGTGGTGAAGCTGTTGGCGATGACAACAACAGAGCACCAGCTGATAGGGAATTGAAGCGAGCAAATAATAATAGGAGGAAGAGTTAACGCCCTTTTTATGTACATGGTTTTGGAGTTCGAGCAGGAGGAGGAATCCCTCTTGGATTCATGCACGGACGGCCGGGCCCGTAGAACTAACGCACGGACGAAATGGCGGCTCAATGGCATCGAGTCCACTAGCCGCACGGTCCCATGCTCGAGAAGCAATAGAGCCTCTCCTGGTAACTTCCATCTCCTTGACCATGTTAATTTCATCTCTTTGCCTGTCACCATCTATTGCTTATCCCACAATAGTGTCACCATTACGTGCTAAGCAGGGGACTTAATGTTGATGGTGGTTTTCGGTTCAGGGCTAAAATCGTGAAACCCTGTATTTAATACGCTGTCATCCTGCAAAGGAACAAAATCCATTTGAAAGTGATGAGTGTATAAACCTCTTCACTTACATATGTATTGAGCAATTCAACATATTTACGAAATTTATCCAGAATGGTGCGTGAAGCAACAATCCCAGATATTCTGTAAATTTTAATCTATTGCATTATTCACTAATGCATGACCTGCCTGGTATTTTCCTATGCTATGTTCCCAGCCGAACTCTCAATATTGGCATGACATGACGATTAATGTTCACTCGCAGCGGAGTAGCATGAATCTCCCGACATGTCAGTATTGAGACCTGCATGAAAACACTCACGTAGGCTACACCACTCTCTGATAAAGAGATTAGCGTGTTTACACACTTTTTAATTAAAAGTTAGCGTGATCGAACGCGTTTAAATTCCTTAAGGAAAATCTAGACTGTCCATATCAGTCTTAAAAAACGATCACGGCGACACGATTCAACAGGCCTAGCCTACTCCTAGCGGAACTAGGCGATCATCATAATGACCACCGGTGGGCCCACTAACATCCCGACCGATCGGATTCCATCTATCACACCCACAACGCCTTTGAACGTTAACCCTAACATGGGTGATCGCGCTGTTGAAAGATGAGCTCAAACGAGTTAAGACCGGCAAAAACGGTCTCAAAAAACATCATGACCGCCCAACTTAGCTAACCTAGTTGGACGGCTTAGATATTCCTTTGAATGATCAAGGAGGTACTGACGCGTTCACCGGCGAACCATCTCCATACCTGGTTAATCGAACTACACATAGCAATCCAAGAGCGTGTCAAACCGTTTGCCCAAAGGAGGGCGATCGCACGCTCTTTAAACCCTAAATTAAGTCAGCGGCGTTATGCAACTGCCGCAAATTGATCGTGTCCATCCATCTTCGCCAGCTTGGTCGAACAGCTTAGATCAGATTCTAGATGGACAACAGCGTGGCACTATGATCACCGGCCACCCCTCTTCCATGAGGAGCGATCGGCCAAGCCACGGCTTGCTCATATGGCCTCCGAACGATCACCCAAAAGAGGCTGGTCGCGCTGTTTGCATAATCCAACGGCAGTACGCAACTGTCGCAAATCATCTCGTCCATCCAACTTCGCTAGCCTAGTCGGATGGTTTAGATTTATTTTCAGGAGGCCAATAGGGTAACGCTGTGATCATCGGTCACCCCTCCTCCACAGGGAGCAATCGACCAAGCGGTAGCTCACCCATAGTGTAACACCCCAAAATTCGGATCTTGGATTAACCCAAATTCTAGAGGTTATGGGCGGGTATCGGAGCCTAAACCTACTTCTTGGCTTACATTTTGTGCCCACAATTCAATATCCAGGCCTAAAATAATTTAATTAGAGAATTAATCTGCACCTCACTAATAAGTATAAAATTCAAAGCACAAAAATATAGGAAACAAACAGTACACCGTGGAAAAACTGGGCAGAAACGTCTCAAACAGCCTACGTTGTCGAGGCTCCACAGACTTCATTATAATTCCAAATTCTAAGCTTGACCCCAATTCTAAAACTAGACAGACCCAGCTTTCAAAGGCACCTTAAAAATACAGATTCGGAGTTCGTTTGATCTGTGAAAAGTATGCGCAAAGATGGTCACAGAACTGCGAACCTGCAGTTTCCAGATCTGGCGTACTGGACGTTGAAGGCCAGAAATCCTAAATGATAATTCGAAACACTAATCCCTTTGAACCCATTATAGACAAGACATAGAGGAACATTTTTCGTTAAGAAAGTGTCGCCTAAATCCTTACCTATTGGTGCCAATTTCGCAGTCAACAGGGTGCAGAAAAAAATATGCCAGAAACATGGTTTTTCAACTTCCAGTTTAAATATAGCTTTCAAAGACAATCACCATTCAACATAAAATCCTTTCAAATGTATAACAGAAACTTCAAGGATAGTATTTCATGTGTCTAAGTCTCCCATATTTATTCTCTCAAAGTAAAACATCAAAATACATGGAAATGAAACAAGAAGCAATGCACGCTTAAACTAAAGACTCCTCACTTGCCTCGTCCTTCGATAAAATCTACAAAACGTAAATTGGGGTGAGATGACGGCTCAATAAGCTTACGTTCCCATTCTCGAAGAGATGCGGAAGAAATCTCAGAAAACATAAGGGATTAAAAGTAATGAAACGACGATAAGACTTCGATAGTAAACAATGTATTCAACAAATAATATTCACAATACCAATGAAGTTTTCGACAAATCAATCCATTTAGATTTCGATACATTGAGTCCACGGCACGAAAACCTTGGTTCATGCACCCACCTATCGTTTCTCGGCATGGACAGCCGCCATCGATGGTTGGGAAACTACGTTCCCATGGGGATCATTACCCATTTCTCAATATCGGGGATCATTACCCGGCGCAAGATGGAACTATGTTCCAACTAACAGAAGACATGAACTCAATAAGTTTTATTCATAAAACTTGTTTAACAATTAAAAGAATGACATTCATTCACAAGGAACACAACTGAGTTCTTGATCAAAAGAAACTACCAAAAGCACTTATATGCATATGACGTCTACTGCCAATTAAAAATCCAACAAAGGCTCATACTTGAAATCAGCATGTGGAACACAATTAACAAGTTAAATATCATAAAAAAAACGGACTATGTAAATGATTTATTAACAATGAATTCAGAATTATGCTTTTAGTTGTGTAAAGGAGTAACCTGGTTTTATGTCTCAAAAACTTGGGAAAAAGAATCAAAGCTTAGACAAGCATTTCTACAAACATCTGATGTTCATAAAACAGTGGCAAGGAAAACTTGGAATCACAACATTTTTAGTGACAGTAAACGAGATTCTCATTCATTAATCCATCATAACAAACCAAAAATTCAAGCTTAGCCAACGAATTCGAATAGTAGCAGAAACGAACTAAAATTAGAAACAAGTGAACCCAAATGGATAAGAAAAATCTCAAAGAGAACGAGTAGTAAACCTACCTCAAATTAGCTCAATGCTAGCAATTTTTCCTTAAAATCCTTCTCATGCCCTAGTTTCAACTCTAGGAAGATCTCTGGCATATAACCCCTACGTTTCAATTTATTTTCCAAACTTTTCATTTCCCAACAGCAATAAAACCCATTCTTCCCCATTTACTCTATGGTCATAAATTCCCTTGTAAAAACATTGATCTCTTGTTTCTTAAACCCCTTGTGAACAAATGACTATTCCCACCCAAACCTATTACTTCTAGAGGGATGGAATAACATTATTTAATTTCTAAGCCTTACAAATGTGTTCAACCTATGAAACTGTTATAATAAAATGTCGAGTATCGAAAACTAGCAATAAGAAATGTATAACTAGCTTGCCCATGTACTGAAAACATAACAAGCAAAACGATAAGACTAAATTCCTCCCATTTAGTCTTAATCAAACAAATGAAAGAAAATAATAACAAATGGATTATCGAGTATGGTTGATACCCGACCCGAAACGCATATATAATGGGTGAAGTAAAATGGAGGGTGTCACATATAGGGTTCTCAAACGATCGCCCAAAGGTGGCCGGTCATGCTATTTTTTTTAAGACGTTCAATTCGCGACTAATTTGAACGAGCTCTAAAACAACGATGTTTCCTGTACATCGATTATCTTCAGTTGCATGTTTAAAAGCGATGCTTTATATACATCGATCATAAGCAATGTTTTATAAATATTGATTTCACAAATAATTTGACCTAAAAGCACTATGTGCTATTTTTAGCTGTGAGTCTCATGACTTCACTCATTTACTCGAGACATCAAACATGTCACAAACTGGGGGATGCTCACTGGGGTATTGGTCTGGCGGTTTACAGCGTGCGGCATGCAATGCGCCCATTACGAGAAAGTGTCAGGAGAGGACGGACGGTTAACAACAATGGGAGTAGTGGGTGAAAGTGTGACCAAGTTTTCCCTCGTAATGAAAACGTGGTGATCACCACTTTTTACACAACCCCACTTTTCCACTACTTAACTGCTTCACTTCCTACGAGATCAGGGGTGCGCTCAATGACTTGTATAAATAGGATTTCAACCTATTTCAACACAGAACACAAGTGTTATCAACACAAGTATCCATAAAACACCAAGAACTGATAGCTTACGTTCTGCAAGCCAGTTCCACATTCTGATACAAGTCATAAAACAACCACACCTTCATAATTCAACATTCTGATCTCAAACACCTTCTTCGCTTCCCTCCCTAAGATCAACCCTTTTCCTTCACTTTGTGACCGAATGGAATCTGGAACGGCCATTTCTTGGTTTAGGCCAGAGTCTTACAGATTGATCTCTCGAATCTAAAAGTATTCCCGTGCAGTGCATTTGTTTAGGGTTTGAATTCGTTTCTCATCAACACACCCAAATTTACCAAAATCAGCAGAATCAGTTTTTACCCCAAAACAATCGGAAATGGATTTTGGGGCCCGTCCAAATCCAGATTACCTACAGTATTTATGAAGTTCAAAAGATATGTGTTATACTTCGTAATTCAATAAATTCCTTGACACTTTGATCATAATGCCATGACCAAGTCTAACCACCATAGTATTATTTCTATACATCTTCGCATGTTATCTTTTCAATATAATCCGACTTGAAAGATACGTTAGGAATGGAAAAAAATCAAGTCAATATTACTAATCTCAAGAGGAAGGATGATGTCATCGTTGTAGTCGTTACTTCTTCACATTCTTCAGGTTTTCGGAGTAATACTTGTACGTCTCAACATTCCTAGACTTTCTAGTCTAACCTAAACGAAGTTGACTCTAGTATTTAATCAAGCGACTCTAGATGAGTTTTGATACTCTAGACCCCATATTTAAAAACGAACACACAACATTCATTGATTTGTTCCCCCAACCTAGCCCACTACCTGTCGTAATGCTAAAATCAGGCGCCTCTCCACCCTTTATATTGTGTCGCGTCATGTCCCACATGACGTCCCACAACACCCACTTGTAGGTGCTCTAATCAAAATCATGTGTGGGTACATAAGTCTCTCCATGCTTTGGTCTCCTCTTTATCTCTTCTAGTTGATGTAAATCAGAAAAATAAAATAAAAAATAAAATCAGATATATATGAGAGTGGTGTTTTCCTGATTTTACGGAAGGGGGATGAAGAATCCAAGTTCATTACTTTTTCCTCTTCTTCTGTAACCTCGATTATTATTATAATAATATATAGATCCAAAGAAAAATAAAATTAAAAAATCATCCATAAAAAAAATTCCAAGTTAAAACATTTGAAAATAAGAAAAGAAAAAAAACAGAGTGAATTATTGTTTTCAGAAAGAAATAAGCTTTCTTTTTTGTTGTTGCTGTAAGCTGAAGAAGAATTTGGAAAATAGGAGTCTATCATCATCATCATCATCATCATCATCATCATCATCATCATCATCATGAAAGGCTTGTTCAAATCTAAACCCCGGACACCACCAAAAATTGTTAGACATACCCATGAAAATAGGGTTAGTGTTTACGTTGTTTTGTGAGAAGCATGTTTTTTTTTTCTTCTTTTTGATGCATAATGGTGAGATCTCTATAGGCACGCAAAGATACCATTCAAGTGGTTGCAAATTTGAAACAAGTTCAGTCAAAGTTGATTGCTTCTGATTACTTGGATGCAAACAAAGATCTTATGGATGTTTTGTTATCAAGGTAAGCTATTGTCTTTAATATTTTAGAGTATGAGTTTTCTCAGGTGAAAGTACATTTGAGAGAACTCATGGTATACAATGTTACATATATGCGCGATTCACATATAGGCTTATATGTGGGAGGAAGATTTGTTTAAAGTCTTCAATTGAGTTAAAAGCAACTCTTAGGCTGTAAAGGACGTCAGCTAAGGAAATCGATTGCGGAGAGTCTTGCGAGATTCAAGAGGCGTAAGGAGCGCGACTGTAACTGAATTACTGTGACGGTGGATTCGGTCTCAACCACATTCCAGTCCCGAAGTTTTGATAGTAGGCTATAGTCTGTAGCGGCTTAATACAGTTTGGTGTTCAAATCTGGACAATGTCCCGGGGGTTTTATGCTATTGCGGTTTCCTCGTTAACAAATTTTCTGGTGTCTGTGTTTTTTTGTTTTTCCGTATTATATTGTTTATCTTTATAATTGAAACATCACAGGTTGTACGTAAATCAATCAAAGTAGATACGTCCATCGTAATTGTTGGATACGACTTGATTGATCTTGGATATTGTTCTTTGGAATCGTCCAAGTACTCTAACGGTATAATCAGGTTCATAGACTTGTCTCCGTTTACATATAGATTGTGAGAGAAAGAGATACAAACTTCTAATATAATTCCTGATTGAGATTCATTAAGTTGTAACTCTCAGAATTGTATTTGAGTTTAGTCCATATAAGTTGCCTAAGAAAAAAATTAGTGGTGTATTTTTGTACCCCGCATTTTCAAATTCGCCTAGTACATGTCTTTGTACTTGCAATAAACGGTATGTCGCCTAGTAATCTTTGTATTTGCAATTGGAGGTATGCTTTGCTTCCTCTATAATTAACTTCTTCAGATGATCCAATTATACTTGGATCGGGTTAATAACATTTAAGTTTTTCTTACGATGAAGATATAAATTTAGATTAGACATTGGGGATTCGATAATTCTTATTGCAATAATCACTAAGAGCAATATCATTCTTGATACATATCCATGACACCACCATTTTAATATACCGTATATCCTACCTGCAACAATAAGAGAATGTATAGCATGTTGGAAGGAGATTCACGAGATGTAAAGAATCTAAAATCCATCGTCCCTCATGGATTCTGAATACTTCTCATTTGGAGGGAATAATTCCCATTTGTCAAACACATGAATAAAATTGCATTCTCGGGGAAGTGATTTTATTCTCTCGAAGGAATCATATTCCCTCCTCCTCTATTCTTATTTGTCGAACATATTAGGAATGAAATTATATTCCCGAAAAGTGCATTTTTTCCTACCAATATCCAGTAAGTTTTTCACCGAAAACACTGAAACGAGACAAATGTGGGACAATAAATCCAAACCCGAAATTTAAAAACGGACACAAAATTCACTGATTTGTTTCCCCAACCTAGCCCGCTACCTATCACAATGTCAGAGTCATGCTCCACTCCACCATTTACATTGTGCCACATCATGTCCCATAATTGTCCCACCATGATTATCCACCTCAAGTAAAGTCGTGTTTTCGATACCCACTTGTAGGTGCTCCAATCAAAATCATGTGTGGGTACATATGTCTCTCCTTTTCTGGTTCTGCTTGGGTCTCCTCTTTATTTCTTCTTGTTGATGTAAATCAGAAACAAAAAATTAAAAATATAAATAAAATCAGATATATATGAGAGTGGTGTTTTCCCGATTTTACGGAAGGAGGATGAAGAATCCAAATTCATTACTTTTTCCTCTTCTGAAACCTTGATTATTATTAATAATATATAGATCCAAAGAAGAAAAAAAAAATCATCCAAAAAAAAAAATTCCAAGTAAAAACATTTGAAAATAAGAAGAAAGAAAAAAAAAAAGAGTGAATTATTGTTTTCAGAAAGGAAGAAGCCTTTTTTTTTTTTTTTGTTGTTGCTGTAAGCTGAAGAAGAATTTGGAGAATAGGAGTCTATCATCATCATCATCATGAAAGGCCTGTTCAAATCTAAACCCCGGACACCACCAGAAATTGTCAGACAAACCCGTGAACTTCTTATTCTTTTTACGAATCCAAACAGCACTCTTCGTGAATCTAAGCGTGAAGAAAAGGTACATCTTTCTATTCAATTTATACCTGATTTATCTGCATTTCAATTATTGATCTTAGATTCATAAGATCATAACTTTGATATGTTCTATTGGTTGTTCGTTTTTCTGATCCATAATTAGACCTTTCATTGATCAAATTTTGATCTGGGGGTGAATCAATTTTGGTGGGAATTTTCTAGATCAATTATTGATGATTGATATGTTTATGTATTTACAGATGGCTGAATTAAGTAAAAATATCCGGGAGTTAAAGTGTGTTTTATATGGAAATAGTGAATCTGAGCCAGTGGCAGAAGCTTGTTCACAGCTAACTCAAGAGTTTTTCAAAGAAGATACATTACGACTTGTAATTATTTGTCTTCCAAAATTGAACCTGGAGGTGAGCATTAATGTGTTAGTGTATTTTATCGCGCATTAAATCGTTCATTAAGTTGTTGGATGGACCTTCATTGTCGATTATCATATTGTTTGTATATGGTTTAGTGTCTAGGTGGTGCCTATGTGAAGCATGTTTTTTTCTTTTCTTTTTGATGCGTGATGATGAGATCTCTGTAGGCACGCAAAGATGCCACTCAGGTGGTTGCAAATTTGCAAAGGCAACAAGTTCAGTCAAAGTTGATTGCTTCTGATTACTTGGATGCAAACAAAGATCTTATGGATGTTTTGTTATCAGGGTAAGCTATTGTCTTTAATATTTTAGAGTATGAGGTATCTCAGGTGTAAGTACTTTCGAGAAAACTCTTATGGTATACAATGTTAGGTTTATGGGTGATTGTCTAATTGAGAAACAATGCAAGTAGTTGATATATGTAACAATTACCAAGTGTCTGGATTTCTAGAGTGTCCAGATGTTTCTCAATGGTTATGTTGCTTGGTTTGTTTAATCTTGAAAAGTTTCTGTAATTTTGCAATTAGAAAGTGTTGAGATTAAAAACAGTTTCTGTTGTTTTCAGTTGAGAATTGTTTGTGGGTAAGGGTTTTATATGGTGGCATTACATGATTTTAAGAGCATAAAACTTGTATGTTCAACCAGCTTGTTTAAAATGGAGAGTGACCTCGTTATAGTATACAAATTTTAATCGATCTCAGGATTGTGTATTTTTTTTGTCTATGGGCATTTGCAGATCCCTCAACTCTGTTTCTCTATTATCAATTTGTGGAATATAACCTTTATGTTGTTTAGGTATGATGACACGGACGTTGCATTACATTATGGTGCGATGTTGAGGGAATGTATACGTCATCAATGTGTTGCTAAGTAAGTCAGCTCAATGAGTTAACTAAAAAATTATGTCGCTAGCTATATTTCAACATTCGTGAGTGTTTCTTGTGTTTGACCCAAAGTAATCTCCCAGATTCTTGACCCTTCTTTTTGAGTACACCATGTATCTTTAACATCTGTTTTACTGTTTGATCATTCATATCTTGTTTGGATCTTAGGTATGTCTTGGAGTCTGAGCAAATGAAGAAGTTCTTTGATTATATACAACTTCCGAATTTTGACATTGCTTCAGACGCCGCAGCAACATTTAAGGTCGGGTGTACCAGATACAATTTGGTTGATAATACATGATTCTGTCAATCCATCTTGTAACTGAACTTTATAAAGTTCTCTTAGAACTATTAGCAAAAGCTGTTAATGGATATATTATACATCTCAATAAAGCATGAAACAACTCTTAAACCAAGAGATCATTTTTTAGATGAGCATCAACAAAATGGTTATTAAGATATGCATCCGAAGTCAGCAAATATTATGCTTGAGTAGGTAGAATATACACCATGATGTGCTTATATATAAAGGAAGTTAGATGCTTCTTCTGCATCTGGATTCATCTACTTGTGATATATAAACCAAAACAATATTGCAACGTTACATTATACAAGCGGTTTACTTCAATCAGGCCTATCTATAGATGACATCTTATATCCGCGGAACCTGAAACCTTGAATTTATGCAGTCTAAGATTCTTCGTGATGCTTGTCTTCTGTTTTTTTTTTTTTTTTTTTTTTTTTTTTTTTTTTTTAATCTTTTCTGATAAGTAAACCAAATGCCATTGACTGTATGAGCATGAATCTGATTTTCCTTTTTCATATCTTGCAGGAGCTTTTGACGAGGCATAAGTCTACTGTAGCTGACTTTCTTGCTAAAAACTATGATTGGGTAGGTGTAACTTTCCAGTTTTATGTGCTATGTTATGCTTGTGTATTATCTTGTCTCCGTTGTTCTAGGATGTAAGTTAGATTTGGTTAGTACCTAGTTCAAAAGAGGATATACAAGGTGTAAACTCTGCATTACGGATCAGGCACTATCTATCAAATGGATTTTGATTTGAATTGATCTCAATGACCGATAGTAAACACAGGAATGAGATACTGTTTCATTGTATGAGTAAAACATACAAGCATGTCATTTATGCCAGCCATCAAAACTTCGGAATTCTTGGTTACATAAGCTTTTCTATTTGACTGCATATTTTGCATCTCCTTGGCATATGCTCAAATTTGTTATGAGAATTCTTCTATACATATTAGGTTGTAACTCAATCCTCACATCACATTGATTATTATAATATACATGTCAAAATCCTATTTACAAGTTTACTGGATACTGATTTACAAAACAAATTGGAAAAAACCAGCAACAGTTCTGAAGCGGCAACATAATAGTAGCCAGAACCCATTCTGGGAGGATTGCCACTCTTTGTTACAACCTCGATCCTCAGTGGTTCTTACTGACAACATTGTTAGTAACACACTCCAAAATAAGGGAACATGAATCCCGGAACATAGAAGTTTGCCCATTAAAATTAGTAGAAAAAAAGGGATCATTGCATCCTCAACACCCAGAAACTTAGAGAACTTTTTTGTTACGTTTAGCATTGGAGATGGTTCCGTGGAATGCCATGCCACCTATGGGGAACTGAGATCCTGAACACATGGGTAAGTGTGGGATCCGGACTTCACTGCCTAGTATCACTTGGGTAAAAAGATGTGTGGGAGTTGATATTTGCATTGCTATGCCAAGAGTGAGAGCGAGATATCCCTGTTGTTTAAATTATATTTATTTAACAAGCACTTACTCTTTGGTCGCCCACCTTTGAGTCACTTGGCTTGCATTATCAATTGATTCAGTATTGTTTGTGTATTTTTCTTAGTTCCTATTGGGTTTAGGACCTGCTGATTAACGATAGTATTCAAAACCTTTATTCCAGTTTTTTGCGGAGTACAACTTAAAGCTGCTGGAATCTCCCAATTACATCACTAGGCGACAAGCTGTCAAGGTATTTCCGAGCATCAAGCACACTGTGCACCTGAAGTTTACAAAAAACTTGCCCAAATCACATGTGCAGAGATATTATCAATTGTTAAAGTTGCTGCTTCTATTTACTGACACCTTTTTGCTTTCATTTTGTTTCTATTCCCAGCTTTTGGGAGACATGTTACTGGAGCGTACAAACTCTGGTGTTATGATGCGGTATGTGAGCTCCAAGGATAACTTGAGGATTTTAATGAATCTTCTCAGGGTAAGGCACTCTCATTACTATTGTTTCTCCTAACCATTGCTTATATGAGCTTGGAACCCGTTGTGATTCTCTGACATAGATGTTTAATCCATCTCTTGATTCCCCAATGTAGATGTTTACCCTTTGAACACATTTGCATATCTTTCTCACACTGGCACCTCTCTCAATCTGATAATATCTGCTTACTAAAGCCTAAGTTGGTGGTATTACTGTTTTTCCAGGAATCAAGTAAGAACATCCAAGTGGAAGCATTCCATGTCTTCAAGGTATGGTGATCATATACGACCATTCAGATACTCTTTCGGATCTTTGTTCTCCTGGCGGTCCTCCATATCTGCTTACTGATATTCTTTCTCATCGATGTTTTCATCCACAGCTATTTGCTGCAAACCAAAATAAGCCTCCAGAAATTGTTGGTATATTTATAACAAATCGAAGCAAGCTACTCCGATTTTTCGGAGACTTTAAACTTGATAAAGGTGGGAAAAATCTTTTTCTGTAGGATAGATGTACAATAGCTTTCGCTGTCTTAACTAAATCTGTCACTTTTACTCGCAGAGGATGAACAATTCGAGGCAGATAAAGCTCAAGTTATAAAAGAAATTGCCTCCCTAGAACCCCGAGATTCATCTTGAAGGAACAACAATAGCCCCGGCCACGGCCAATATACATTCTTATATAGATTCTCATTAAATTTGTAAATTTCAGATTTGTATTGAAGTAATCATTATTGATAACTACTACTAGCTTGTTTCCCGTTAACGACAGTCGGTAGGAATCTATAATTCATTGTTCGAGAAAGATCCAAACAACTTGAGGTCTGCTGTTGCCTACATTTATGACATATTGTACTGTATAATATTTCATGGAAGCTCAATTCAAATTAGTATATCAGTCAATTGTAAGCAAACAAGAAGTAAAAAATTCTATCAAATTTTTTTTTTTCATTATAAATTTAAACAGGTTTAGAATCAACATACAAGTAATGAAGCTGTTCTGACTTCTGAGATAGATAACTAGCAGGTAAAGAAAGCATGAAGTGGAAGACCTTATTGGAAATTACTGAAATACCCTCTATGTCAAAAGCAACAAAACTAGTTTCACTTTGTTTGCATCAGAGAATCAAATTCATTTGTCTTTAATAAAGAAATTCGGTTCCTCTCTCAGAATAGAATACTTTAAAATGCATAGGTTGGTTTCAGAAACCCCATCTCTGGAAACTCTAGAAAATTGAGTGATTTTATCAAGAAACTCAAACATCTGGTGAACTTAATTTTGTTGGGGTAGTGAAAAATATGGGTTTCTCACTGGTGAATTTGATGGGTTCTCAGCTTATGCAAAAGGAAGGGCATCAGAAATCTTTGAAGTTTGATTTTTTCAATAAAAGAAGGGACCTGAGTATAAGTTTCAAGCTTCCAAAGAGTAGGATTCAGTCAGGCAGAATGCATATGTGCAGGGGTGAAGCAATGGAGTTTGAAAAGAGAACAAGCCCTAATGAGGTAAAAAACCCATCTTTGTGCATTTCAAGTTTTAGCTAAAGAAAATTTTATATTCAGAAGTATGGAACTTGTTTTATTTGCTCTGATGAACTATCCATATTATTATCACCATGTTAGAACAAAATCAAAAACTGTTCCATTTAAGGTTTTTGGTCACTATGATAAATGAACCAGTTGATTTTGAAGGACTTTGGCAATGAAAACTTATAGAACTTGGGCATGTCTCACAATGTGGGAAGAAACCTGTAACTAAGAAACAAGAAATCTAGCACTCTTAACCAAGTTGCTAGTTTCCACCTTTCTAGCCACTGACTGTTAATTTGTTATGTTAAGACGAAGATATCTTGTTTCCTTGCAATGCTTTCTGTAATCTTCTTGATGAGCTAGAATCACCTTCCGAATAGCTCTTAAGAGCGTGTTTGGTTGGAGGGAATGTAATCACTTTCCTAGGAGTACTCCTAGGAAAGTGATTCTCTTCCCACCATCCAAACATGCTCTTATACCTTCTAGTTCGCTTTTGAATTGTGATCTCTAGTTGACCTACTCATGTATTTTGATTGGCATAAGCTCTGGACAGAAAGAGGCAAGAGAAGGACTTTATGACTTAGGTCTGATGTATTCTTTTGTCAAGTACGAAGGGGTATCTGTGTGATAAAGAAAGGGGGATATCATTACTCTTACACTAATCTATTGAAGAATTTTGGCAATTCAAACTTTGTTTAAGATTTTTCGTGCAAAATGTCTGCACAGGCTGAAGGAGTTTTTTTTTCCTACTTCAACTAGCTCAATGCTCATTCTAACTACTGTGGATATAAATGAACTAATTTTAGCCACCCTGTGTGTTAATCATGTTTACAAGGTGAAAAAGGAGTTAGAGAAATGCTATGAACTCATAGAAAGGCTAGGAAGAGGTGTCTTATACCTAGGATCCTCAAGAATGGGACCAGATCATCCACATTTCCTGCAAACACAGGAGTTAGGGAGAGAGGTGAGTGCTTTGCTTATCTTTAGCATCTTTTTCATTAAATCATTGTGTATGACAATGGATAAATAAAAAATGCTCTGTAGATTTTTCTTTCTGAAATAGAATTCTAATCCCTTAGAAATTTCTGGTTTGCAAACCTGAAAGTAATTTCTGAAACTATGATTCCTCCAAACATCTGGGTTGTGTATCTGTCTTTATTTTTCTGATAAAAGTATAATGTTTCTAATTACATGGTTGTTTGAAACTAATCTGTGAAAGTAAATAGAATTTCGCAAAAAAAGACTGCGGCCATTGTTTACTTGACTATATTGAAGCTATGAGTCCTTTCCAGATGACAAACTATCATTGCACCTATAGAATTTCTTTGTGGTGGATATGAACCTCATGGGCTCATTTCCACAGGTTGCAATGCTTTTGAAATGCACTTCATGGAGTGGAGTTGGTCCAGGTCTCATGGATGCTGCAACTAGGGGTGCTCTCCAAGCAGGGAAGCCAGTTGGTGGGTTTAAGATTGCTAGGGAAGCTGGTGAATGGACGGCGTCGAATTTCCATCCTTACCTCGCTACAGGAACATATCTCACCTGCAGGTTAAAGCTTTTTATTTTCTAATTTATATCTCCACGAAGAAAGATTTATGGCTTTTTAAGATGCTCCATATCTTTCAGGTTCTTTTCTGCCCGAAAACATGGTCTTGTGGACGCTGCTGTGAGACGCAATGCTTCAGAACGGACAGCTGTGATTGCTCTACCTGGTGGTATTGGAACGCTTGATGAAATATTCGAGATTCTAGCATTGATTCAGCTACAGAGGATTGGGTCAGAGCTTCCTGTCCCGTTCATCTTGATGAACTATGACTCGTTTTATTCAAAGCTATTTGAATTCCTTGATGAATGCGAGGTTTCGGGTGCAGTCTCAAAAGGAGAAGTAGCATCACTGTGGAAGATCTGCAGTGGAAATTCTGAAGCTTTGAAGTACTTGGCTGAATTTTATGATCTTCCTCAGTCGAGTTGCAGTGAAGGATGAAGCTGAAATAGGAACAGTTCCTTGATAGAGATTGGAAATAAGCTAATGAAACTAGTTTCTCATACAACTCATCCTTCTAACCGCTGAATCCTAACACCATTACTATATACAAACTCGTGCAACAGGTTATGATGACAAGAATGGTGGGAACCCTATTTTTTTTAACATTGAGGTTATGATACATACAGCAGATATTGGAACATTAAACCAAGTTTTACTGTAATAACCCATTTATAATGTAGAATCAATTTCATTAATCATCTCGTGCTCTCTTCTAAATTTGAACCAGAATTATTTCATATACATTTCCAGGACTGTTAGGCTGCTGTTATCTCCTCCTTTTCATAATGCGAAGGTTCTGTTTGTGCACAAGGCATCCTTTTTCTTTGCTTATTTATGTACCTATAAAGGTTTGAAGTAACTATAAAGGTTTTACTATTTGCCCCACAACAGCCAGGGAAATCACCACTGTGAAACGGCTAGTTCTAACAACTTGAATTAAAAAAAAAAACATAAGGCTAAGCGGCATTATCTGGTTTCTGAACTCCATGAAAACAAGATATAGAAATTGATTCTTTGTTTGCAGCAGAATTAAGTTTCACCTATGTACTCAATTTACAAAAGCGAGAAAACTTCAATCTAATAGCATTGGAAAAGCAAAGTTACACTCTGAAGTAAAGCTCAAGCGCAAATACATGCAATTACTGAGTCTCCACCATACTCACTACTCAGTAAGAAGTAGGGTGGGGACCAGGTCGGTGCTTCTTCAATGACTGGCAAAAATAAGAGAAGCCCTCTTTCAACTCATTAGGAAGAGCGAGTGTCAAAGGAGCAAGAACATCAGATCGTTGAATCTTGCTGCTTGGGAAAGTGAGAGCCATTGCTCGCTGTGGCTTGTTTATGTACTCCATTACATAAGAGAAAGCTCCAAATGTCAAACAACTTTGGAAAAGAGCCTGCGGTGTACCTACAAAAAAGTTATGAATACAACAAATCAGAACTGAAAGACAACAAACTACCTTCACAGACAAAGCATGTATCATGTTTAACGCGGAAAAAAAAATATCATGTGGTTATTTGAAATATTACGGCTGTATATTCAGAGAGAGAGAGAGCGTGTAAGAGAGAGTGGGTGTGCGAGAGAGAGAGAGAGAGAGACAGAGATAGATAGATAGATAGATAGATAGATAGATAGATAGATAGATAGATAGATAGAGAGAGAGACCTGGAAAACTCAACGCGAGACCAGTGCAGCATCCAGCTACTCCAGAATTATGGACTACAAGGGAAGAACAACTTAAATCAAAACAATGACCATAGCATGGAATAAAAAAAAAATATTGTAACTATGAAGAGATATTTTACCATCATCCTTTCCTCGAATCTGCTTCAAGAGGCAAACAACCAAACTGTGTACTCCAGATAAAAGCGCAAATGTCTGATAAGTCAAGTGGGGGTAAGTGAAATGCATTTAGTTTTTAGTACAAGTAGAGGTTGCAAATGAAAAAAGGAACAACAAACCAACAATTTAGAACATTCTACAAACCTTGGCGTTAGAACCAGCAACTGCAAATGATCCTTTAAACCCTTTCTTCTGAAATAATCCCGTACCTGAAAGATATGCAGAAAGAACTTATTTCGTAAGCATTCTCTAAGATAAAACATGAAAAAAGCAAGAGCCCATGAGCAGACAGTGAATTTTTTATGTCCGAGACCTGATTAGGCGTTGCAGATTTAAACAGGTATCGTTTTAATTTCAAGGCTGATTGGAATTGTACAAAGCAAAGATAAAAAGAGATTCTATTTTCCCTCTTGTTCTTGCAATTTCATTGTGCATGATATCACCTTAAATTTTTCTAGATGTAATAACACATTTAACCCTAAATCTCTAACAATGACATGTGGTGTTTTCTGCCATGTAAAGACTAGTAGACTACTCCTTACAAATAAGCATGACGAAAATTTTGGTCAAGTAGCTTATCACAAGCTAGTCTTTAACAAATTTGAATAGCAACGTGAGTGTTCTAATATACGTATGAAAGCTAGTCTTCAACAAATTTCAATAGTGACGTGGGTGTTCTAATATATGCTCATACAAATTCATAAATCTGCATCTAGGAGATATGGAAGCAAGAGTTTAATCCAAATTATGACCATAAATCACTTAAGTAAATGGTTAAGCACTACTAATTCACTAAAAGAGCACCAACAGCTCTACTGTTAAATAAGAATCCAAAATGCCAATGTTAAACAATCGCTGTACATCCTAACTAAAGCTAAAAGCTCCAAATAACACAATACAAAAAGGTTTTGAAGTATCTATGTGAAAGCCATGAGACATTTAGTAACAGCTGTTAGGTCTCTTTACCAGCTCATACGAACCAATTAAAAGTTTAAAAAGCAATACTGACGATTTATCAAGTTAACATATTTCAATTATCCCACAGTACTGAAATCTGAAGATTGTTGATATATTAGAAAGATAGAAACACAACATCTAATCAAGAATGCCAAGTAGATACAAACATAACAAATAGATATCAACATTGAACATAGAATTGCACATACACATAGATTACAATTAAATACCAAGCAAACTAATTCTCCAGATGGACAGTGATATCCTAAATGTTTCGACTATGGGTCGCGATTCTCTCTAATACACTTTCTCTAGTATACTTCCGGTTGTATCACCTAGATAAGTCAATGCAGCATTCAAATCACCAAAATTGAAATGAGTAGAAGCCAAAAAAGATTCAAAGAGACCCACAAGTTAGGTTATCTTTAAACATCAACTTCAAAGAAACCCACAAGACTCATACCCTAAAAAGTCTCATCCAACCAAACTACAAAGCTCATTCGCAAGATTGCTACGCCGATGTAACAAAATATACCAATTCAAAGTTAATAACGAAACTTCTAAGCTAAAAATTGTACCAAAGGACTGAAACCCACGGAGTACAATAACGAGAAAAATGTAAAGGGAATTCAGAACTGATGGGGGTTTCAAACGAAAGAAGAGCTTACCGTAACCGAAGATCGAACCCATGACAGCGCCAGCTGCAGAATCGGCAACAAACCTAGTAAAACAAACAGTGGTGGGTGAAGAAGATGGAACTAGAGCATCAGAAGGATAAGAAGGGTTTTCATTAGAGTCGCTTTCATAATCAATATCAGGGTTTGGAGAATCCACCATCGCCATTTTCTATCTTCTGTTTCCTGACGAGAACAACCAAGACGAACAAGAAGAAGAAGAGGCTACTGTAAAAAAACTCTTTTTTCTTTGATATTTTTTTTCTATCTTTTGGGGTTTTGAGGAGAAACAGTACGTGCGATTTGTGCGTGTTACATCACGGACGGGGAATGGGGGAAAGAAACCCTCTTGTCCTTTACTCTCTTGACTTTGTTTGGGGAAGGATAGCGGCCGACATCGTAAGATCGTGCTAGGTATACCGAGCGTCGGGTCTGAGGGTTGTCCGGACCTTCCCAATAATCTCTCACACCCCAGACCGTGGATTAACAAGGGGTATTATTGGTGTGCATCTCGATTCTGTGTGAGATGCGGAACAGATCGCGGGATTCAATCATGCGTTAAACAAATAATTTTCGATACCCGATAAATTCGTGCGAAATTATTTTGTTCACCTCTAGGGTTTTTCTTCTCTTTCAGTGACAAAAACCTAAAAGCTTGAGTGTCGTTCTGCTCAGATCGGCTCTTTTGAAGCAGATCTAAACAGATCAACCAACTTTCCAAGCTTATGTTAACCTTTCCCTACCAGTTGACGTTCTTCGCCACTGGTTTAGATTGTTTTAAGTTTTTTTATTTGGGCTTTTCGATTTTGATTTGTTGAAATTTTTGGGATTTATTAGTGATTCTTTGGCCGATTAGTGTGTTGGTCCACTGTTCAGATGATCAGAAAAAATCAGGGCTCTCAATCCTTTTCAGATTTGATCTTAATCCAAGCTGAAGCAACATCTCCATTTCCTGTAACTCTCGACTGCTCCTTGTCCTTTCGGCTTTGAATCTATTTTAGATTTATTAGTGATAAATTTTCGTTTGTACCTCTTCTTCCTCTACTTGGTTAGAGTTAGAATGCAGTGTCAGTGGGTATTTTATTTAGGTATTTGTTATCAGATTCATCTTCTCTTGAATTTTGATTTGTTTTCTGGACTGGGTTGCTCTTTCTTTTAGATTTTTGTTAGAGGGAGAGCAAAAATAGATCCGAGGAGTGCAAAAAACGTGGTTGACTCATTAACTAGGATCGGTTTTATATATTTGCAAGAGTCGGACAAAGTTACCCTTAGTGACCATAGAAACTCTTCCCACGCTTGGCAGAGAATGAATCAACCTAATCCTCTCGTCACCTGCAGCACCCACTTGTATCCTAATCCTAAGCTTCCAAAACCTTAATTTGAAGTTTCACACGAGAAAAATTGTACGACGAAAAAATCTTTGATCAGTTGTTAAGAAACAATTTGTAGTAGTTTGCAAAGATCATCCAAAACTACTAATCATCCATCGACTATAACTAGAAATACCAGATAGTTTTTTTTTTTTTTATCGGCACAAATACTGGATAGTTCCTTAGTTAGTTACTAGTGAAGCAGATTGGCCTAAGTTATTAAAGACAAGAACAAAGGAGAGAGATAGTGTTTGGTGATGAATCTGTTTAGGATAAGAAAATTCTTCCACTTGTTTTTAGCAAATCAATCCTTCTTTTCATTTTCTGTTCATGAAGGATTTGGAAAAGCTTTTAAAGGTAGAGATTTAAGTAGAGTTAGAAATGTTATCCGGGAGATCAAGTTAATCTTGTTATAGATTTATCATTGTTAAATTAAAACAACCATTAATCTTCACTGGGTTTGATTGTTTGTTAAAACTTAGGAGTTGAAAATGCAAACAGGATTGCGAGGAAGAAAAGGGGCCGAGGGGGTTAGGTTAATTGAATGTCAAGCGTGTGTGAAAATCACGTGCTTTTAGTAAGGGTAACTATGTCTGATTCATACAAATATATAAGACGGGACCTAGTTAACAAGTCCACCACGGTTTTTGCTCTCCTCGTATCTATTTTTGCTCTCCCTTTAACAAAAATCTTTTTTTATGGGTCTTGTTTATTTTTAGTAATACTACTGTCATTATTAGAATAAGGGAATTATCTTACTTATACTAATATAAAGAACATAGGTATTTTTTGTGAAGTCATGGTTTAACCCTGATATTACTAATATGACATTTAATGTCAATTATCACTTCACATATATTGAAGGATAAAAACGCACATTAAATTAATATTTACATATTAAACCTTACATATTTACATATTAACAGAAATGCCATTGTTTTAAAAATATATCAAATTTTTCAAAACTTGATATCTTTCAAAATACACGCGTGATTTTTGTAAAATTAACATATTTAAAAAGCTCTTTGAATTACCTACGTAATGAGTACAAATAACAATATCAAATTTTATTTTGCGAAAAAAAATATCAATGTTATCAAATTTGGTGTTAAAAGAGTAAAATTCAAGCATGTGCGCCGCACATGTGGTTTCACTAGTAATCAGAACTTGAGGATGTGTTTTTATTATGTCATAATCAGAGCTTAAAGGTGTGTTGTTGTCAGAAAAACTACCTCGTTGTATAAACAGCTAGCACTCCCCGACTCCCATAGCTCATTCAATGGCTGCATTGTGTCCTTTTAGGAAAAAAATTTAAGTAATTAACTTGGTCGTAGTATTGTATATTAGAATAAATAGTGTTCTTCTTTAATAAAACAGAATAAATAATCTTTTGAATAGTGCAACATTACATGGCTGCCCCATCAACCAAAAAAGATGGAGGCGCCTTCTGAGGTTGGCAAGCCAATTGGGATAGTCTCAAGAGACACCCAACTGATGATCTCGTGCCTTGTGCGAAGTGAGTTCAAAGGCTGGCATTTTCTGATCACATACCTTACATTTAACTGTCTTACAGTACCTTTCTACAAAGCATAAAAGGAGTATAAATTAATATTACATTATGAGCAAGAACAATAAAATTATGATAAAGAAGTAAAGATTAAAAAACTTCTGTTTCTTCTACTTTTTTAGATAAGCCTCTTGTTATGTGTGAAAAACAAGACTAATATAGATATATTAACATTGATCCTCTTTTAACAGACCTAAAATATGAGACGGACTGTTGTTATTATATTATTAGCATTGAACAATCAAATGTTCAATTGTGTAAAGAAAAAGAAAAAAATTCTAATCAATTCTTAATGAAAGTAGGCAAGACTAAAAATCTAGTCAAGTCACATAAGCAAGAGACGGGAAAGAATAATAAAAACGTCTAGTCCAATCAGTAATCTTATGAGAGTATTAGAGAGTGAAAAAATGAATGAGAAAAATAAATGAGAAGACATCAATAGGTTCAGAAAAGGACAACATCCATAGAAAAATAAAGTAGTAAGGATTATGAGTAATAGAGAGTGAAACAATGACACGACATCAGTAGGTTCAAAAAAGGACTACATCCATGAACAAAGAAAGCAGTAAAGATTGAACGATCTTTGTTGATAAAACCTTAAGATTGATTTAAAGAAGTTTCAGTGAATGAACAAAACCCTAAGGTCAATTTAAACAACCTGCAGTAAATGAACAATAGTTCAACGAATATAATTATTACCCTATAGAATGGATGAGAAAAATACACAGTATAGAAAAGATGGATGAAATAAAGAAAAACCAATAAAAGCAGTAACATCTTTATAGAACCTAGATCAGTTAAAAAATCGTTTTTTTAAAATAAAAAAAAATGGAAAAAGATATGCATGATAAACCAGTGAAATAAAGAAATATATGATTAACCCCACATTTTTCAAGAAAAAAAAATAGAATAATATATCTCCGAAATAACCATTAAAGAATAAACACTGTAGAACACACAACTTTTCAATAGAAAATGTAAATAAAACAAGATCATACATACCTTCCATGACTAACACAATCAGATGAACAACTGTAATATAAGAATAAGAAGAAGCAAATAGCAGAGAAGATGAATCACAATGCTACACCCTCTCTAACCACCTTAAAGTCTATACATATTTTTTTGTTCTTTTTTTTTTCCTTCTTGTATTTACCGTTTTTTCTTTTTTTACTGTCAGGTATCCAAGCACATCATAGAAGATTAGTTTTTTTTTTATTTTTACGGTATAACAACGAGTCACGTTGTGAACTGATGTCTCAATGTTTAGTTTTAACAAACTATGTCTCATATTACAGACTATGGTGTTAGTCATGGAAGGCATGTATGATATTGTATTATTTACATTTTCTCTTGAAAAGTTGTGTGTTCTACACTGTTTATTCTTTCATGGCTATTTAGGAGGTATATTATTCTATTTTTTCTCTTGAAAAATGTGGGGTTAATCATATATTTGTTTATTTCACTGGTTCATCATGAATATCTTTCTATATTTTTTTTTCTCTTTTTTAAAAGCGTTTTTTTAATTGATCTAGGTTCTATGAAGATGTTACTGCTTCTATTGGTTTGTCTTTTTTTTATCCATCTTTTCCTCATCCATCTTTTCTCATCCATATTTTCTATACTGTGTCTTTTTCTCATCCATTCTATATGGTAATAATTCTATTTGTTTATAAGTCTTTGACTTTGGGCCGTAGCAACTCTTAGTTGTGGGTGAGATCAGCTAAGGGAATCAAGTGCGCAGAATCTGGTGTGGTTCTAGCGGCGTAAGGAACGCGACTGTACCTTAATTGGTGTGATACTTGGTTAGGGCTCAACTACATTCTAGTAAGAAGTTAACATGTAGTAGGCTAGAGTCTGTAGCGGATTAATACAATGTGGTGTTCAAATCTGGACTAGGTCCCGGGGTTTTTCTGCATTTACGGTTTTTTCGTTAACAAAATTTCTAGTGTCTGTGTTATTTCTTTTCCGCATTATATTTGTTTATATAATTGAAATATCTCAGGTTGTGCATAGTTCAATCAGTTGATAAATCCAACCTTGTTTATTGGATAGAACTTGATTGACACTTGGGCATTGGTCTTTGGTACCGTCCAAGTTCTTTCTCATATCAATCATGCTCATATATTTCTATTTGTTTGATTTGTTGATTGTATTGAGAAAGAGATAAATCTCTTTGATATCCTTCTTGATTGAGTCTCACCTTTAAGTTGGTGCTCTCAGAATTATATTGGAGTTTAGTCCATACAGATTGCCGAACGAATTATTGGGTATGGTTGTTATACCCCCGCTTTTCCAAAATTATTTCTATGAGATGATTTGCATTTGATGAATTCTCTATTAACACTAGACTCATTTGATCACATAAGACTCATGATTAATGTCTTAGTGAACATGAAAATGAGTGTTAAGCTTTTAAAGTTCAAATCGGCTAGTTTCGGCTAACCATGTTGGACATAGTCTTTATACACGGTTCGGTTACGGTTTACCTAACCAGAGTGTATATATTGTTTATGTGAATAAGATTCAAAGCTTTCATCTAACGGTGAATATTGTTTGCTTGGTTCCAAAGCTATCTTAGCTTAAACCTAAAGCAACCTAGGCTTTGAAGTCTATATAAGGGGAACTCTTGGCAACTGGGATCTTTGAATCCCGATACTACTTTTTGGTGTGTCCTAGTTGTATCTAGAGTCGTCCTCTCCAGAAACTCTTTTAGGGTTTAGCGACTATCAAAGACTTCATAGGGATTCGTGAATCCAGGTCCAGTTATCTTTATCTTGATAACTTGAGTATCCTGATCTTGATTGTTTGTAGAGCTTTTTCCAACAATCAAGATTGATAAAAATCACAAAGTTCTCCTCGTCTCAAACTTTGTGATTCCACAAGTTTTATACTTGTGAGGTGAATAATAATCTAGGCTGCACTTCAGGTTGCATAAGTCCAGCTTTTAAGGATATCCATACTTTTCTCAAGTTGTTATCGATTTCCATCACCTGGTTCATACGTTTGATATGATCATCCGTTTAGATCGTAAATCAGGAAATCAATTATAGGCTTAATATGTGGGAGGTAGATTTGATTTAAAGTCTTTAATTGAGTTGAGGGAACTCTTAGTTGGTGGGACTCCTTATAAGGGAATCAATTGCGCAGAGTCCTGCTGGGATTCAAGAGGCGTAAGGAGCGCGACTATACCTGAATCAGTGGGAGACTGAGTTCGGACTCAATTACATTCCATACCGAATTTAATTGGTAGTATTCTAGTGTCTGTAGCGGATTAATACAGTTCGGTGTTCAATCTGGACTAGGTCCCGGGGTTTTTCTGCATTTACGGTTTCCTCGTTTAAAATTTTTATGGTGTCTATGTTATTTCTTTTTCTGCATTATATTGTTTATCTTTATAACTGAAATATCATATGTTGTGTGTTGATCAATCACAGTAGATAGGTCCGACCTAGTTTGTTGGATAAGACTTGATTGATCCTTGGACATTGGTCTTTGGTACCGTCCGAGAAATCTCTTTGTAGTTAGGTTCACAGATTTAATTCTGTAAACGTTATAACAAGAGAGAGAAAGAGAGAGAGAGATAACTCTATGCACTTTCCTTGATTGAGTTTTTACTCTCGGAGTTGTATTGAGTTTTTCCATACAGATTGCCTACGAAAAAGTTGGGGGTGTATTTTGGTACCCCAGTGTTTTCAGATATGCTTTAATTACTAGCAATTAAAAAACATATAATGAAAATCATAATTAAATGCTTTTCAAAACTTCGGTTTGGGATCACCTTGAGTATCTTGAGTGTCAAGAAATATCTTAGAACAATTAATGATAAAAGTTATGTACATGTTCAAATAGCGTCGACTTCTAAAAGTTTCTCTCAGCAAACTCTAATTCTAAGATCACACAAAACATAAAGAGATATGTGATTATTGGAAACTCGGTTTTTCTCCCTGGGATCGATTATACCATGACTCACAATTTATATAAGTTGTGACCGGTAATACCATGCTTCCTAACATAGGTTGTAACCGGTTACACTATGCTTCCCGATATAGCTTGTGATCGGTTACACCTTGCTTCCCAAAGTAGCTTGTGACCTATTATAACTAACTTTCCCATGTAGCTTGTGATCGGTTACACCTTGCTTCACAAAGTAGCTTGTGACCGATTACACCTTGCATTCCGAATCAACTTGTGACCGGTTGCACCTTGCTACACATAATAGGCTATGACCGGTTATACCTCAGTCCTCAACAAGAGTTAAGATAGTTTCTACCTTGTCATCTTGTATTGGTCATCCAAAAGATATTCAATAAAGAACCGGACCAATCATGATTTCCCTTTCGTTTATAAAACAAGTTCATACATCTACTTCCTTAAACCAATGTAATAATACATAGTTTTCTAGGATGAAACCATACCAATATCTTACATATAATCAAGTTACTAAATACAACGATTATGTTGATGTCATATTTACGAAGTTCCAAAAGATAAGCGTTTATACTTTGATAGGATTTAAGAAAACCATAGATATATATAAACGCAATCGCACGGTGTCTAACTAGTAGACAGAGGCAAGAACTGGTCGAACTCACGGTGAGCGGTGGATATACCAATAATCAATATTCTCAATCAGCTAATCGAGAACAATATTTTTGAGTTTTATAAAACGATTTCAAATAAGAAAAATAATCAAAATATAATAAGAGAGACGGTAACCAGGGTCTATGGATTCTATTACTATTTATAATTCAGCTCTGAAAAGAATTTGAATTCTAAATTTGTATCTTTATTTTTGTTCTATCGCAACACCTATTATTGGTATAATTTTCGATAATAAACTCGCATCTCCTAAGTATAGCCCATCAAAATTTCCTAAGCATGGCCTATCAAATTTTGATGACAAGAGAATTATTGAAAACTAATTTATAGGTTCACAATCACTATTTGTGTCGTCTAAGCATAACCCATCAAATGATTTACCCTATGTATGGATTATCAAATACTATAACAAATAAAATTGCAAAATCAAATACATTATGCATTTAGGCTTTTGTGTCGTACAAAATCGGTGAAGCAAAAACATTTATTATTTAGAAAATCAATAGAACATCATTTTAGAATACGACAATTCAATTCAAAATGGCCTAACGCCAAATTAATTTCAATTCAATTGGTCTAATGCTCAAAGTAGCTTTCTCCATAAAACCCTAGTTATAAAATAATTAGAACATGGCTATGGATTTCTCAAATGCATAAAAATAATAATTAGAAAGAAAAGATTAAACCGATATTGAATGACGGTGGAGTCTTCCTCCCCTATAAGCTCCTCAAATGGCATTTATGATAACTCTCTCTCTTTTCTCCCGTCCGTCTGTCACGAACCAGCCACAAAAAAAAACCCGTCTCCGATAACAAAAACAGAAGAGAAACCCTTCTCTGTATCAACTCCTAGGTTAAAAAGAGTTTCTCCCCTTTCTTTATGTGTGGGCTCCCCTGTGTCGGACTAAAGTCCAAAACTTATTAACCCCAAAATGAACTGTGCTTATTAGACTTGTTCTCAAATCTCCATACACCAAACATAACCAAAATGAAAATGAACTAGTTTATACTATTAGAGAATTATAGAAAGAAGTCACGTAGACCCCTCTTCTTTGTCCACTCAGTTCTTTTAATTCCAATTAAGATGAATGACCCTTGAACTTCCTTTATTAGTTTAAAACAAAAGACAATCCAAATCTATCCCACTAATTCTTTGTAATTTCGCACCAACTAATGTGATCAAAGACGGCAGCTGCTTCTTTGTTTCGACTTGGATTCACACCGAAATGATACCGATAAGAACCCTTCTCTTGATATGAGATGAAAAATGTGGCAGAGAGCTTGCCACGTCGTTCATCCATCCTTTAAGCCTTAGTGGAAGTTTATGTCCTCCGTCCTTTCTCTGATGCCGTAAATGGTTAGTGATGCCCCATAGAAAATCCACAAAAAACCACATTTGATTAGTTCTCTTTAATGAAATACCGGAAGGAGGTGTATAAGTCGCAAATGTCATTTTTCTTCTGAGTTAACCATTTATTCTCCATATGATCGGATTTGCTTGTATTTCCTACAAATGGCTCAAAATGGTATTGTTAATCAAAATATCGAATCCTAGCTAATATAAATATGGGTATAAAATGCAGCACTTATGTGCTTATCAAACACCCCCACACTTATATTTTGCTAGTCCTCGAGCAAAACAAAGGATATATCCGCTCCACGGCTGGATATAAAGAGTGTTATCCATTCAATAACAGATTGATAAGAGATATCCACTAAACAGCGGTATAGAGATGTCTGCTAAACAACTAGACAAAACCACTAAACCGGGTATAGAGATGTCTGCTAAACAGTTAGACGAAACCACTAAACAGTTGTATAAAGATGTCATCTAAACAACGAGACCGAACCACTAAACAGTGGTGTAGAGAAGTCTGCTAAACCGCGAGACAGATAATCAGAAAGACCCTCTTAATAGCTGGTCATATCGTTTAATAAATATTTAAAAGACCCACTCAACAGTTGGTCATGTCGTGTATTTTTTTTTCTTTTTTTGAAAATACCTAACGAAAGTGAAAACCTATAAAAATCTGAGTGTTAACCACTCCCCCACACTTAAACATTACATTTCCCTCAATGTAATTGGGTCATCCAATGCAGAATTAAGATGGGAAAATGATGTACAAAAAGTAACCAAATAAAAATAAAAAATAAAACAAGAACATAGACATAGCTACTGGAATATACAAGCTAGACTCTCCATATATCAACAACTTATATATTTTGGGATCAACCCAGAGCAAAATATATACACCCGATGACAACCTCAAATCCTCGTTGAAGCAACGTAAAGATATAGAAACTATCAAAAGGAATGAGCTACCCCCTAATCTGGTTTTTGCAAAGGATGTATCATTATGATCAAAACTAACAGAGTCAAAGGGTTCACTAGAGATGGGAACTGAAACAACCTGAGAGATATGCACAGGCAAAGAGAAGTCACGAGATGCAAAATAATCTAGTAATACTTGAGAAGAATGTAGTTCTAATCCAAAATTAGGAATCTTCTAAAAAGTTGTGCTAACAATTCTAGGTATATTAACTTCTCCACTGGGTTTGTGACCCTTTATTAAATCATCATCATAATCATCATCAACCAAGGAATCAATAGTAATATCACAATGTATATGGTGGTTTTCGGTTCAGGGCAAAAATCGTGAAACTCTGTATTTAATACGCTGTCATCCTGCAAAGGAACAAAAGCCATTTGAAAGTAATGAGTGTTCAGATCTCTTCACTTACATATGTATTGAGCAATTCAACATATATACGAAATTTATCCAGAATGGTGCTTGAAGCAACAATCCCAGATATTCTGTAAATTTTAACCTATTGCATTATTCACTAATGCATGACCTGCATGGTATTTTCCTATGTTATGTTCCCAGCCGAACTCTCAGTATTAGCATGACATGAAGATTAATGTTCACTCGCAGCGGAGTAGCATGAATCTCCCGAAATGTCAGTATTGAGACCTGCATGAAAACACTCGCGTAGGCTACACCACTATTTGATAAAGAGATCAGCGTGTTTACACACTTTTTAATTAAAAGTTAGCGCGATCGAACGCGTTTAAATTCCTCAAGGAAAATCTAGACTGTCCATATCAGTTTTAAAAAACGATCACGGCCACACGATTTAGACACACAATTCAACAGGCATAGCCTAATCCTAGCGGAACTAGGCGATCATCATGATAAACACCGGCGGGCCCACTAACATCCCGACCGGTCGAAATTCCTTTAGCTCATCCATTACACCCTTGAACGCTCGCCAAAACATGGGTGTCGCGATGTTTTAAAAAGTTCTCAAACGAGCTAGACTGACCATGACGGTCTTAAAATCATCACATCCGTCCAACTTAGCCAGCCAAGTTGGACATCTTAGATCGAGTTTTGAGCAATCAAAAAGGCGCCAACGTGATCACCGACCACCCAACTCAATCCCCGGTCGATCGACCTGCCCACGGCACACCAAGAACGCATGGAATCGCTTGCTCAAAGAAGGATAAACGCGCTGTTTTGGAAACCCTAACTTGCGTTGCGACAACACGCTACTATCGCAAATTGATCACAACCATCAATTTTTGCCGGCCAAACCGAGTGGCTTAGATTAAATTTCAGGCAGCACCGGAGATATCAGCGTGATCGCTGGCAACCTACCTTTGCACATGGCCGATCGGCCTGCTCAAACTAGCGCCCAGCGCTTTCAATCGATCAGCCAAAATAGGGTTGGCCGCACGGCTTCTAAACCCTAAATTACATCAACGGCAATATGCAACGCAAATCATCTCGTCCATCCAACTTCGCTAGCCTAGTCAGATGGTTTAGATTTATTTTTAGGAGGCCAACAGGGTAACGCTGTGATCATCGTCCACCCCTCCTCCACAGGGAGCGATCAACCAAGTGGTAGCTCACCCATAGGGTTCTCAAACGATCACCCAAAGGTGGCCGGTCACGCTACCTTTCTTTAAGACGTTCAATTCGCGACTAATTTGAACGAACACTAAAACAACGATGTTTCCTGCACATCGATGATTTTTCAGCTGCTTGTTTAAAGCGATGCTTTATATACATCGATTATAAACAATGTTTTATAAATATTGATTTCATAAATAATTTATTATTTGACCTAAAAGCACTATGTTCTTCTTTTAGCGGCGAGTCTCATGACTTCACCCATTTACTCGAGACATCAAACATGTCACAAACTGGGGGATGCTCACTGGGGTATTGGTATGGCGGTTTACAGTGTGCGGCGTGCAATGCGCCCATTACGAAAAAGTGTCAGGAGAGGACGGACGGTTATGGGAGTAGTGGGTTAAAGTGTGACCAAGTTTTAGCTCGTAATGGAAACGTGGTTTTCACCACTTTTTACACAACCCCACTTCTCCACTACTTAACTGCTTCCACTTCCTACGAGATCAGGGGTGCGCTCAATGACTTGTATAAATAGGATTTCAACCTATTTCAACACATAACACAAGTGTTATCAACACAAGTATCCTGAAAACACCAAGAACTGATAGCTTACGTTCTGCAAGCCAGTTCCACATTCTGATACAAGTCATAAAACAGCCACACCTTCATAATTCAACATTCTGATCTCAAACACCTTCTTCTCTTCCCTCCCTAAGATCAACCCTTCTCTTTCACTTTGTAACCGAATTGAATCTGGAACGGCCATTTCTTGGTTTAGGCCAGAGTCTTACAGATTGATCTCTCGAATCTAAAAGTACTCCCGTGCAATGCATTTGTTTAGGGTTTGAATTCGTTTCTCATCAACACACCTAAATTTACCAAAATCAGCAGAATCAGTTTTTACCCTAAAACAACTGGCGACCACAGTGGAAGATTAATCTCTCGGTTGCAAGAAATCGATTTCAATCTAGAACGGGTAGATCTTAGTTTTAAACTCAGCCATTAAATCGATCTCATTTCAATCACCAATCCCAACTTCCGCTCCGTGATGTATCCCCACCAGCCAAATTCTCCGAAGGTCACAGATGATCGAAACCCAATCACCATGGAAGGCATGGCTAAGATATTAGAAGATGTCCTCACAAATAAAGCTGATATCGCCGAACGGCAAAACGAGACACTTTGTCTCTTAAGGAGTATAACAAACCAGTTGTGGAAGGAGTCGGCAAGCATTTATCCGTGGAACACCATCAATGTTAAAGACAACACTAAAAATGTTGAATCTTTACCTGAAGTTTGCACCCCTGCCAACAACGATGCAGGCAGAATATGTAGCCACATCGGACATGAACAGAAAGGAAACAATCAACAAAATCCAGCCAACAACAAAGAGCCGAAACAGTTTCACATGGGAAGGGACTCGCCAGGAGTGTCACAATACCTGCAGGATAAGGGTAAGGATCCGGCATATGAAGCTTTGTTGGAATATCTGTATCTCAAGACCCTCGCAGAACCGACCGCTCTAACTCTACCAAACAGAGAAGCGCCTGAAGAAGGGGAAATTTACCAAGGCCTCCATGAAGACAAGAACTGTACAAATAAACGGTACTCGATTCAACCACATCATAGTACTATTGTCACCGACGCAAGGTCCTCGAAAGAGGTTATACTTTAGCAAAACCGCCAAGCTAAGCGACCCGCGTCTATGTCGATGCACACTCACGTCTCAACTCCGCTCTTAAAATGAGCTTCGTACCGATGCCCACAAGAGTTCTCTCGACAATAACCGCTAACACGAGAGAAACCAGACTCAGGATACCCGTCCTTCCCATTTCCAATGAGGAAGGTTCTGGAGTTACTAGAAGTTTGGGTGCGAGACGGGGTAGTTCAACTACCTCTTGAATGGCGTCCGCCAACTGATCGGGAGATGATAGATCCGAGATATTGACATTACCACAGGTTCATCCATCACCATACCAGTGAATGCAACGGCCTGAAACGCATTGTCCAGGAGAAAATTAATTCAGGGAAGTTGCGTCTATGAACTAGAAATCTTCCCTTTCTCCACAAGTCAACATGTGTAGTTTCACAGTAGAGATCAAATCGACTGGGGACCTTTTAAAGGCGTGTTGCAACAATTTGGATCATAACTTGGATTTTAAGCAATTATCTGGGAAAGCCCAATTTCGTTTGTTGGAACCTCGTCAACAAGTAAGTTTCGTTAAACGATTATTTGCACAAAAGATCTCTTGGAAATTTGCTGGGGACTTGACGCACGCGTCCCATTTCGAGAATGAAGTTAATATCGTTCTCAATCTCCATGTTATATTTTCTTCTACATGTGTTCCTTTTCGTACAATGTTTGCAATTTTTCATGCAACTTATCTAGGTTGCATTACTTACATTCAAAAATTAGAATTTGTAGTCGACCCAAGCATAATTCCTTTCAGAAAACTACTCATGAATTATCCCAAAAAACAAATTCAAATATTTATAAAAAGCAATCACTTGCTAGTCCAAAACCATAAAATCAAACCATGAAAGGAATTCCTCACGTCACTCAAAGACACCTAAAAGGAAAAAATATAAGAGAAAGCAAAAAGTATTCAAGGGAAATCGTCCAACAATGGTTCATCCTTCTTGGCGAAAGCATCCTTCATATTTTGGAGAGTGGTCTGCTTCAACTTCAACTCCTGGGATAACTTCTCAACTTCTGCCTCCTGTTGGTTAATAAAATCTGCGGAAGGAACGTCAGTCATTTCAGTTTGCAGTTTTTGGATTTTTGAAAATCCTTCACAGAACTAGGAGGCGTTGAACTCAAAGTTCACAAACATATCTCGGTGGAACTCCTAGTTTTGAACTACGTCCTCAGAAACGGCGCACCTAGTCGCGCTGCACATGTCATGAATGGAAGATAAAGCTTCCTCGACACGTTTAACCAAAGAGAAGCGACTTTTAATCTTATTAGTCGTAGCAATGTGCTCGTGCTTCTTCCATATCTTGGTATACAACTCCGCATACTTAGACGGCACGCTGAATCCTCCAACCAACACGTGGTCTGTAAATGGGACATCAAAAGGGAGATCGAAAGTGGCTCCAACAACGGGATGCACAACTAATATTATATCATTCCCGAGAGGTTCTTTTGAGGCGATCACATCTACAGCCATGGACGCAACGTCTCCATTCCCATCAGGAGGGGCATCATCATCATCCATCTCTACCTCAAGATTATTTTCCGTTACGGTTTCGACCTGCAATATCACTGGTTAATGTTTGTTTCACATCAAGGGATGAATTATATTCAGAAAATGTATTGAAGATATACCAGCTCATCTTCCGGCTCGCTAGAATGATCGGACTTTCTACTACGCTTAGAAGTGCTTCCTTCATCGCCGTCGGAGCCTGAATCTCGTTCGTCCTCAACTTTCTCTTCGAGAGACTCAGTATCACCATATTTATCTTCTGAAGGCGTTATGTTGTAGCTACGTACGAGTCTAGCAAAAGCATTCACATTCCAAAAATCCTGGTTTTTTAAGAGGAAGATGTTTAATGGACTGGTTCAATATGATTAAAATCAGCTGGTTGAGAGAAATCACGTATGTACCTCCATATTGGAAGAATTAAAAATTACCGGAGCTGTTAAATTCGTTCGAATACCGCCTGCACGCGTCTTGGACCTCGCCTCTTTCTCCTGGGGACTGGCCCTAGTCCGTTTGCCCGAAGAAGCGGCTTCAAAAGCTTGTGTCGTTTCAAAGTCTCAGGAGAAGGCTTGTCATGCGGAACTGTCACAACTTCTTCCACGAATTTTTGAAAAGGTAAGATCTCTTCTCTCCAGAATTCCTTGTACTTATCAGTCGCCACTGGTTTTCTTCCTGGGAGCAAGAAGGGAAGGCTCATCTTTGTGGCAAAGAGGCTAGCATAAAAAACAGATGGCAAAAGCTCTGCTAAAGGCGTAGATGGGGGACAAAACGGGACACCCTGATCAAATCCCATATGACGGGAGGCCCTGTCAATGTTATACGGAACTATAGTAAATGATCCATTAAAGAAAGACGGAATATATCCCGGCGTGCAGCTTCGCATAAATATGATCTCTTCAAAACTCATATCCTTTCCGTCAGTGTGCAACACTATATCAGGAGCGGCGGCAAAGGTTTTTGGATGAACTACAGAAGAATGAACCGGTGTCCACGGACGAAAATCTATGGCATGCACGCTGTCGAAAAAATTGATAAGCTTTAACCCAGGCTTTTGACGCCTCTTCTGCCAACGGAGTATTCTGGAACCTCCATATAAACTGGAGAACGAAGCTGCAGGGACATGAGCATAACCTTTAATGTGCTCCCATAAGCATGCTTGGAGAAAAGAAATGTGGAGATGCGACTCCACCTTCATATATCCGTTGGAAGCATACATGTCCGCTGCCAGAGAATCCAGATGAGAGTACAAAGACCCAAGGAACAAGCTGCCTAGGGGGAGGACTACGCCTTTCATCAGTTTTATGGAAAACATAATGAGCTTCCATCTTATAGTCTTCTTACCAGAGCCATCATCAAAAACGTCTATGGACAGCCACAAGGATAAAAACGCAGCAACACTGAGTACATCATCCAACACTTGGCCTACTCTCGGTTTTGTAGGAAACCATTCAGACACCCACCAAGTATAAAAGCATTTTTCATCATTTTCCTTCTGATTATATCCTTCCGCCTTATTCACTAGAGTGGCGAACATCACCTCTTCTTCAGCGGACAACTTAAAGTCAAGATTCCCTGCAACTGGAAGACTCAACAAAATGGATACACTTTCTAAAATGATGGTCATTTCTCCCCATCTACATATGGCCGTGTGCGTGGAAGGACACCATCGAGAAATGAAAGTGATCAAACCTGTAGTATCTTTCTTAATGCGAAGTGTTGCATGACAGCTTCAACAACTTGTGCTTTATTCAAGTTATTTTTGATACGCTCATTGCTTAGCATATGCCTCATCCATCCTTCATAAGAGCGCAGCGGATTATGGCATATTTTGAAATCAATAGGAGAAGCTGGATACTCTTTCTTCTAGAGACAGAACCTCATCACACGTACTGGAGAAACTGACGGAGCAGCCCCTTCGTTCTCTGAACCTGTAAGGAGGGTTATCTTATTGCCAGGATGAGTTTTAATGTTGGGATAAGGCACGACAAAGAGCTCGTCATCAATTTTTGGCATATCCTTGGAGTTGTTGACACCTCCCAACATAGCGGCAGCAACATTTCCAGGTGACATCTTAACGAGAATTCCTTACGTTCACTTTCAAATAACTACAATGAAGCAAAACAAAAGGAGTCACTACTTCATGCTAAAAGAGGAATCATGCACACAACTTCTTGTCAAAATTCGACGTAATCACTAATAATTGAAGCTAAGAAGATGGGTACGTGAATCACAAACTAGCACGGAAGAACCACATGCAAAAAAAAAAAAAATCAACCGCGGGATATACGCCCACGGCCTGGTTACACCCGCAGATGGGTCGAGTGAGGACTTACGCCCCTCGAACAAAAAAAATCGTGGGTATTGCGCCCACGGTCAAAACCTAAAAGCTAGGTTTTTGCAAAAAAAAAGTGGGAGAAAGCAGCGGCACTTACCTCAAACCTTCCTGCTAGCCTTACTATGATCCTGTTGCCGTTGATCACCTCTATTAATGCTATCAATCCTCGTAACAATGATACCAACAAAAGAGGATTCACTCAAATAGGGTTTCAAAACTATGGAAGCAACACATACAACTGGAGTTCGTACAAAAGAGAAGAAAGGGAGAGAACAAAGTACTTACCCTGCTGCTGATGGCGAACGGCTCGTGGTGAAGCTGTTTGCGATGACAACAACAGAGCACCAGCTAATAGGGAATTGAAGCGAGCAAATAATAAAAGGAGGAAGAGTTAATGCCCTTTTATGTACATGGTTTTTGAGTTCGAGAAGGAGAAGGAATCCCTCTTGGATTCATGCATGGACGAACGGGCCCGTAGAACCAACCCACGGACGAACTGGCGGTGCAACGGCATCGAGTCCACTAGCCGCACGGTCCCATGCTCGAGGAGCAATTGAGCTTCTCCTGGTAACTTTCATCTCCTTGACCATGTTAATTTCATCTCTTTGTCTGTCACCATCTAGTGCTTGCCCCGAAATAGCGTCACTATTACATGCTAAGCAGGGGACTTAATGTTGATGGTGGTTTTCGGTTCAGGGCTAAAATCGTGAAACCCTGTATTTAATACGCCGTCATCCTGCAAAGGAACAAAAGCCATTTGAAAGTAACGAGTGTCCATACTCTTCACTTACATATGTATTGAGCAATTCAACATATTTACGAAATTTATCCAGAATGGTGCGTGAAGCAACAATCCCAGATATTCTGTAAATTTTAATCTATTGCATTATTCACTAATGCATGGCCTGCATGGTATTTTGCTATGCTATATTCCCAGCCAAACTCTCAGTATTGGCATGACATAACGATTAATGTTCACTCGCAGCGGAGTAGCATGAATCTCCCGAAATGTCAGTATTGAGACCTGCATGAAAACACTCACATAGGCTACACCACTCTCTGATAAAGAGATCAGCGTGTTTACACACTTTTTAATTAAAAGTTAGCGCGATCGAACGCGTTGAAATTCCTCAAGGAAAATCTAGACTGTCCATATCAGTCTTAAAAAATGATCACGGCCACATGATTTAGCCACACAATTCAACAGGCCTAGCCTACTCCTAGCGGAACTAGGCGATCATCATGATAAACACCGGCGGGCCCACTAACATCCCGACCGGTCGAAATTCTTTTAGCTCATCCATTACACCCTTGAACGCTCGCCAAAACATGGGTGATCACGCTATTTTAAAAAGTGCTTAAAAGAGCAAGACTGACCATGACGGTCTTAAAATCATCACATCCGCCCAACTTAGCCAGCCAAGTTGGATGGCTTAGATAGAGTTTTGAGCAATCAAAAAGGCGCCCACGTGATCACCGACCACCCAACTCAATCCCTGGTCGATCGACCTGCCCACGGGACACCAAGAGCGCATGGAATCACTTGCTCAAAGAAGGATGAACGCGCTGTTTTGGAAACCCTAACTTGCGTTGCGACAACACGCTACTATCGCAAATTGATCACAACCATCAATTTTCGTCGGCCAAATCGAGTGGCTTAGATTCAATTTCAGGCAGCACCGGAGATATCAGCGTGCTCGCTGGCAACCCACCTTTGCACATGGCCGATCGGCCTGCTCAAACTAGCGCCCAACGCTTTCAATTGATCAGCCAAAATAGGGTTGGCCGCACGGCTTCTAAACCCTAAATTACATCAATGGAAATATGCAACCCCCGCAAAGCATCTCGTCCATCCAACTTCGCTAGCCTAGTCGGATGGTTTAGATTTATTTTTAGGAGGCCAACAGGGTAACGATGTGATCATCGTCTACCCCTCCTCCACAGGGAGCGATCGACCAAGTGGTAGCTCACCCATAGGGTTCTCAAACGATCACCCAAAGGTGGCCGGTCACGCTACCTTTCTTTAAGACGTTCAATTCGCGACTAATTTGAATGAACACTAAAATAACGATGTTTCTTGCACATCGATTATTTTCCAGCTGCTTGTTTAAAAGCGATGCTTTAGATACATCGATTATAAACAATGTTTTATAAATATTGATTTCACAAATAATTTATTATTTGACCTAAAAGCACTATGTGCTGCTTTTAGCGGCGAGTCTCATGACTTCACCCATTTACTCGAGACATCAAACATGTCACAAACTGGGGGATGCTCACTGGGGTATTGGTCTGGCGGTTTACAGCGTGCGGCGTATAACGCGCCCATTACGAGAAAGTGTCAGGAGAGGACGGACGATTATGGGAGTAGTGGGTGAAATTGTGACCAAGTTTTCCCTCGTAATGGAAACGTGGTGATTACCACTTTGTACACAACCCCACTTTTCCACTACTTAAATGCTTCCATTTCCTACGAGATCAGGGGTGCACTCAATGACTTATATAAATAGGATTTCAACCTATTTCAATAGAGAGAACAGAAGTGTTATCAACACAAGTATCCTGAAACCATATTCTGATACAAGTCATAAAACAGCCACACCTTCATAATTCAACATTCTGATCTCAAACACCTTCTTCGCTTCCCTCCCTAAGATCAACCCTTCTCCTTCACTTTGTGACCGAATTGAATCTGGAACGGCCATTTCTTGGTTTAGGCCAGAGTCTTACAGATTGATCTCTCGAATCTAAAAGTACTCCCGTGCAGTGCACTTGCTTAGGGTTTGAATTCGTTTCTCATCAACACACCCAAATTTACCAAAAACGGCAGAATTAGTTTTTACCCCAAAACACACAATAAAGATGATTAAAAGAAACCTTATAGATAAAGTATAATGTCTCTAAGTCGTTAGACTTAACTACGGTTTCCTCGGAATTAACACATTCTTCATAAGAATCATTGTTATAGCACTTATATGTCACACCGTCTAAAAGAATGGTATCCTCAATCCTTAACTCATCATTTTGAATAGGCGAGTGATTGAAGTGAAACCTCTCTCCTCTCTTCTCCGATTCATAACTCAGTTTTCAAATTCATGATTATTTTTTTTTGTTTCATCTCATAATACTTAGTTTTTGTATCTTTACTTCATTCCATGTTATATTGTTCTCGGTTCTAATCTCTTTTTCTTTATATTTCGTTAAGTTTTAAATTTTTATTTGCATTTTCTTGTCTTTCTTTTCAAATAGATGGATACTTAATTTCTTTTTAATGATTCCTCTTTTTGTATCTGCTTACTGATTTTCTTTAATGGCTTTTGCCACTTTTGTTGTTGTGATCATAGCTTTTGCTGAGTATATCTACAAGCTTTTGCTTAAAGTTTCATAATGGATTGGATTCAATGCTTTTTCTCATAGTGTTCTAAGGAAGAAGTCTCAAATCGGTATCAATTCGTTGAAACTCAACAATTGTTCATCCCGCCAATCAAGGAATTCAAATAAATTCAAAACTGGTGGAGTCAGCTGCATGCAGTCAATCAGTTACCTTATTTTGCTGTTTTCTTTCATTATAGACAGCTATACACCTTCTTATTATAGGAAAGATTCTCCACAATTTTGTTACCTTGTTGATACGCATAAAGATTATCCATAGTTACATCCTAGCTTAATTTTTTCCAACTATCATCTACAAAACCCTAATAATACTTCTACCAATTCTTATACCTTCTGTTATCTCAACTTTCATTAAAAAAAAATCGGTGCAACCCTTTTTTCCTCAAACCTTGGTTTTCCCAGTAAAGATATTACTAAGATGGAAGAAGGTAACTCTAGTCAAGTTGTGGATTTAGTCAACAAGTTTAAGAAAGCTACTTTAGATCTGGGAGATGTTAATGAAATAGAAGTCATCAAGAACAGTAACAAGGAAGATGAATCAGAGGATAATTGGGAAGCTAGTGCTATTGGAAAAATCATCATAGAAGGCAGAATGAGTTACGACATGGTGGAAAAGGGGATTACTTTCACTTTGCCATTTTTAACAATGGAAAACTTAAAAATCATTGAAGTGGAACCAAATGTGTTTATCTTCAAATTCAATCAATGGGAGTAATTGAATAAGGTGATTGATGAAATACCATAGGGCATTAACAAACATCTCCTTGTTGTGTATGATTATATTCCCGGAATGATTTACACTGAGAAGCATTGGGGTTTCCAACTTTTTTGGATCCAACTTAAATATTTATTGCCAGAGCACATGAATGTATCTTCTGTGACAAAAATAGGTCAAGTTATGGGGAAGGTCATAGCCATTGAACCAAAGGACGTAATTCTCATTGGTAACGTTCCTGTCAAAGTCTGTGTCAATGTAGATCTCTCTATGCCCATGAGGAGAGGTGTTAAATGTTCTACCAATGCTGGAGTAACAAAATGGTAGCAATTCTTCTATGAGCGTCAACCAAAAAGCATCTGCACTGAGTGTTACATCGTCGATCACTCAAAAACAGCTTGTAAAGATGCTGCTATCTTCTTGAAGAAAGCCCATGAAAAACCATATTTTGTTGGTAAGATTAACAATATTCGCAAAAACATCAATATTGTTTCTACTAATGCTGAAATTTCTTCTACATAGGCTCTAGCAGTGAAGAAACAACATAAAAAATTTGTTAAATCAACAGTCTTTGTATCTCCAAAAGATGGCGAAGTAATTAATTTGGATTCTCTGCTCAAAGATGAAGGAGTTAATATGGAAGAAGATAGTAGACTAGGCAAAAGGCACAGGGTGGGTGAAGCTGCAATTAATATTTCTTCGTCAACTGAGTCCTCTTCCCAGAACACTATGTTGAATCCAATCCAAACCTCCACGAATGCTCATATGATCTCAACTGGAGATAATCCAATTATGCAGAGACAAAAGGGGAATCACGCACTAAAAATTTATATCATCTTTCATTTAATTTACTTCATATTAAACTCTTTTCATTTAAATGTGCATTTAAAGCAATCTAGGATTAGTTTTAATTATAAATCATTGCATACAGCTCATTTAATTCATTGCGTAATCATTGTTTTTCTTTCATTATCAATTTCTGTGCATTCTATTTCCTTAAACTCTCAACTTGTCCCAATGAAGATCCTTTTCTGGAACGTACAAGGTTTTAAAAACCCTGCAACAAGAAACCACTTTAGTGATCTTGTTAGAACCCAAAATCCAGATATAGTCTTCCTTTGCGAAACTAAAATATCTCAAGTTAAAAGCAAACCCCTTTTAAATCAATATCACTATCCTAATAGTGCTTTCATTGAGCCAGTTGGACTCTCAGGGGGTTTTGTTTTGTTATGGAAAAATGGTTCCACCTGCGAGATACTGAGTGATGAGCAAAATATGTTTAACATAGTTGTTCAAAGTGACCCCAGCAAACCAGAATTCTTACTTACTTGTATGTATGGTTTTTCTCCCTATGCTAAGAAAAAAGAACAATGGTCATACATTAAACAAACTAGTGAGACAGGAAACTACCCATGTGTTTTATTAGGAGATCTAAATTTTCATCTTTTAGATGACAATAATAAAACTTCTTCCTCTTTAGATGGATGGGTGAATAGAGTAGTTTCTGATAGCGGTCTTGAAGATATAGGGTATGTAGGAAAAAACTACACTTGGACTAATAACAATCTTGGTACTGGCTCTAGAAGATCCAAAATTGACTTAGCCCTAGGTAATAGTAAGTGGAACAGATATTTCCCTAAAGCTAATTTGTTGCATCTAAACCAAGTAGGTAGTGATCATACTCCCATACTTCTTGTTACTGATACTGAATGTGAGCCATGCTGGAAACCTTTTAAGTTTTTTCTAACTTGGCTTAATGATGAAACTTGTTCTGTTACTATTGTTAATGCTTGGAATATTAGTATTAGTGGTTCTCCTGGATTTCAGCTAGTTAAAAAACTACAGTCAGCAAGGAAAGAGCTATCCCTATTGAACAAGCAGCATTTTGGTAACATCAACCAAAATATTGATCATCTTCAACAAGAGCTTAACATTGTTCAGAGTCAAACTCCAAGTATTGACACGAATGAGCACATATTGAGGATCAACAAGGAACTGAATAGGTGGCACAAGATTCAAAATAAATTCTTACAACAGAAGGCTAGAGACAACTTCATCAAGGACATGGATAACAACACCAAATACTTCCACACAAAAATCAATAGAAAGAAATATAGGAACAATATTGATTCCATTCAAGATCACAATGGTAATTGGCTGCATACTAGAGAAGACATTGGCTCTCATCTGACTAAACATTTTCAAGATATTAGCTCTTCATGTACTCCTCAGATGGATGAAGGTCTTTTCTCAATACTTCCAACTATTATTTCTTATGAAGATAATCTCAATCTTACTAGAATTCCAGGAAATGAAGAGATATTCAACACTCTTAAAAGTATAGAAAATTGGAGTGCTCCAGGCCCAGAAGGGTCTCAAGCTGGTTTTTATAAAAGTCAGTAGAGTGTGGTTGGCGATGATGTGTGTCTTATGGTCTCAAGGTTTTTCCAGACAAGACACCTCTTTAAGCAAATCAACAAAACATATGTTTCTTTAATTCCAAAGAAAAAGAAAGCTCTTTGTGCTGCAGATTATAGACCCATTGGATTATGCAATACTTTTTACAAGATTATTTCTAAAATCCTTGTAACCAAAATGAAACCACTAATGGAGAAGATTATCTCTCCATATCAAGCAGCTTATGTTTCAGGAAGGCTTATCAGTGACAACACTGTCATTGCACAGGAGATAATTCACTCTATGAAGAAGAAAATAGGTCAAATTGGATGGCTAGCTCTCAAGCTTGATATGTCCAAAGCATTTGATAGATTAGAGTGGGATTTTCTTATTAAAGTCTTAAAATATTTTGGCTTCAGTGAGGAATTCTGTGAACTTATTTATCAATGCATTAGCACAACTACTTTATCAGTAATTCTCAATGGTTCTCCATGTGAAGAGTTTCATCCTTCAGGGGGAATTAGGCAAGGTGACCCTCTCTCCCCATACCTGTTCATCCTAACTATGGAGTTTCTCTCAAGACATCTTGTTGCTGCTCAACAAAACAACAGCATAAAAGGCATTAAAGTGGCTGCTAATTCTCCAGCCATCAATCATCTGTTATTTGCAGATGACTACTTGATTTTCACTCAAGCAAATTTGGATTCAGTTAACAATCTTCTTGAACTTCTTCACAACTTCAGCAATCAATCAGGTCAGGTAATAAATTTTGAAAAATCTGCTGTGCATTTCGGCAAGTATACTAAACCAGATGTTGCAGCAATGATAGACGCATTTATGTGTCTATTTTCATCTCTATTGTGTATATTGTTAGTACCCATTTTTGTACTAATTTTGGTATTTTATCCCTTTTTAGGTGTTTTTGGAGAAATAGGTTTTTGCGGCGAAATTGGCTCGAAAAGTTGTTAAAGGCACCTGGGAGGACATTTGCTATTCGGACACTCATTTTGGATAAGGGATAACCCATTTCCAAGCAGCTGCTAAGCACAGACCGGGATTGGATAGGGGGACACCTTCTTCACGGTTTAAAAGGAAAGTTTTGGTGGGAAAAATGGTTTTCACGGACGGATTTTAGGGTTGGATTTTTGATTGATTTTTATGGAGATTAAAGGGCTGAAATTGATTGGGTTTACTCCTTAGGACTACACAGGTCTGGTAAAGTCTTTGGATTGAACCCAAATTGGCTAGAGATCGAATTAGAGCAAAACAGAGTTGATAAAAGTTTTGGGTCTTTGATGAATTATTTTAGGAATTTCAGGGAGACTAAAGGCAAGATTTTCTTCCCAAAGCTTGATATCTATCTAAGGAAGAGTTTAGAATCAAAAGGAAAGCTCAGATACGCGTAGAAATCCTAAAACAAGAAATTGCCGCAACTTGGCCGTGAAGAAAAAGGAAGAGATTTTGGAAGATTTTGGAGTGATTTAATCGGTCTTTTTGATATAAACAGGTTGGTTGGGTCATATAGAAGAGGTGTCGAAAGTTATGGGAAGTTTAGAACATCACAGAGCCGAGAAATCAAAGTTGAAGAAAACCCGCTGCTGCTGCTGCTGCTGAAGAACACGAAGAACTTCGACCCATACCGAACCGTCGCAGAAGTAGTCTTATATTCAATTACAGAAAGTTGTTATCGTTTTTCACTGTCGTTGCTTAATACTTTCAGCGACCATTACTTTCCTTACAAAAAGCTTTCTGTAACTACAACTCGTCCTTCTTAATAAAAACACCTTATTTGAGCAATGAAATCAACTTTTGAGCATTTTTCTATTATGAGGAGCTAAACTCCTTAGCCGAGGCGACGGAGGAAGCCATTGTTCCATGAAAAGTGGTATAATTCTATTTTAATTATTTTTGTAATTTTTTATATGATTATTTGCATAGAACTAATATAGGAAAATTGATTTTTATTGAGTAGTTGTGAATTGTTTTGATGGGACATGCTAGGTTTTAAAACTTTTGATGTTTCATGCTTTGTGTTTACAACTATTACTTCAAAAATCTATTAGAGGCAAAATATTAGAATCACTTAAAAAGAAAAAAATTACATAAATATTGATTAGAGTTTATCATTTAATTGGTCAATGGTGGAATCCAGAGTCTCGGTGTTTTCTTTATATTTTTGATACAACTTTATTTAATTGTTGAGTTTAATTTGAGTCTAGAAAATCCTTCACAAGTCTTAGAGTTCGAATCATTTTTACTACAATTACAAATAACATCAAGCAACCCTTACTCAAATTTTGGGAGTAAAGACTATGAATTCAAAAGAAAGGTATTTAGGCTCTCCCCTTATTCTTGGACATTCTAAACAAGAAGCTTTCAAGTCCATAGAAGATAATTTCAATAATAGGTTATCTGTTTGGTTTTCTACTTCTCTCTCACAATCAGGCAGATCTACTATGATAAAACATGTCCTTAATTCTCTACCTGTTTATCAAATGAGTTCTTTTAAGCTACCTGATCAACTCATGAGAAAATTAACAACTATCCAAAGGAAATTCTTTTGGGGGCATTCCTCCAATAGGGGTTTTAATCATGTGTCCTACTCCAAGCTTTGCAAGTCAAAAGACTATGGAGGACTTGCTTTTAGAGACATGGAAAAACTCAATCTTGCATTACTCACTAAACTAGCTTTGAGAGTCTGCACTGAGGAGGAGCAACTTTGGGTACAAATTCTGGGAAGCAAGTACTTCAAATATGGTAATCTTCTTCATCAAAATATTGAAGCAAATATTCTAACTAAAAGCTTCAATGATTCTCAAGTTAATGGAGTAAATATTCAGCCAGAGGTTTGGAAGGCCTTGTGGAGTTGCATTGTTGCTCACAGAATTAAGCTATTCTCTTGGAAGTGCATACATGAATGTCATCTAACAAGATATAAACTGGCAGCTCATAACCCTGATATGGAAACTCAATGTGGAGTTTGTGGAAGAGAAACAGAAACGATAGAACATCTAATATTTGATTGTAGACATGCCAGAGCTGTCTGGAGAGGAATCAATATAGATATAGATACAGTTAAAGGAAATTGTGGCAGTGTCTCTGAATGGGTTCTTAGTTGGTTTAGAGTAGTTATTACTGCTATAAATGAACGACTGTTGTTCACATGCATGATCGGTGCATGGATCATCTGGAAAGACAGATGTGAGACAATCTTTCAGGGAGTTTCTCTAAACCCTATATCCTTTGTTAATAGAATTCAGTACAATTTAAGTTCTCATCTGCATGAAAATTTAAACAGTAGTCCGTACAACATTAAAAATAACATGTCAAAATAGTGTCCTCCTGCACAAGGCATTGCTAAGTTTAATGTTGATACGTCTTTTGATCATAATACTAATCAGAATGGCACTGGAATTGCTTTATGCGATTACGCGGGTAACTGCGATGGGATCCGAGGAAGTTTCAAACATGGAGTCTTGAATCCGGAGCAAGGGGAATGTCTAGCTGTAAGAGAAGTACTATCGTGGGCTAAGGACATGAAACTGGATGACATTCAAGTTGAAGCTGATGCTCAAGTGGTAATCAAAGCTATTACTGAAGATACATGGGGAGTGCAATGGGAAAATAGAAACTTAATTAGAGAAATAAAACATTTGAGTTCTTTTTTCAACCTGCAAATTTACTTTTGTTAGTAGAGATGATAATCAAGTTGCTAACTCAATAGCCAAAAGCGTTAGAGTTTCAGCATCTGATATGCAAAAATTTGATAACTTTGGGCAAGATATTTGTGATCTTTTAGCCCAAGATCAAAACCATATTTCTGGTTAATCAATAAATTTCTACTTTATCAAAAAATTTTTTTTGAATAGGCGAGTGATCATTAACACGATCAGGAGTTGGAATAAATACACCACCTTCACTTAGTATGACAATGTCTCTATTCTTATGATCACAACTATCAAGGTCACCATCATTCTCCATACATATTGGTTCATTAGTTAAAGCGGTTTCATTATAAATATCACGAGTATAAGAAAAATTATAACTTGTATCATCAACAAGACTACGATCTTCTACTGACTGCGTTAGTTGAGCAATCGATAAATCAGTTTGTTCAGCAAGTTGAGCAATATAAGCTTCGGTTTTACATTTATGCATTTAGGCTTTTGTATCGTACAAAGCCGGTGATGCAACAACATTTATTCCTTAGAATTAATAGAACATCATTTTAAAATATGACAATTCAATTCAAAATGGCCTGACGCCAAACTAATTTAAATTCAATTGGTCTAATGCTCAAAGTAGCTTTCTCCGTAAAACCCTAGTTATAAAATAATTAGAACATGGCTATGGATTTCTCAAAATCCATAAAAATAATAATGAGAAAGAAAAGATTAAACCGATATTGAATGACGGTGGTGTCTTCCTCCCCTATAAGCTCCTCAAATGGCATTTACGATAACTCTCTCTTTCTTCTCCCGTCCGTCTGTCCCGAACCGGCCAGGAAAAAATTCCCCGTCTCCGATAGCAAAAAACAGAAGAGAATTCCCTCTCTGTATCAACTCCTAGGTTAAAAAGAGTTTTTCCCCTTTCCCTAGCATGGGCTCCCACGTGTCGGACCAAAGTCCAAAACTTACCAAAATGATCTGTTCCTATTAGACTTGTTCTCAGAACTCCATACGCCAAACATAACCAAAATGAAAATGAACTAGTTTATATTAGAGTATTATAGAAAGAAGTCACGTGGACTCCTACTCTTTATCCATTCTGTTCTTTTAATTCTAATTAAGCTGAATGACCCTTGGACTTCCTTTATTAGTTAAAAAACAACAACAATCCAACTCTATCCCACTAATTCTTTGTAATTTCACACCAATAATTGTGATTAAAAATGGAAGCTGCTTCTTTGTTTCGACTTGGATTCACACCGAAAGGATACCGATAAGAACCCCTCTCTTTATATGGGATGAAAAATGTGACAGAGAGCTTGTCACGTCGTCCATCCATCCTTTAAGCCTTAGTGGAAGTTTATCCCTTTCTCTGATGCCGTGAATGGTTAGGTGATGCCTCATAGAAAATCCACAGAAAACCACATTTGATTAGTTCTCTTGCCGGTGTAATGAAATACCGGAAGGAGGTGAATAAGTCGAAAATGTTATTTTTATTCTGAGTCAACCATTTTTCTCCGGATGATCGGATTTGATTGTAGTTCCCATGAATAACTCAAAATGGTATTGTTAATCAAAATATTGAATCCTAGCTAATATAAGTATGGGTATAAAATATAGCACTTACGTGCTTATCAAACACCCCCACACTTATATATTGCTAGTCCTCGAGCAAAACATAGAATATATCCGCTCCACGGCTGGATATAATGAGTGTTATCCGTTCAATAACAGATAGATAAGAGATATCCACTAAACAGGGGTATAGAGATGTCTGCTAAACGGCTAGACGAAACCACTAAACAGTGGTATAGAGATGTCTGCTAAACGGCTAGAAGAAACCACTAAACAGTGGTATAAATATGTTTGCTAAACAGCGAGACCAAACCACTAAACAGTGGTGTAGAGAAGTCTGCTAAACAGCGAGACAGATAATCATAAAGACCCGCTCAATAGCTGGTCATATCGTTCAAAAAATATTTAAAAGACCCACTCAACAGTTGGTCATGTGAAAAAAGTGGGGGTCTAACTGTTAGAGCACTGCTCGGTCGAACTCGCAACCGTTGATATCTCAAGCTTGATTGTCAAGTTTAGTTGCCAAAACTATAAGTCTTGATTTCTAGTCTACTTATAGCTAAGTCTCGAATTATGATAGTAAGTGTAGTTGATCCTTGCACTCTACGGCGTTCATCGAATGAAGACGAAGAACTACTCAAGGGAACTTGTGGAACTTCATTAACAAAAGGTATGTGGAGGCTTGAACTTATCTATCACTCAAAATTCTATCTATTCTATCTTCTATTTGAGACAAAAGTCGTATTGCTATATAGACTTCAATTATACACATTTGCTATTTCGAGCCGAGTCTATCTCGCTTATCTAATTCTCGAAATATGTGTTGGTAAGCTTTCGCTTTAGCCAAGTTCATCTTTACTCGTGACAAAAGTCATGTTGATTATTTCAATAACTTGAAAATCGTTTTGATGAAAATAGTTTGTGAATAACAACTATTTTAACATCCTCTAAGAAAGTTTCAATGATTGAAATGAGAGTTTAGAACAAGTAACCATGTTTGGATATTAACATAGTGTGTTCTAACATTTGTGTAAAAGTCAAAAACAAGGAACCCAAAGTATGTGTACCCGTACGCGTACTGGCGGTTGTTGGAAATCCGGGTAAGTACGCGTACCCGTACGCATACTGGCGGAAGTTTCACGTCCGTGAATTTCTGCTGGAGTTTGGAAGTGCAAAATACCCTCAATCCGGTTACTTAAGTATGCGTACCCGTTTGCATACTTAAGTAGGTTACCTTCTAAAATCAGTTTGTTTATGAACTAAAACATTTATATAATAAGGAATGCAATCTTTGCAAACCGTGGCTATAATATTCATAAATTGATTCGAGTGAATCAAAATCGATTTTTCTTCGATTGTGTCTTGTATACTTCTATGAGATCTAAGCAATTAAATAACTCTCTAACTAGTTCATTTGAGTCATTTGAACTAGTTATGGTAAAGATGAATAAGGTTGATATGAAAGTGCTCATATAGCGAGCCATTGGTTAACTATTGTTGAACCTACTAAGTGTACACGTTTAGGTACGGTTACTCAAACCTAAATGAAGTTACATTTCATTTGTGTATAACAAGCTAAGTTCGATCTAATGGTTGAAAGATATTAGCTTGAATCTAATCAGGTTTTCATCTAACGGTGAATATTGAATGCTTTGTTACCAAGGTAACTTAGATTGCAAACCCTGATTTGAAATCTATATAAAGGAGAACTCTAGCAACTGGGAAACCTAATCCCCACACCTCTTGTGTGATACTAGTTGTATGAACTAGAGTCGATTCTCCTTTAACCTTAGGTTTTTCACGAAACCCCATAGGTTAACGACTTAAAGACTTCATTGGGATTGTGAAGCCAGACCCAACTATTTTCTCTGTAGTTGCGTGATCTGATTTTGATGTTTCTATCGTGATTGAATGTAATCGTAAGATTGTCTTGAGATTTATATCTCTGATAGGAAAGATAGAAAAGTAGTCACAAACACATTCGTCTCATCATTTGTGATTCCACAATTTCTTGTTTCGGTTAATCGATTAATATTATTGTGAGGTGATTGATAATTCTAGGCTGTTCTTCGGGAATATAAGTACGAGTTATCAATTGGTTCATGTTCACCTTGATTTATCAAAAGACGAAACAAAAACTCGTAGGTATATCTGTGGAAGACAGATTTATCTATTCAATAGACTTTTATGTGTGATACAGATTTGTTTATCAAGTCTTCGACTTTGGGTCGTAGCAACTCTTGGTTGTGGGTGAGATCAGCTAAGGGAATCAAGTACGTAGTATCCTGCTGGGATCAGAGACGTAAGGATCACGACTGTACCTTGAATCATTGTGAGATTGATTAGGGTTCAACTACATTCCAGACCGAAGTTAGCTTTGTAGTAGGCTAGTGTCTGTAGATGCTTAATACAGTGTGGTGTTCAAATTTGGACTAGGTCCCGGGTTTTTTTTGCATTTGCGGTTTCCTCGTTAACAAAACTTCTGGTGTCTGTGTTATTTCTTTTTCGCATTATATTTTATTATATAATTGAAATATCACAGGTTGTGCGTTGAATCGATCAATTGGTAAATCCGACCTTTGGTTGTTGATTGAAATTGATTGATCCTTGAACATTGGTCTTTGGTACCGTTTAAGTCATTTCTCTTGTATTCAATCAGGCTCGAAAATTCTTATTTGTTTGAATGCGGATTGAATTGCGAAATTGAGATATAACTATTTGATATACTTTTCTTAAGATTGAGTCTAACTGTCTAGTTTATTCTCTTGAAAGTATATTGGAGTTACACACAAATTAAATGTACCTTCATTTAGATATGATTAACCGTACCTAAATGTGTACACCTTGTTGGCTCAACAATAGTTAACCGAATTTAGCCATATGAACACTTTTTTATCAACCATATTCATCTTATCAAAAACTAGTTCAAATGACTCAAATGAAACTAGTTATATAGTTGTTCAATTGTTTATATTCTCATAGAAGTATACAAGACACAATTTAAGCAAAATCAATTTTGATTCACTTGAATCAAGTCATGAACCTTATAGCCACGGTTTGCAAAAGGTTGCATTCCTTATTATATAAATGTATTAGTTCATGAACAAACCGATTTTAGAACATCATCTACTTAGGTATGAGTACGGGTATGCGTACCTAAGTAGCCGGACCAAGATTGGGCTTCGCCAGTACGCGAACTGGTACGCATACCAAATCAATATCCAAACTCAACAGAAATTCCCGGACCTGAACCTTACGCTAGTACGCATACCGGTTTGCATACCACGTTCCCGGACTTCCTCAAACCAACAAGTACGCTTACAGGTATGCATACCATGGTTCCCGGACATGGATTACATATATGCAAGTACACATATTATGCTTAAATCCATTTGTTCTAAACTCTATTTCAATCATTGAAACATTCTTAGAGGATGACAATAGTTGTTTTCACTAACTATTAGCATCAAAGCCATTTTCAAGTGATTGACATAATCAATACGAAACATTCCGAGTCTACATCAAACAAGATGTTACAAGGCGATTTTCTTATGATCATCTTTTGACTTTCGCCAAGAGTATAAGATGAACTTGGTTGAAGCGAAATCTTACCAACACATATTTCGAGAAATATGTAGGCGAGTTAAACTCAGCTCAAAATATCAAATGTGCATAATAGAAGTCTATATTGCTATACGACTTTTGTATCAAATAGGAGATAAAGTAGATAGACTTTTGAGTGATAGATGAGTTCAAGTCTCCATATACCTTTTGTTGATGAAGTTCCACAAGCTCCCCTTAGTAATTCTTCGTCTTCAATCGATGAACGCCGTGAAGTCTAAAGCTCAACTACACTTTCTATCCTAATCCGAGACTTAGCTATAAGTACACTAGAAATCAAGACTTATAGTTTTGGCAACCAAACTTGACAACAAGCTTGAGATAGCAACGCTTGCGAGTTCGAACGAGAAGTGCTCTAACAATCTCCCCCTTTGTCAATTTTAGTGACAAAAATATCAATACATTTGGATTACAAAATAAATAAACTTTGTAGCTTCTCATCCAAATGCTTGATCTCCTTGGTTCTTCAACATTACTCGAAATATTCGTCACTTCCAAGTACTGCAATGATTCTGAACGTGTTCAACTCAGCATCATAGTTGTTGAAGATCCGTAGCAATAACAATGAGAAAACAATTTCTCTCAATCATTGTTATACAACGTCATAGTGTTATTACACAACATCAAAGTTCAATTGTATCACAACCTTGACAACAATACTATGGTGATATGTATCACTCCCCCTTAGTCAATACTTCATCTCACATGAAAACCACTCCCCCTTACATAATGATCCGTAAACCATATGTATTTGTAGTGTGAATTACACATTAATACTCCCCCTTTTTGTCAATAAAAATTAGCAAAGGTACGAAAATTAGTAGGATGCTAATGAAATTTCCATAGAGATACTTCATGACCAAAAGAGAACAACATATCAACTTTTTTAGATGTCATCATATAGCCGAAGCTAAATGCATTCATCAAGGAGTTTATAAAGATACAAGATAACTCCTACAATATTCCACAGCCGCACTCCCCACAAGATTTTGCAATTAATCACAAGTTCAATTAAGAACTCTCCCCCATAAAATGTCATTCTCGAAAGAACAATAAGAGCGACCTTACTTTCACAAGAAAGGAAGGATTTCTTTGGACATTAACAAATCACATGAAACATGAATTTGTATCCAAAATACTCAATTAAATTAACCACAAGAGAACCCATGATTAATTTAATCGGAAATGTTCACATAAGAGAACTTACGGAGCCGAACAGTATTTACACAAAGATGTAGATCAGGGAAGACCAATACTGCGGAATAGACAAAGATTCATTATATCTTTCATCATTATTTGCATAGAGACATATAATAGACTTAATCTTTGTAAACAAAAGTTCATCCTATCTTCCATCAATATTTGCATAATGACATAATAGGCTTAACTTTTGTTTGTCAAAAGTTCATTCAATCTTTTATCAATATTTGCATAATGACATATGAAAGACTTAACTTTTTACATATATGGGACAATCATAGTTCACGGACGCAAACACACATATCCCATAGCAAGTTGCAATATATGAAACCATAAAGATTAATACTGCAAGTTCATCTTCCTTTTTCTTTTTTCTTTTTTGATAAAAAGGCCTCTCAACTGAGACTAAGAAGCCCAAACTTTGTTAATAAGTCTTGGTGTAGCAACACCTACAACATCATTATGAAAATGTGAACTAACAAAACTAGGTAAATTCCTAACCCAAACACCTTCATTTTTTCTAGAAGTACCATCCTTTGCAAGTCTGTCCGCAATGTGATGTGCTTCTCTAAACCGCTGGTTGAATCTTAATTACTTCATCAAAAGCATCTCTGAGTCTATGGATTTCTCGGATAAGTCCATAAGTGTCCCCGTACGGTTGCACTTCTTCATTGCACAGCTGGATAGCATAGACTTTAGAATTTAAATAAATAAATATAAAAACATTGCAAGATGAAAATCGTTGGAAATAGCTATGTGTACTCACAATAATGGCTATTCCAAACCCTAGTTATCCTTCTTAAAACACAATAATAAATTATCATAAGAAGTTTCCTAGACAAAAGAGATAAGATGAGAGAACTTTAGGAATCATCTTCATCATAGGAGACCATCAAGGTAGCTTGAATCTTATCCATGTCTTCCTTGATTTCGGGAAACTTAGTGGCAATAACATACAATTGTTCTTGCACACACCTTACCTTGGAATTGATCTTACACACACCCTTGTGAATTTGATGAAGAAGACTCAAGGTGGTAGAATCACAAGAACCGACAATGGTATCACATCTTTGTCTCTTGCAAGCATTCTCCTTCATACGTTTGAAGGTACAAGGACGAACAAGCTTGGGAGTTCCAATAGAGTTGCCAATAGGAACAATGGAGTAGGAGCGACATATTTGCTCAATCAAACAAGGAAAGCCTAACTTCTTATTGGAAGACGTCATCGAAACCATTTGAAGAATGATGAATCCACAAATGTCGAGACTTTGAGTACCCAATTCAAGGAAATAGACCAACTCCGCGAACTCACGACTCCACCGAGAATTCTCAATTGTGGAGGGACAAAGATTAGATATACCAAGTTTTCCAAAGCACATCAAGGCAAAACTAAGATAATTAGTAGGAAATTTTCCATTGATCCAATCAAAACTTTTCCCACAAAGACCATTAGAAATGGTTTCATCGGATGGTCTTTCTTCCCTTGGTCTAGGAAGGTGAAAATTACCCAAAGAGATTTTGGTAATTCTTGAAATTAACTCTCTATTAACAAAAATCATTTCTCTATTTATCATGGTCTTGAATTCCATGTCAACAAGATCAACATCATGGATGTTAGCATAAAAAATTCTTATTAAAGTGTCAAAACCTTCACCAAGGCCATTAAAGATGTTTCCAAGCTTAAATTTTTAAAAGCAAACCAAATCTTATTTATGACCACTAACCATATCCAATTTATTTTCTAGAATAAATCCACTAGAAGAAATTCATTCAAAGATTTCACTACTAGAATCATTGATAAATCTAATTCTAATAGAATCTTGTATTTGTGGTATAGTCATGCTAGAAGTGAATCCAAGTTTTTTGAAACCTTCTTTGAAGCCTTGAAATTTCCCATGAGACCTAGAAATTGAGAGTACATGGAGAAGGAAAAACTTTCTTGGTGTGCTCCTTGAAGATGAGGAAAAACTTTAGTCTCTTTTGAATTCTCCAAAGAAATTTTAATGGAGATAAAACATGAACCCTAGAAAAGTTCACTTACGCGGACTAGAGAGGGAAGAAGAAAGGTACGCGTACCATACTTCTTATATACCCAATGATGGGCTTGGACCCGTTCATGAACCGCGACCCGTAAAAAAAAGGCAGGATTTCTTAATCCAAGTTACACACACTGAAAGGATCAGTATCGTGCAGTAAATGGAAAGTAGGAAGAACTTCATCACCTTTATTAACCTTGGATAGAGAGAAGAAAAAAAAGGAAGAAAAATAAATTAACCCAAGCAAAAAAATAACCCAACAGTTACTTGCCCCATCTCAAGATATATACAAATGGGGTAGAGCCAAGCTTGTTACCAAGAGGCGAGATGTGCAGAGAGATTCTCATGCACCATTTCCGGTTGATATTTGTGAATTGTACTAGAAGTATAATCATAGTAATGATGATAATTAGGGTTAATAGGATTTTTTGAATATCTTTTCTTATGACCAAGAAAAGACCTTTTCCGACAATTAGAACTTACACCGAACTAACCAGGCATCTTTTTATCAATCTCACATGAGTTGGTAGTAAGCCTAGTTCATCCATCATGAGTGCATGATTTTATAGGTACAGAACTTTTATCAGAACGATTCTTATTCTTAATCGAATTAAGCTTTTCTAAGAATTTGAAAAACGCTTTCAAAAGCTCTAAATAAATCTTTGTCAATTGATCCATCACGATAGTATTCCTCAAAAAGATTAAGGATCAATCTAGTGAGGTTCCATATCTTTGAGCGTTGACCATGTTTTCTCAAACATTCTTTCTTAGAAAAACTTTTAATTTTTCCTTTAGACTGTTTCTCATCATCTAAGTTTTCCAAAATCTTAGAAGGAACGAGATTATCATGAGAGACCAGAGGTCTAATGCATAATAAGCTCTGAACAACCTTTAAGGAATTCTGGCGTGCGTTACAGATGCCAAGAGCAAGTTTTCCAAAGAAATTTCCCATAGGAACAGACTTTAGGGATCAATCAAACACAAACTTATTAGGTTTAAAGTGTTTGCCTGCTCTGATACCAATTGGAAAAGCGGGGGTCTAAATACCACACCCAATATTTCGCTTAGCAATCTGTATAGAAAAACCCCAATATAATTCAAGGAGAATCACTAGACAGTCAGACTCAATCAATGGAAATATATCAAAGAGTTGTATCTCTATTTCACAATGTAATCAGCAAATAAAATAAATAGAAATCCGTGAGCCTGATTATTATGTAAAACAACTTGAACGGTACCAAAGACCAATGTTCAAGTGTAAATCAATATAATCAACAACCAAAGGTTGGATTCTCTAATTGATTGAACTACGCACAACCTGTGATATTTCTATTATATAACAAAATATAATGCGGAAAATAAATAACACAGACACCAAAAAAATTGGTAACAAGGAAACCGCAAATGCATAAAAACCCCGGGACCTAGTCCATATTTGAACACCACACTGTATTAAGCCGCTATAGACACTAGCCTACTACAAGTTAACTTCGGACTGGAATGTAGTTAAGCCCTAATCAATCTCACACTAATCAAGGTATAGTTGCGCTCCTTACGTCTCTGAATCCCTGAAGGACTCTACGCACTTGATTCCCTTAGCTGATCTCACCCACAACTAAGAGTTACTACGACCCAAAGTCGATGACTTAATAAACAAATCTGTCTCACACAGAAAAGTATATTGTATAGATAAATCTGTCTCCCACATATAAACCTATGATTTTTGTTCCGTCTTTTGATAAATCAAGGTGAACATGAACCAATTGATATACCGGACTTATATTCCCGAAGAACATGCTAGAAATATCAATCACCTCACAATAATATTAATAGTATGATAGCAAAACAAGATATTATGGAATCACAAACGATAAGGCGAAGATGTTTGTGATTACTTTTTATCTTGCCTATCGGAGATTAAATCTCGAGCCAATCTTAAAGAAGATAGTACTCAATCACGATAGAAGATGCAAGATCAGATCACGCAACTACAGAGAAAATAGTTGGGTCTGGCTTAAAAATCCCAATTAAGTCTTTAAGTCGTTAACCTACAGGGTTTCGTGAAAAACCTAAGGTTAAAGGAGAATCGACTCTAGTCGCAACTAGTATCATACATAAGGTGTGGGGATTAGGTTTCCCAATTGCTAGAGTTCTCCTTTATATAGTCTTCAAATCAGGGTTTGCAATCAATGTTACCTTGGTAACAAAGCATTCAATATTCACCGTTAGATGAAAACCTAATTAAACTCAAGCTAATATCTTTCAACCGTTAGATCGAACTTAGCTTGTTACACACAAATGAAATGTACCTCCATTTAGATATGAGTAGCCGTACCTAAAAGTGTACACCTTGTTGGCTCAGCAATAGTTAACCGAGGTTAGCCATATGAACACTTTCATATCAACCTTATTCATCTTAACCATAACTAGTTCAAATGACTCAAATGAAACTAGTTCTAAAGTTGTTCAATTGTTTATATTCTCATAGAAGTATACAAGACACAATTTAAGCAAAATCGATTTTGATTCACTTGAATCAAGTCATTAACATTATAGCCACGGTTTGCAAAAGATTGCATTCCTTATTATATAAATGTATTAGTTCATGAACAAACCGATTTTAGAACATCATCTACTTAGGTATGCGTACATAAGTAGCCGGACCAAGGTTGGGTTTCGCTAGTACGCGAACTGGTACGCATACCAAATCAATATCCAAACTCAACAGAAATTCACGGACCTAAACCTTACGCCAGTACGCGTACCGGTTTGCATACCACGTTCCAGGACTTCCTCAAACCAACAAGTACGCTTACGGGTATGCATACCATGGTTCCCGGACATGGATTACATATATGCAAGTACACATACTATGCTTAAATCCATTTGTTCTAAACTTTATTTCAATCATTGAAACATTCTTAGAGGATGACAATAGTTGTTTTCACTAAATATTAGCATCAAAGCCATTTTCAAGTGATTGACATAATCAATACGAAACATTCCGAGTCTACATCAAACAAGATGTTACAAAGCGATTTTCATATGATCATCTTTTGACTTTCGTCAAGAGTATAAGATGAACTTGGTTGAAGCGAAAGCTTACCAACACATATTTCGAGAAATATGTAAGCGAATTAAACTCAGCTCCAAATATCAAATGTGCATAATAGAAGTTTATATAGTTATATGACTTTTTTCTCAAATAGGAGATAAAGTAGATAGACTTTTGAGTGATAGATGAGTTCAAGTCGCCACATACCTTTTGTTGATGAAGTTCCACAAGCTCCCCTTAGTAGTTCTTCGTCTTCAATCGATGAATGCCGTGAAGTCTAAAGCTCAACTACACTTTCTATCCTAATCCGAGACTTAGCTATAAGTAGATTTGAAACCAAGACTTATAGTTTTGGCAAATAAACTTGACAACAAGCTTGAGATAGCAACGCTTGCGAGTTCGATAGAGCAGTGCTCTAACATCATGTCGTGCTTTTTTTTATTTATTTTTTTAAAATACCTAATGAAAGTGAAAACCTATAAAAATCTGAGTGTTAACCACTCCCCCAAACTTAAACATTACACTGTACTCAATGTAATTGAGTCATCCAACGTAGAAATTAAGATCGGAAAATTATGTACAAAAAGTAACCAAATAAAAATAAAAAATAAAACAAGAACATAGACATAGCTACTGGAATATACAAATTAGACTCTCTATATATCAACAACTTAAATGTTTGGGTATTAACCCAGAGAAAAATATATACACCCGATGACAACCTCAAATCCTTGTTGAAGCAACGTAAAGATATAGAAACTATCAAAAGGAATGAGCTACCCCCTAATCTGGTTTTTGCAAAGGATGTATCATTATGATCAAAACTATCATTATGATCAAAACTAACCGAGTCAAAGGGTTCGGTAGAGATGGGAACTGAAACAACCTGAGAGACATGCATAGGCAAAGAGAAGTCACGAGATGGAAAATAATATAGTAATACTGGAGAAGCACGCAGTTCTAATCCAAAATTAGGAATCTTTTGAAAAGTTGTGCTAACAATTCTAGGTATATTAACTTCACCACTGGGTTTGTGAGCCTTTACTAAATCATCATCATAATCATCATCAACCAAGGAATCAATAGGAATATCACAATAAAGATGATTAAAATAAACCTTATAGATAGAGTATAATGTCTCTAAGTCGTTAGACTTAACTATGGTTTCCTCGGAATTAACACATTCTTCAAAAGAATCATTGTTATAGAACTAATTTGTCACACCGTCTAAAAGAATGGTGTCCTCAATCCTAAACTAATCCTTTTGAATAGGTGAGTGATCATTAACATGATCAGGAGTTGGATTAAATACACCACATTCACTTGGTATGACAATGTCTCTATTCCTATGATCACAATTATCAAGGTCATCATCATTCTCCATACACATTGGTTCATTAGTTAAAGCAGTTTTATCATAAATATCAAGAGTATAAGAAAAATTATAACTTGTATCCTCAACAAGACCACGATCTTCTATGTTGAGCAATCGATAAATCAGTTTGTTCAGCAAGTTGATTAATATAAGTTTGGGTTTTACTCAGCCCAGCAAAAAATAACTCATTAGCTTTGGTCTTTTTGATGGTGGATTTTTGATAAAGGCTAAAATCGTAAAATCATAACCTTGCATATTCCTGATCCAGTAATCAGACGAGTATGGAGACTCATGTCTCTCGTTTAAGCATGAAAGCTCATGCCACGATGATCTCTGATTGAGTGTATTGCCTCTCAGAGCATATATGAATATGCAGTCTCTCAATTGATACCACGACACATTTCATCAATACTGAACAATTTCAGTAATCACTTTCATATAGAATCGAAAATGATTGGACGGCTCCTAGAAAGCTTGCATGCTAGTATAGAGCAATAATGTCTTCAGGATGTAACAATGTTTTCCCTGACTATATAAAAGACATATGTATAAAATCTTAATGATTGGACGGCTCCTAGACAACTTGCCTGCTAGTATAGAGCGATAACGTCTTCAGGATGTAAAAATGTTTTCCCTGACTATACAAAATAAATATGACGCTTCAATTAGCTCATATCGATCAATTCTCGAATAATCATAATTCTCCTAGACAGCTTGCCTGCTAGTATAGAGCCATCAATTAATCAATTAATTATTTCTAGTCGCAAGGTTAATCAACTGAATTCCTAGAAACAATTCTACGTTAATCATGATATTTCATTACTTCAATTCATGGATTTTCCTAGTAGAATTACATGGGTTAGTAATAAATATTCGACGTACGGGCATCTAGGCCACTACCGAGTAAGCTCCGAGAATCACTATTTGTGTCGTTTAAGCATAACCCATCAAATGATTTACTCTAAGTATGGATTATCAAATACTATAACAAATAAAATTGCAAAACAAAATACATTTATGCATTTAGGCTTTTGTATCATACAAAGCCGGTGAAGCAACAACATTTATTCTTTAGAAAATCAATAGAACATCATTTTAGAATACGACAATTCAATTCAAACTGGCCTAACACAAAATTAATTTCAATTCAACTGGTCTAATGCTCAAAGTAGCTTTCTCCATAAAACCCTAGTTATAAATTAATTAGAACATGCATGGCTATGGATTTCTCAAAATCCATAAAAATAATAATGAGAAAGAAAAAATTAAACCGATATTGAATGATGATGGCATCTTCCTCCCCTATAATATCCTCAAATGGCATTTATGGTAACTCCCTCTCTTCTCCCGTCCGTCTATCACGAACCGGCCAGAAAAAATCTCCCGTCTCTGATAGCAAAAATTAGAAGAGAATCCCCTCTTTGTATCAACTCCTAGGTTAAAAAGAGTTTCTCCCCTTTCTCTATGCGTGGGCTCCCCCGTGTCGGACTAAAGTCCAAAAATTATCCAAAATGAACTGCGCTTATGAGACTTGTTCTCAAAACTCCATAAGCCAAACATAACAAAAATGAAAATGAACTAGCTTATATTAGAGTATTGTAGAAAGAAGTCATGTGGACCCCTCCTCTTTGTCCATTCTGTTCTTTTAATTCCAATTAAGCTGAATGACCCTTGGACTTCCTTTATTAGTTAAAAAAAACAATCCAAGTTTATCCCACTAATTCTTTGTAATATCACACCAACAAATGTGATTAAAGACGGCAACTTCTTCTTTGTTTCGACTTGGACTCACACCGAAATGATACCGATAAGAACCCTTCTCTTGATATGAGATGAAAAATGTGGCAGAGAGCTTGCCAGGTCGTTCATCCATCCTTTAAGCCTTAGTGGAAGTTTATGTCCTCCACCCTTTCTCTGATTTCGTGAATGGTTAGGTGATGCCAACTGAGAACCACATTTCATTAGTTCTCTTGCCGGTATAATGAAATACTGGAAGGAGTTGTATAAGTCGCAAATGTCATTTTTCTTCTAAGTCAACCATTTATTCTACGGATGATCGGATTTGCTTGTATTTCCTACGAGTAGCTCAAAATGGTATTATTAGTCAAAATATCGAAACCTAACTAATATAAATATGGGTATAAAATGTTAGAGCACTGCTCGGTCGAACTCGCAAGGTTTGCTATCCCAAGTTTGTTTGTCAATGTTAGTGATCAAAACTATAAGTCTTGATTTCTAGTCTACTTACAGTGATGTCTCGGACTAGGATAGATTGTGTAGTTGAGCATTATACTTCACGACGTTCATCAATGGAAGACGAAGAACTACTAAGGAGAGGTTTTGGAACTTCATCAACAAAAGGTATGTGGAAACGAAAACTCATCTATCACTTGGAAAGTCTATTTCTACTTTATCTCCTATATTGAGACAAAAGTCGTATTACTATATAGTTTTCGATTATACACATTTGAGATTTCGAGCTGAGTTTAACTCGCTTACATATTTCTCAAAATATGTGTTGGTAAGCTTTCGCTTCAACCAAATTCATCTTATATTCTTGACGAAAGTCAAAAGATGATCATGTGAAAATCGCCGAGTAACATCTTACATGGTTTGTGTGATACAATCATTTGGTGTAGACTTGGAATGTTTCGTTATGATTATTTCAATAACTTGAAAATTGCTTTGATGCTAATAGTTCGTGAAAACATCTATTGTCATCCTCTAAGAAAGTTTCAATGATTGAAATAGAGTTTAGAACACTGAACCATCATTGGATTATAAACATAATATGCATTCTTGCATGTATGTGATCCATGACCAGAACTATAGTACGCATACCCGTATGCGTACCTGTTAGTTGTGAAATTCCGAGTACCTAAGTACATATACCCGTACGCTTACTGGCGAAGGGTTTGGTTCCGGAAATTTCTGTTGTGTTTGGAAGTATGCGTACCCGTTTTCATACTGGTGAACCCAAAATCAGACCGGCTACTTTAAGTATGCGTACCCGTTTGCATACTTGAGTGGTTAAAGTTCTAAAATCGGTTTGTTCATGAACTAATACATTTATATAGTAAGGAATGCATTCTTTGCAAACCGTGGTAATCTTTAACTAGTTTCATTTGAGTCATTTGAACTAGTTGTGGTTAAGATGAATAAGGTTGATATGAGAGTGTTCATATAGATAACCTCGGTTAACTACTGTTGGGCAATCCTAGTGTACACGTTTAGGTATGGTTACTCAAACTTAAATGAAGGTACATTTCATTTGTGTTTAACAAGCCAAGTTCGATCTAACGGTTGAAATATATTAGCTTGAATCTAGTCAGGTTTTCATCTAACGGTGATTATTGAATGCTTTGTTACCAAGGTAACTTAGATTGCAAACCCTGATTTGGAAACTATGTAAAGGAGAACTCTAGCAACTGGGAAACCTAATCCCCATACCTCATATGTGATACTAGTTTCGACTAGAGTCGATTCTCCTTTAACCTTTGGTTTTTCACGAAACCCTGTAGGTTAACGACTTAAAGACTTCATTGGGATTGCGAAGCCAGGCCCAACTATTTTTTCTGTAGTTGCGTATTCTGATCTTGCCATGTTCTGTCGTATAATCTTCTCTAAGATTTTCTCGAGATTGATAGGCAAGATAAAAAGTAGTCACAAACATCTTCGTCTCATCGTTTGTGATTCCACAATATCTTGTTTCGCTACCATACGATTAAGATTATTGTGAGGTGATTGATAATACTAGGATGTTCTTCGGGAATATAAGTCCGGTTTATCAATTGGTTCCTGTGCACCTTGATTTATCAAAAGACGGAACAAAACTCGTAGGTATTTCTGTGGGAGACAGATTTATCTATTCCAATAGACTTTTCTGTGTGAGACAGATTTTTTTATCAAGTCTTTAACTTTGGGTCATAGCAACCCTTGGTTGTGGGTGAGATCAGCTAAGGGAATCAAGTGCGTAGAATCCTGCTTGGGTTAAGAGCCGTAAGGAGCGCAACTGTACCTTGATCAATGTGAGATTGATTAGGGATCAACTACATTCAAGTCCGAAGTTCATTGGTAGTAGGCTAGTGTCTGTAGTAACTTAATACAGTGTAGTGTTCAAAGCTGGACTAGGTCCCGGGGTTTTCTGCATTTGCGGTTTTCCTCGTTAACAAAATTCTGGTGTCTGTGTTATTTCTTTTCTGCATTATATTTTGTTATATAATAGAAATATCACAATTTGTGCGTTAAGTTCAATCAATTGTGAATTCAACCTTTGGTTGTTGATTATATTGATTGACACTTGAACATTGGTCTTCGGTACCGTTCAAGTTGTTTCACATAATAATCAGGCTCGCAGATTTCTATCTGTTTGATTTGCTGATTACATTGTGAAACAGAGATATAAACTCTTTGATATACTTTTCTCTAGATTGAGTCTAACTGTCTAGTTGATTCTCTTGAAAGTATATTGGAGTTTGTCTATTCAGATTGCCGAACGAAATATTGGGTGTGGTTGTAAGACCCCTGCTTTTTTAATGGTATCAGAGCAGGCAAACACATTTAAGACCTCATAAGTCTGTGTTTGTAGCGATCTGAATATGGACAGAAGTGTTATCTCTATAAACGTACCACCATTCTTCGATGGCTCAAATTACTTATGGTTGAAAATTGCTATGCGTGCCTTTCTTCAAGCGCATGATTTTCAATCATGGGTTAGGGTTGTTAATGGCTATGATCCTCCCTTAGTTACAGTGAATGGTGTAACTACTCCAAAGGATATTGGTGAGTATGAACCTTTAGAAGTTCTTGCTGCAAAGCAAAATTCTGACGGGTTAAATGCTATCATCCATGCCATTACCCCAGGTCTCCAGCATCATGTGACTACTTGCACGACATCTATAGATGCTTGGGATATCTTAGAAACAGTATTTGAAGGGAATACCTGCGAAAAGGAAGCTAGGCTTAAAAACCTAAATTCTGATTGGGAAAACCTTCGTATGGCAGATGAAGATTCATTTGATGAGTTTAATCACAAAGTTTCTGAAATTGTTAATGCATCTTTTGCATTGGGTAAGACTATTCCTTAAAAGGACATTGTGATGAAAATTTTCAGATCGCTGCCATCTAGATACGATTCTAAGAAGCATGCCATCGTTGAGGGAAATAACCTTGATACTCTTTCCAGAAATACTCTTGTTGGAAAGCTAAAGATTTTCGATCTTGAACTATGTCAAATAGAAAAACGTCACTTGTTAGTCAACTCTGTTTCTATATCTGATAAAAAATCTCAACGTCCTAAATTGATTGATACAAGAGATGAGAATTGCTTTAATTCTACTCTTCCACTGTTTATACAACAGTTAAAGAAGACTCTCAGACAGCGTAATAGAAAGTCTCAAAAGAAAGATCATTCAATCAATAAAAAGGATAGAATAGTTCATAAAAACTATTTTAATGAAACTTGTTCCGAGTGCTATAGAAGTGTCCATGATACTTCCAAATGTTCTGATGAGAAGTTTAGTGAGTTAACTAAAGCATGGATGGCTACTCTTGACTACTGTCCTGAGGAAAATATCTGTGAAGGTTCTCTTAACTTCCTTGCTGATAATCACACTTGTTCTCCTAACAGTCCTGATTATTCCACGATATACAATCTTACTTCCCCAGAAGAGTTTTAACTGGAAAAGGAAGCCTTAATTAAAAGGATTGATAATCTGGAATGTCAACTGCTTATTCTAAGACAAGAAATTGTTGTCTCTCGCAATTATGATCCTACTAAGTTACATCGAACCTCTTCGATTAACTCTTCTAGGCATTATCAGCAAGCTACTCCTGAGTCTATATCGTTCTCAAATCACCCTGATGATATAGAAAAATACTAGGACATACCAAATGGTTTGGTTCTCGTGTGTAGAAATCAGGATCATCTAGATACAGTATGCACAAGGTATCAAGAAAATCTCTCCTCTGTTAAACCGTGTTTTGAGAAGATGAAAAGGAAATCTCCTAAGAAACCTTCATCTCTTTCAAAACAGATTTCCAAAGTCATTCATAGTTTACGAAAATCAATAAACAAGGTATTCAAAACTGTGTTGAAAAGAAAGAGTGATGCATATAACTCTTATGTTGAGAAGGCACAACAGAAACAAGGAATAACAAATACTTCTTCCCCTCATATGAAACCACCCAGTCCTGCCTTGGATTGGAGAAATTACAATCTGTAATAAGGTGAGATGGTTCTTGTTATTTTATCTCTTGGACAGTGATGAAATATTTCTGTTGATTCTCTAGTTTGTTTCTGTTCCTTTTTGTGGCTCTTTTTGATTTTTGAGTCAAGAACCGTTCTCTACCTAAACGGCTTTTCCCTATAAGACCTCTTCTTGGGGATAACCAAATTCTGTTAGGGTTTTGGTCAAAGGTCTTTTTGGAAATTCATCCCCTATCTTCCTTCTTTTAAAGATGAAGATTTCTCCTAAGTGAGAGCATTTCATTTATCTCTTCTATCATGTCCTCATCAAGTCTTTCAAGCAAATAAAGTGATGTCTGGACTGTTCTTTTTCCTTCTAAGAAGATTCATTTTGATTCTTATGATAGTGAGATGTACTCTGACAAACGTGATTCCTCCCTTGATAGGAATCCCTCTGTCTCTTCTTTTGATAAGCTCTCTTTAACCATGAATCTCGTCTTGGAACAAGTAAGTTCCCTGAAAAGTGAACTTGAATCTTCTTCAAAAAAGACTTGAAGAAAAGATGGATAACCTTGAATCCAGGATTGATCTAATCGAAGATGAGCTTGACGAATATAGGGAATATGAGAAGAGCATTCAAAGTAAGTGAAATGTTTCATTGGAGTTGTTTCTTTTCAATAAATGTCTAGAAAACTTCTTATGAGAATTTATTCTTGTGCTTTTAAGAAGGATAACTAGGGTTTGGAATAGCCATTATTGTGAGTACACATAGCTATTGCCAATTTTTTTCATCTTGCAATGTTTTTTGATTTATTTGGTTAAATTCTAAAGTTTATTTGGAAGATGATTTTTGTAGTATTAATCTTTATGGTTTTATATATTGAAAATTGTTATGGCATATGTTGTTTACGTCCGTGAACCATGACTATCCCATATTTTCTCAAAAGTTAACTTTATTATATGTCGGTATGAAAGTATTGATAAAAGATAGAATGAACTTTTGACTACAAAAGTTAAGCCTATTATGTCATTATGCAAATATTGATGGAAGATAGGATGAACTTTTGTCTACAAAGATTAAGTCTATTATATGTCATTGTGCAAATAGTGATGAAAAATAGAATGAATCTTTGATTATTCCGTAGTATTGGTCTTTCCCTGATCCACATCTTTGTGTATGTACTGTGCGGCTCCATAAGTTCTCTTATGTGAGCATTTCCGATTAAATTAATCATGGGTTCTCTTGTGGTTAATTTAATTGAGTTTTTTGATACAAATTCATGTTTCATATGATTTGTTAATGTCCAAAGAAATCCTTCTTTTCTTGTAAAAGTAAGGTCGCTATTATTGTTCTTTCGGGAATGACATTTTATGGGGGAGAGTTCTTAAGTAAACTTGTGCTTAATTTGCCAAATCTTTGTGGGGAGTGCGGCTGTGGAATATTGTATGAGTTTTCTTGTATCTTTATAAACTCCTTGATGAGTACACTAAGTTTCGACTATATGAAATCATCGATACAAGTTGGTATGTTGTTCTCTTTTGGTCATGAAGTATCTCTATGAAAATTTCATGAGGATCCCACTAGTTTTTATAGCTTTGCCAATTTATATTGACAAAAAAAGGAAGAATTAATGTGTAGTTCACACTACAAATACATATGGTTTACGGATCATTATGTAAGGGAGGGTGGTTTTCATTGTGAGATGAAGTATTGACTAATGGGGAGTGATACATATCACCATAGTATTGTTTTCAAAGTTGTGATACAATTGGACTTTGATGCTGTGTAATAATACTATGACATTGTATAAAAATGATTGAGAGAAATTGTTTTTTCATTGTTATAGCTATGGATCTTCAACAACTATGATGCTGAGTTGAACACATTTAGAATCATTGGAGTACTTGGAAGTGACGAAGATTTTGAGTAATGTTGAAGAACCAAGGAGATAAAGCATTTGGATGAGAAGCTACAAAGTTTATTTATTTTGTAATCCATATGTTTTGATAGTTTGTCACTAAAATTGACAAAGGGGGAGATTGTTAGAGCACTGCTCTGTCGAACTCGCAAGCGTTTCTATCCCAAGCTTGTTTGTCAATGTTAGTGATCAAAACTATAAGTCTTGATTTCTAGTCTACTTATAGTGATGTCTCGGACTAGGATAGATTGTGTAGTTTAGCATTAGACTTCACGACGTTCATCAATGGAAGACGAAGAACTACTAAGGAGAGCTTGTGGAACTTCATCAACAAAAGGTATGTGGAGACTAAAACTCATCTATCACTTGGAAAGTCTATTTCTACTTTATCTCCTATATTGAGACAAAAGTCGTATTACTATATAGTTTTCGATTATACATATTTGAGATTTCGAGTTGAGTTTAACTTGCTTACATATTTCTCAAAATATTTGTTGGTAAGCTTTCGCTTCAACCAAATTCATCTTATATTCTTGAAGAAAGTCAAAAGACGGTCATGTGAAAATCGCCGAGTAATATCTTACATAGTTTGTGTGATACAATCATTTGGTGTAGACTTGGAATGTTTCGTTATGATTATTTCAATAACCTGAAAATTGCTTTGATGCTAATAGTTCGTGAAAACATATATTGTCATCCTCTAAGAAAGTTTCAATGATTGAAATAGAGTTTAGAACACTTAACCATCATTGGATTATAAACATAATATGCATTCTTGCATGTATGTGATCCATGACCAGAGCTATAGTATGCATACCCGTATGCGTACCTGTTAGTTGTGAAATTCCGAGTACCTAAGTACATATACCCGTACGCGTACTGGCGAAGGGTTTGGTTACGGAAATTTCTGTTGTGTTTGGAAGTATGCGTACCCGTTTTCATACTGATGAACCCAAACTCAGACCGGCTACTTTAAGTATGTGTACCCGTTTGCATACTTGAGTGGTTAAAGTTCTAAAATCGGTTTGTTCATGAACTAATACATTTATATAATAAGGAATGCATTCTTTGCAAACCGTGGTAATCTTTAACTAGTTTCATTTGAGTCATTTGAACTAGTTGTGGTTAAGATGAATAAGGTTGATATGAGAGTGTTCATATAGCTAACCTCGGTTAACTACTGTTGATCCAACCTAGTGTACACGTTTAGGTATGGTTACTCAAACCTAAATGAAGGTACATTTCATTTCGATCTAACGGTTGAAAGATATTAGCTTGTATCTAATTAGGTTTTCATCTAACAACGAATATTGAATGCTTTGTTACCAAGGTAACTTAGATTGCAAACCCTGATATGGAAACTATGTAAAGGAAAACTCTTGCAACTGGGAAACCTAATCCCCACACCTCATATGTGATACTAGTTGCGACTAGAGTCGATTCTCCTTTAACCTTTAGTTTTTCACGAAACCCTATAGGTTAACGACTTAAAGACTTCATTGGGATTGTGAAGCCAGACCCAACTATTTTTTTTGTAGTTGCGTGTTCTGATCTTGCCATGTTCTATCGTATTATCTTCTCTAAGATTTGCTCAAGATTGATTCTCCGATAGGCAAGATAAAAAGTAGTCACAAACATCTTCGTCTCATCGTTTGTGATTCCACAATATCTTGTTTCGCTACCATATGATTAAGATTATTGTGAGGTGATTGATAATACTAGGTTGATCTTCGGGAATATAAGCCCGGTTTATCAATTGGTTCCTGTGCACCTTGATTTATCAAAAGACGGAACAAAACTCGTAGGTATTTCTGTGAGAGACAGATTTATCTATTCCAATAGACTTTTCTGTGTGAGACAGATTTGTTTATCAAGTGTTCGACTTTAGGTCGTAGCAACTCTTGGTTGTGGGTGAGATCAGCTAAGGGAATCAAGTGCGTAGAATCCTGTTGGGGTTCAGAGACGTAAGGAGCGCAACTGTACCTTGATTAGTGTGAGATGTATTAGGGCTCAACTACATTCCAGTCCGAAGTTCATTGGTAGTAGGCTAGTGTCTGTAGCGGCTTAATATAGTGTGGTGTTCAAAGATGGATAAGTCCCGGGGCGTTTCTTCATTTGTGGTTTTCCTCGTTAACAAAATTCTTGTGTCTGTGTTATTTCTTTTCCGCATTATATTTTGTTATATAATAGAAATATCACAGGTTGTGCGTTAAGTTCAAACAATTGTGAATCCAACCTTTGGTTGTTGATTATATTGATTGACACTTGAACATTGGTCTTTGGTACCGTTCAAGTTGTTTCACATAATAATCAGGCTCGCGGATTTCTATCTGTTTGATTTGCTGATTACATTGTGAAACAAAGATATAAACTCTTTGATATACTTTTCTCTAGATTGAGTTTGACTGTCTAGTTGATTCTCTTGAAAGTATATTGGAGTTTGTATATTCAGATTGCCGAACGAAATATTGGGTGTGGTTGTTAGACCCCTGCTTTTTCATAAAATGTAGCGCTTTCATGCTTATCATACTTCTTAATTCAAAAAATTCCTTGACACTTTGATCATAATGATATGACCAAGTCTAATCACTAGAGTATTATATATATACAGCTTCGCATGTTATGTTTTTAGTATAATACGACTTGAAAGATACGTTAGGAATGGAAACAAGTCAAGTCGGTATTACTAACCTCAAGTGGAAAGATGATGTCTTCCTTGCAGTCATTACGTCTTCTCATTTTTCAGGTCTTCGGAGTAATACTTGTACGTTTTAACATTCCTAGACTTTCTAGTCTAACCTAAATGAAGTTGACTCTAGTATTTAATCAAGCGACTATAGATGAGTTTTGATACTAAAATATGACAACAAAACTTGACATCTCGACGCTTGGTGGTTCAACCGAGCTATGCTCTAACAGCATATATGTGTTCCATCACCTTTCAATAGTCGGTATTTCTGAATCATTATTTTTTGTGCTCTAAACCTTATTAATTGAGCTAAGAACATGTTTCAATCTTATGTTGACACAACTATGATTTTCGTTAGGATAAGTAACTAACGATTAGCATAATTAAAAAGTAAAAAGGTCGTGAAAATTGTGTATTTTATGGCTCACGAACGGCAAGGCCATACTAATGCCTTACCGGTTAACGTACCGTCTTAAAGATGATCATTTTTCCTAATTAGGGCTACTTCTTTATTCCTGAAAAAATCTACAACGGCTCCTGTGACTAGAGGTATCACTAAAAATGATGTATTAGAAATTAATTCTTTTTTATGTGAAGGGATCAAATCATCAAGGATCAGAAAGGAGAAATCGCCTGGAGAATAAAAAGGTTCAAACTCAACTTGTCTTTTATCTATATGTCATCAGGATAATGAGTTCAGGGCTAAACTAAATAACTTTGTATCTAAGGGGAATGATTTGAAATATCGAATCAATCTATCCTTGGATAAGATAACTCACTATGAACACATGCTGGCTCAGTCTAAAATTACCCTGCGTAATCTGAGAACAGAACTCATTGAGTTAACTGACATTTCAAAAAACTTGGATGAACTGAATGATCCTATCATTAATGAGTTTTTCAACAATGAGAAGGAATTCCCCGCTCGGGATATAAAAAAAAAATCTGATGCGTTACTAGAAAACTTCTTATGAGAATTTATTTTTTCTTTTGAGAAAGAATACTAGGGTTTGGTATAGCAAAAATTGTGATTACACAAGATATTTCCAACGATTTTCATCTTGCATGTTTTTAGATTCATTTATTTAAATTCTAGAGTTTTTAGATGATGAACTCGCAGTATGTAATCATTTTTGGTTTAATTATTGCAAAAGTCTTATGAGATATATGTATCCTTTGCTTTATGTGAATTGAACTGATATCTCATATATGCTCAGGACTTAAATCTATTATGTTTTCTATAAACTGAAAATAGAACAAACTTTTTTGAGAAATATCTCGTAGTATCGATCTACTTGTGATCATACATCTGTGTTATTACTGCATTATACACTCCGTAAGATTTTTTTATGTTGAGTCATACCGATTAAAATTATCTCTTTGTTCGTAACTGGCATTGAGATTAGTTTAAATCGATGTTCATGATACAAATCCTTGTGATTTGTTAATGTCCGATAAAATCCTTCTTTTTTATTAAAGTAAGTTCACTCATGTTGTTCTCTTGGGAATGACATCAAATGGGGGAGAGTTCTTAAATGAACTGGTGCTTGATTGATATATCTTTGTGGGGTGTGTGGCTGTGGAATTTACAAGGGATGCTTGTATCTTAAATCTCCTAGATGAGCGCTAAGTATTTTCTTACTATGTGATATCATCTAAATAAAGTTGATATGAGGAGTTACATATTAACTATGTTATTATGTATTATCTCTAACTTCCTTAAATCTTGAAATATGATTTGGTTGAATTCATTACGATCCCATGATTTTCGTACCTTTGCCAATTTTGATTGACAAAAAGGGGGATAATTAATTAGTAGTTTTGCACCACATACATATGGTTTACGGATCATTGTGTGTGTGTGTGAGTGGTGGTGGTGGTGGTGGTGGGGGGGGGGGGGGGGAATCAATAATCTATAGGTGAAACCTATTATGCAAAAGATGTAAGTATTGATTAAGGGGGAGAAACATATCACCGTAGTATTACTTCAAAGTTGTGATACAATTGAACTTTGGGGAAGATAATAATACTATGTTTCTGTATAACGATGATTGAGAATATTTGTTTTCAAAAATTGTTATCGCTACAGATACGGATCTTCAACAACAACGATGCTGAGTTGAACACGTTCAGAATCATAAAAACTTGAAGTAACGAAGAATTCAAGGAGTAGAAGAAACCAAAGAAGTCAAGCATGATGGGTTCGAGGAGTTTTTGAAGCTTTATTTTTAATTCATATGTATTGATAGTTTTATCACTAGAATTGATAAAGGGGGAGATTGTTAGAGCATTGCTCGGTCGAACTCGCAAATGTTTTTATCTCAAGCTTGTTGTCAAATTTAGTTGTCAAAACTATATCTTGATTTCTAGTTTACAATTAGTTAAGTCTCGGATTAGGATAAAAGTGCAGTTGAGAAACGGACATCACAGCAGTCATCATTGCGTTCTCCTGTTTGAAGGCGAAGATCAACCGAAGCTTTTGGAGAACTTCTTCAACAAAAGGTAAGTGACGACTGAACCACCTATTTCTCAAATTATATTCATATTTCTATCTATGAAACGTTGTCGTATAACTAATTAGACTATTTCAAGCATATCAAGAATTTTGAGTCAAGTTTATCTTGGTAATTAGTTCTCGAAATATATGTCTAAGCTTAATGAACATTTGTTCATACTTGATGAATTTCGGTTAAGAACAATTTATTGTTCATAATCTAAATTGTGATTCAAGATTATCAACCTTGAACAGTGATATGTGTCATTGATGTTATTTGGGAATATTTCGAATTGATCTAGAGAGAAATGTAGAACTACTTAATTCTGGATACAAGACAGTATGCATACTAGTTTTATAAAATGGGAAAACTGTTATAGGTCTGAAACCGTAGTACATGTACTCAGTACACGTACAAGAGTAACTATATGTCGACAATGACTTAGTGGTACGCATACCCGGTATCCATAAATGGTAAGCATACCTAGTATGCACACCAAAAAAAACTGTTGGTTTTGAAACCGGTGTGGTATCCATACCCGGTACGCAAACCAGAAAAGTTATGTATGTTCCGGAACTTATATTTGTCTTAAGGGTACACATACCCGATACACGTACGATGACAAATATATTCACGAACAAGGCTAAACGTACTTTCCTTGTTGAATATTTTCAGATGCACATAAAATTATTTATGTGAGATAATTAACATTTTAGATGAATCTTTGAAATGTGATTGACATATAAAGATATACACTCTGGTTAGGATGAACCGTAACCGAACCGTGTACAAAGGCATTGTTCATGGACGGTTAACCGAAACTAGCCGATTGATCTATAAGCTTAATCATTTTCATAAACACTTAAGACTTTTAAGTTTGAGATTCTTTAAGTTGAACTCTCGGAATTGTATTTAGGTTTTGTCCATACAGGTTGCCTAAGAAAAAGTTGGTGGTGTATTTTGTTACCCCCAGTGTCTTCAGTTTATCTTTATAATAGGATTACGCAAGTAGTACATAATCAATGTAGATAGTTTAAGTCATTATTAATTGTGATAAATTACGAGACTTGGAACGTGTTATTTGACGTAAATACAAATAAGAATTGCGTTATTATATCACTATTAATGTCAAATTTGAAATGCCATGAAATATATGAAATCAAAAGTATCCCTCTTGTAGAATTTGTATTTTAAAAGATAAATGACAAGTTTCATACTTGGAAGAATTCAGATCCTATTGATTTGGATACGACTAGATTGATCATGGATATTAATTTTTGAGATCATCCAGGAACTCTTCTGCACATTCAGGTTCACTGACTTTGCTGTCTAGACGTATTGATTGTGGAAAAGAAAGAGAAAAACTTTATATACATATTTTTCAAGGATCTTTAATTAAACCTACTAGCAATTATATTCAGTTTTGTGCATACAGGTTGCAGAACGAAAAAGTTGGTAGTGTAGTTGGTACCCCCTTCTTTCTAGGAAAATACTTGAACATTAAGATATAAGAGTTCAACATATGTTCAAATATTTGTATCGACATCATTTAAACTTTCCAAGTTCAAAACGTGTACATCTCGATGTTTGCGGAAACCCAAAGATAGCAAAGATATCGAAGATGTCTAAACAAGTTTTAACTATGTCAGGATCATCCCTGGGATCGGTCCTAAACTTAGGATCGGTCCTGAATCCCCTTTCGACTAGGAAACATAATTCCTCAAGTCTACATCCTTACATTACGTTTATGATATTCCTTCATATATAACTCCAAGGGTTAAATAACTTAAATTTACTAAGCCTATTATTTTAATGCTACAAATCTAGGTGGACAATCGTGAAATGGCTTAAATTTTTAGGTATATTATTGTCTTGTTAGAAATTCTATTTAGCTATGTCCTTGTATGAAAGGTACTTTTATAATAGGCTCTGTCTTAGTAAAAAATGATTTATTGGAAATAAGTTTGTCTAGTGTAAGCATATTTAGTTATCAAAAGAAAATAAATGTTTCTCTTCTCCACATAAGCAAAAACGATTTGCTTTACGAAAAGCCAACTTTTACCCTTCTAGAAATCATTTTGAAATCGGATTTCCAAAATATCTTCTGATTTCCAGAAGTGTAAAAATACTTGGCGAGAATGGGGTATACCCAGATTAATTGGGGTATACCTAATGAGGCAAAACTTGGGTCATTTTGAAGTAAAACAGGACACCCCTTAACCATGTATTTTCTAAATGGCTAATTTGCCCCTGCAATGATTAACACTATGATTAGATTAGTTAGTTGATTTATATGAGTGGATTTGAAAATAATTGAGAGTGAGAAAGAGAATGAAGCAGTAGAGGAAGTTTTTTTTGGGGGGGGGGGGGGGGGGTGAAGTTAGGGTTTCTGAGAAATTTGTGATATGAGTGAGATGAGTGATTCTAATCCTGATTTTGAAGTGGGCGAGTCTTTTAATTTTCCTCCTACAAATGAGTACTTGTATGATGATCTACCAAATCATTATCAAATGGATTATATGCATGATCCTCACTTTTATTTTCCTCAAACTCAAGATGGATATGGAAGTGATGAATGTCTTGAGTAAAACGTAGAATCCAATGACCCAGAAGAAGATAAGGGACCTTCAAGTAATCAGGTACACAACTTACGTGGTGAAGATTGTGATTTTTCCATGAAAATGATCGATTTTTTTTTCTTTCACTTTTGCTGCCCAGTATCGGCAAGGTCGACGATTATCGACCATGCCGACTATAGGCGTCGACATGGTTTATATTACCAAATGCCACGACTTTTCATGAGCAGTGTTCTAGTCGGCATGGTCATAAATAAGAACCCTGCCGACTATAAGATTTTTGCAGCACAAGATACGGGTTGTGAAACATGCTTAAGCTGGCATTGTTTTGGATATGTCGACCCTGCTGACTATAGTTTGGTCGGCATTATTTTATTCTTCGACCTTGCCGGTTGTTCTCTGGTCGTTGTTGTTTTATATATCGACCCTGCCGACTATTGTAGTAAATATCAACTAACTTGTGATGTTTTATAGATTGCATTGGTGCCGATGACGGATCATCCTCAAGCTTAGAGGGTTAGGGGTCCTTATACTTCCGCACATTATGCTAATGATTTGGAATGGAAGGAAAAAGACGACGCATTCAATTGGATTGTTGAGAAAGCAAAAGAGAAGATGTGCGTTTTAGTGAAAAACACCCAACAAAAAGATACGCGGTTTGAAATGGTATGTGAGTGTAGTGGGTCGGACGCAAGTTACAAGAGAAAGGGTTATGTGTATGATGAGAATACGACTAGGGTGTACAAGACGAAGTCAAAGAAGCGTGGATGCCCATTCAAGATTATTTTTTGGAGGAACAAAGAAACCGATAACATGTGGAGAATGAATGGAGTTGATGTTGGTTGGCATAACCATAAAGATCCGCAAATTCTTGTTGGACACTCCCAAGTTGCCAAGTTGAAACCGCACGAGTTCGAACAAGTAAGAACAAGTTGGGGAATTAAACCAAGTAAGCTCCTTAGTAAGTTCAAGAAGGATGACCCGCGTAACCTTTCTTCATTGTCTACAATTTATGCGACCAAAGCAACTATCAAAAGAATTGAATGGGATGAAAGAAAGGTAATGAAAGAATCACAATGGTTGGCCCACAAATACAACTACACGGTGAGACACCATGAGTCATCGGAGGGGAGGGTGGATCGTATTTTTCTTGAGCATCCCGATATGATTCAATTGGCCCGGTGCTTTTACCAAATTTTGTTCATGGATTGTACTTATAAGACGAATAGGTACAACATGCCTTTGTTGAACATTGTAGACAAACATCCGACAAGCAATCATTCACGGTGGCATGGTGTTTTATGGATCGCGAGAAGGATGATAGCTATATTTGGGCATTGGAAACTTTGAAGCTTCTTTACCACGAAGACGAGACTCCCGGGGTTGTAGTGATCGACAATGAGCAAGCAATAATGAACGTCGTGAGGATAGTTTTTCCCAAGGCACAAAATTTGCTTTGCACGTGGCACATACAATGCAATATTAGAAAGAATTGTAGCAGTCATATCCAAAATCCAAAGGCAAAGAAAGGTACTAAATGTGAAAAAGAGGAAGATGGACGTCTTAGTAAACTAACTAAAGAGGAGATAGAGGAAGAGAAGAAAAAAAAAAAGAAGAAGAATGGAAAGAAGGTGAGATCAAATTTGGGTTATTCATGAAAGCGTGGGATAAGTTGGTTTGGTCGATAAGTGTGGCAAGATATGAGATAAACTTGAAGGAGTTCGAGGATGATTGGGGCACTAATTACCCCAAAGTAGTGGAATATTGCAAGAGACAATGGTTGAGGCCACGCAAAGAGAGGTTTGTGTATGTTTTTACTTACGACTATAAACATTTCAAACTTGAGTCCACAAGTATGGTAGAGCAAGCTCATGGGATACTAAAAGGTCTACTTTTCACGAGTCAAAATGCTATTGTGACGATGCAACATGCTATCCATGAGTACACTAATAATGATATCAACAAGATAAGTAAACAATTCGAAGAAAGTAGGTACAAGAAGTTGAAGGAGTTTAAGGAGGATGATTGGTTGCTTGTTTGTATACATAGCAACGTCTAGCATTGGGCAATACGTTTCATGATGAAACATCTCAAGTTATATCAAAAGTATGACGACCCGAGCACTCCTTGTAAGTGTAGGATAATGAAGGCTATCGAACTTCCATGTCGTCATTGCATGGTATGTATAAAACTCCGATTCCGATTGAAGATAGTGATCCTTACTGGAAGCAACTATCTTTCATCCCGGCTCCAAGAGAAGATCTCGGTGAAGAGTTCGGCGACATGGAACTTGGGAGAATAATCCTCGACAAGTACCCGATATTGAATAGGTTGGACAAACAAACTATGAAGCACAAGTTGATGCCGATTGTTTACCCTTTTATGGAAGAACTACAAGAACCCTTGAAACAAGATCCAGCGGGTAGACCACCTACCACAAAGACAAGAGAGGAAGAAAGGGAACAACTTAAAGAGTATTTGAGTACAACATGCGATCCATCCGGACATGATTATACCGAGGAGGAATACAAAGAGGAGCCGGATAAAAAGAAAAGAGGTCGTCCGAGGAAAGAAACAACTACACCAACGGTTTCAAACTTGAATCCAAATAGCACTCCACCTCTTGAGAGTCAAGCAAGTGTGGAAGTTGTTGTAAAGAAAAGGGGTCGGCCGAGGAAGGAAATACCCACACTAATAGAAAAACCCATGGAGCCAAAGATTACACCTATTGAGAGTCAAGCAAGTCAAGGAGATGTTGTAAACAAAAGGGGTCGTCCGAGGAAGGAAACACCCACACCAATAGAAAAACCCATGGAGCCAAAGATTACACCTATTGAGAGTCAAGCAAGTCAAGGAGATGTTGTAAAGAAAAGGGGTCGTCCGAGGAAGGAAACACCCACACCAATAGAAAAACTCATGGAGCCAAAGATTACACCTATTGAGAGTCAAGCAAGTCAAGGAGATGTTGTGAAGAAAATAGGTTGTTCGAGGAAGGTAGTAAAACCGGTATTGGAAGAGTATCGCGTACAACTCCCTCAAATTATTTGAGAGTTCGTTATTGGTACCGACGACGTCCCAAAGGATGAAAATTATGGGTTTCATGTTGCCTCCCAACAATTGGGACACCTAGGTGGATCGGTTAAGGAGAATCTCACCCAATGTCAATACATAAGAAAGAAGATGGCTGCCCGACTAGAAAAATACAAGGAGTTTTATATCTCAATGATGCTAGAAGGTTCGATGGAGGAAAAAGAAGCGACTTTTAAAGAATTGCTTACTAGTGTTAAATCCTCGGAGGGAAATGCACCGATCAAATGGGAGCATTGGATGAGAATGTCGGAGTGTGTCCATCTATTGGCGGATACGTGGTCATGCGTACTACAATTTTTTAGTAGCGGATGTTGTGTAGCATTTGCACCGAAACATGTGGTTTATGCGGAGCAGCTCAAGTATAGAAGAATTGTTATGGCTAAGGTGGATAAAAATCATTTTACTGGTTTACAACTCAACAAGGAATGTCCATTACCTCCTCTTTATAGGTTTAGTTTTGGGGAAAAGTTCATAAACAACAAGAGCAAGGAATGGGTGGAACTTTATGAGGACAATATGCACCTTTGGAATGCTTTAGATGAGTCTAACAAAGGTCCCATAGATTTGAATGAACTCCTTCCAATAGATTTGAGTGATGGGTGATTGCACTTAGGAAATAAGGAATCTTTTTGTAATCGCATTCATGTTTTGTGTAATGTACTTTGGAGTACTACAATTGAATGAAATGAACTGGATGTGTTTTTTTTTTAGTGTTTACTCCTTCCAATTTATATACGTCGGGATTGTTTTGTATTTTCTAACCAGCCGACTTAAGCGTTTTACTGTACCGTCGACATTTTAATTATTATACGACCCTGCCGACTATACAATTAGTTTGAATTTTTTCCCAGGGTCGGCAGGTTAGAATTTTTTCAGGTTGCCGACTTCATATGCCTGATAGCAGTGGAAAAGAAAGCCTGGGACGGTCGGCATGGTCGTGGTCCTCCTACAATGCCGACTTATTGTTAGTTAGCAGTGTTGAAAAAGAAAACCTTGCCAACTAAAATAGACAAAAATGTTATTGTTCCTAAATGTTCTTCACACTATAGTTGGCACGGTCGTGGTCCTCCTATAGTGCCGACTAACTGTTAGTCGGCAAGGTTGAAGAAGACAACCTTGCTGACCAAAAGGTTTGAAATTGCTATTGTTCCTGGATGTTCTCCACACTATAGTCGGCATTATATTATATAAATACAATATCGACTGTACTTTCGTAGGCACGATTACTATTTTTTTCACTATCGACTGTTCTGCCGTCGGTATTCTTAGAATTTTGTATAATGCGAACTAAAATGAAATTAAATAAATTATAGTAATATGGATCAACCTTGACGACTATGAAGAAGTCTTCATTTTATATAAACTAAAACATGACGACTATAACATTCTTAGTACATTGAGATGAACTCAACACTTAATTAGAGCATACAAACCTTAAAAACTTAACCCCAACACATTTGGGACGTAGATAATATCTTTTTCCGGTACACAATTTTTTAGGAGAGGTAATTAGCTTCATCTTACCGTCGCAACATGGATTTGTGCATGGTAGAAGGTTGATTTTAGCAACTTCATCTTCATACGGAGCTAGGCGCTCATCTATCCAATAGAAAAACCTACAACAGGTGCATTTTGAAGCATACGATTGATATACATCTCTTACTGCAGCTTTCATTGGAAATAAGAACCCCTTACAACCATCAATGGTGCATTTTCTTCCTTCAAAGGGACAATCATTTGCAAAATGGCCACTTAGTATACAAAGACTACAAATAATTGGTTGTGTTGCACTTGAAACTTCCATTCTTTATGCATGGTTGAAGATGAAGTTGAAAGTGCTTTTATAATAACAACACACTTAATGTCTTGATTTTGAAAATTCTAGTCGTTGAGCATTCAATGGGTTGTACTTTGTACTTAAAAGTAATATTTTTATACTACTAATATTAACATGTTATAGTACGTCGGCAAGGTCGAGCATTTCAAACCATGTCGACTTACTAAAACTATAATATTGTTTAAACCTGCAGAAAAAAGAATAAGTTTCTAAAGCAAGTGAAACTAAAAATTAACATAAGTTTAAGAGTTACTGACAAGTCTAAAACCACAATCTAAGAGTTCAAAACATAATATTGGAAACATCATAACGCAAACATATCAAACAAAGTTTCATGGATCCTTCTCATTGTTGTTATCTTCCTCCACATCACTAGCTTTTTCACCATCACTAGCTTTTGCTTTTCCCTTTATTGGACCTATGTAGTCACCAGCCTCATTGTAATAGGGGTTCACTCCAGAAAAGTCAGGTGCCTTGAAAAAAGTTCTTGGATCAAGCTCCTCTTCTTCCTCCTCTGATGATGTGCATTCAACATAGTTGAGGGGATTGCTAGGACTGTTCATAAACCTTAGAAATTCTTCAGGATCTTTCTTACCCATCAGAAGTAACTTTCTTACAGGGCAATTCTATTCAGTTTCATCACTATGATCTTCTAAAGAAGGATAAATATTGTCAATCCATTCTAATAGCTCTGCTGCATTGTTAAGACAAGGGATGTCTTCTATTTTTTCCTCTGGGAACCTAAACAATACACAAATAAAAGATATGAAAATTTTACACATTGAAACATGGTTCTGGGCTCCTAGTCGGCATGGTTGTATTCATCTACAGTGCCGACTAATACACAGTCGGTAAGGTCATATTCATATAAGATGCCAACTATATACAAAATTGAACTCAGAAAATCAAGTTTCTGTGACATAAAGTCGGTAGGGTACTAATCATATAAGATGCCGACTATAAAGCAAATGGCGACTAAATATGAAAGGTCGGCACGGTTGGTTATTGATTACCTTGTCGGCCCTAGTTAATGTTTCACAGTCGCCATTACCAGAATTTAAAGTCGGCAGGATATTCATCCTGTGACCATGCCGGCTCTTACAAAATATCAACAGTCGGCGTTGTCTTAAATTATCGACCTTGCCGACTAAAACACAGAAATCATAATTTTTGATAATCTAACCTAATATAACAATCATACAACACATCATAATAATGGATCTGAGTTTAGACATCACCTACAATCTTCTTTTCGCCGGTAGTGGGTTCTTTTCAACATTCTCAGGGATTGGATTTTCGGGTTTACTGATTTCCCTAGTTCCAACTTTTCCCTTACCTTTTTTCTTTGATTTGGATCTTTTGATATGACCTGTTGAATCTGTATTGCTACTTGATCGTTTGGAATCAACCATTTTTCAGGAAAATCAAAGTGGACGATTTGTAGAGAGCTTGATGGAAGATGTAGATGAAGAAGAAGAAAAAGAGAAGATTCACAGTTTTTTAGGTTTTTAATTTTAGGGTTTTCTGATTAAGTAATAGGGTTAATTAGTTCAAGGGTATTAAAGTACAAACACCCATTTTTACCACCCCTTAGTAAGGGCACTAGGTCCATTTAAATTTAGGTATACCCCAATTAATTTGGGTATACCCCAATCTCGCCAGGTAAAAATAACTTCTAAAATAATGTCCAAATATATCATAAATATGGAGTGCAACTACAAAAGTGTGTGCACAAATGTGAAGCTCATAGATGTTGGCAATTCCATCCAGGGCCATCTTTGACAATAAGGCCTAAGGGTCGACCGCCCTAGGCCCAAAAATCAGAGGGCCCCAAAAAATGTTGTTCACTACCTATGTTTATTTGCGCTCATCTTGAGCCTAGTAATTATCATGATTTGAAGAACAAAAAAACAAGCGTGACTGGTCTCTGTCACAGCACCAACTTGAGGTCTTTTTTATTTTCTAAATACACTTGTTCCCTCTTTGTTGACGATAGATAGGAATTTAGTAAGAAAAACTAATAAAGTGTAAAGATAAAGATTATAGGCCTGTATTGTGTACAATCCTTGGTTAGAATTCTAAATGATCACTTTGACGGAATTTATTTGTTTGTGTCGTTTTTATTTTTAGATTAATCTTTGTGGTGTTAGGAATTGTGATCATTTGAAGTACATCAATTGTGCACTAGCAACAAGAATTTTTTTTAAATCTTATTGAATTGAGCATAAATTTTAGGACGATACTGATCTTGACAAGATAACTAATGATGTTGCAACTAGAACCGAGAGGGTAATCTTTAAGCGATGATGTTTTCCTTTGCGACATTGCTGGTATTTCAAAGATGTTTTTAATTTCTTAGACGGGTACCTTTTTCCACTTGAGCTGCAATTATTTTTGGACTCTTATTAGACTTTCTATGTACATCATTAGTGTATTCTTCAATTAGTTTTCATTTTTTTTCTTCCAAATGTATATAAAAAGGGCCATTTTCTAAATGCTCGCCCCAGACCCTTAAATTATTTTTGTGAGATAATTAGCATTTTAGATGAATCTTTGAAATGTGATTGACATATCAAGATATACACTCTGGTTAGGATGAACCATAACCGAACCGTGTACAAAGGCATTGTTCATGGACGGTTAGATGAAACTAGCCGATTGAACTATAAGCTTAATCATTTTCATAAGCACTTAAGACTTTTAAGTTTGAGATTCATTAAGTTGAACTCTCGGAATCGTATTTAGGTTTTGTCCATACAGGTTTCCTAAGAAAAAGTTGGTGGTGTATTTTGGTACCCCCAATGTTTTCATTTTACTTTTATAATAGGATAACGCAAGTAGTACGTAATCAATGTAGATAGTTTAAGTCATTATTAATTTTGATCAATTACGAGACCTGGAACGCGTTATTTGACGTAAATCCAAATAAGAATTGCGTTATTATATCACTATTAATGTCAAATTTGAAATGCCATGAAATAAATAAAATCAAAAGTATCCCTCTTGTAGAATTCGTATTTTAAAAGATAAATAACAAGTTTCATACTTAGCAGAATTCAGATCCTCTTGATTTGGGTACGACTAGATTGATGTTGGATATTGATTTTTGAGATCATCCAGGAACTCTTCTGCACAATCAAGTTCATGGACTTTGTTGTCTAGACGTATTGATTGTGGAAAAGAAAGAGAAAAACTCTGTATACATATTGTTCAAGGATCTTTAATTAAATCTACTTGCAATTGTATTCGGGGTTTGTCCATACAGGTTGCAGAACGGAAAAGTTGGTGGTGTACGTGGTAGTTGGTACCCTCTCCTTTCCAGGAAAATACTTGAACATTAAGATATAAGAGTTCAGCACATGTTCAAATCTCTATATCGAAATCATTTGAACTTTCCAAGTTCAAAACGTGTACATCTCGATGTTTCCGGAAACCCGAAGATAACAAAGATATCAAAGATGCCTAAACAAGTTTTAACTATGTCAGGATCGGCTCTGGAATCGGTCCTAAACTTAGGATCGGTCCTGAATCCCCTTTCGACTAGGAAACAAAATTCCTCAAGTATACATCCTTAGATTACGTTTATGACATTCCATCATATATAATTCCACGGGTTAAATAACTTAAATTTACTAAACCTATTAGTTTAATGCTACAAATCTAGGGGACAGTCGTGAAATAGCTTAAATTTTTAGGTATATTATTGTCTTGTTAAAAATTCTATTTAGCTATGTCCCTGCATGAAAGGTACTTATATAACATGCTCTGTCTTGCTAAAAAAAAGTGATTTATTGGTAATAAGCTTGTCCAGTATAAGCATATTTAGACACCAAAAACAAATAAATGTTTCTCTTCTCCACGTAAGCAAAAATGATTTGTCACACAAAACTCCTTCTAAAAATCATTTTGAAATCGGATTTCCAAAGTAACTTCTGATTTCGGGGAGTGTAAAAATAACTTCTAAAGTAGTGCCCAAATATGTCATAAATATGGAGTGCAACTACAAAAGTGTGTGCACAAATGTGAAGCTCATAGATGTTGGCAATTCCATCGGAAGAATTTTTGCCTGTCCAACTTTCTACCGCATCGCATTGGAGTTGAGAAGTTGGATTTGACTTACCACTTTAATTTACCAATAGACGAACTTCATCAAGGACTTTCAATTTGAACTCTGATACAAAAGAAAAGAATGTGCCTTTCAATTTGAACTTCCTTTTTGTTGTTTACGACGGAATAAAAAACGCGTCTAAGCCAGAGTTTCCCAATTCCAACTCCTCCTCCTCCATTAATGCATCTCTTAGGTATTTCTTACTGAATCCAGAAACTTTCTATAACCAGGACTATCAAGAAAACCAAACAGTATAAAGCAACTACTATACTTCAGACTACAACCCACAATTACTTCTCTCTCGTTTCTCCCCTGTTTCTAAACATTTGATAATCCGACATCGTTTTTGGTTCTTGCAGTCATGGCTTTCTCATCTGATAATCGTAGAAATGTAAAGAAAAACCCACAAAAAATAAAAAAACCAAACTTCTTGGAACCAAATTAGAAGCTTAATCCCCTCATCTTCTTCAAGGAACAGAATCAAATTTTGTATCCCATCATCTTCATGGAACCAAATCAGAAAGTTTCTAACTTGTATACCAGTGGCATATGGCGGGTATTCCAAATTAACTATTCATGATAATACTAGTACTACTAAATTCCATCATGGGGATGATCACAATTATAATCCATCATCTACTAGTTCTACAAGATTTCCAGTACATAATCATGGCAATGGGTCTTACCCAAATTCAACAATTCCTTTACTGTCAGAGCTAGGACCAGAAGATTTAGGTCGAGATACAATAGAGATGATATTCAAATCAAGCTGGTTAGGAAAGAGAGACGATCATCCAATCTGCAAAATCGAACGGATATTGAAAGTCCATAATACTCAATCCACAATCCAAAGATTTGAAGAATGTCGAGATTCAGTTGGTATACTAACACGATGTAACACGAGTAAGAACCCTAGATGTGCTGCTGATGGTAATGAACAATTGAGATTTCATTGTACAAACTTAACTTGTTCACTCGATTCTAGCTTATGCTGCAACTCAGTAGTACCTGGTTGTGGAGTTTGCTCTGTGCTAAGACATGGATTTCCTGCTGGGAAAGGGGTGCGTACAACAGCATCAAGTGTTAAGGCCCATAATGGTTTTGGTAGCGTGGATTGGGATAATACAAGAGCTATGCTTGTATGTCGCGTCATTGCTGGTAGGGTAAATGAGGCAAACAGTACCAATGTGGCTGAAACATGTGATGCTATTGGTGCTGGCCAGAATGCTTATGGCACATATGAAAAACTATTTATTTTTAACCCAGAGGCTGTCCTTCCTTGTTTTGTTGTCAACTACACTTCTCAATAATGTATCAATTTGTATTTTAATTTGGTCAAATGTTTAATTATTTAAATTTGAGAACAAATTAGGAAAAATACTTGCAAACCCATATCTGAATTTTAAATGATTGGATTCTTGAGAAGATATGGTGTTTGTTTTTCTCTCATTTTGGGGTTTAGCCAAATAAGAACACATGTCAGGTGGTGTTTCTTAGGTTTTCTTTGTTGTTGTTGTTGTTGTTGTTTTTTTTTTTGATTTGTTAGTATTGATCAAATACTATAGGATCAATACTGGAACACCAAGGATACAGAGGCACAGAAAGTTTAAAAAACATCCCATGCTACACAGAGATGAAGGTCATCAATAACACCTAGACATTGCACTTCAGGCTTCTTCAGAAAATAGTCGAATATATCATATATGAAGAATATACACAGCATTCTAAGAACATTGAGTGCTTGATCAAATAGACATCTTTATCAAAATGAGAATCCTACAGTCCTACATCATTGTTGAAGCAATAATGAGCCTTCTTAAATAGGCGACAATGCATTCTCTGAAGCGCATAAACTCTCAGAGATTAGGGGAAAAACATAGCAGTATACATTTGTATCAAAAATACAATATAATTTGAAGAGACTTACTGTCTACATGTGTCAGCAGGAATAACTATAGGATCTAAAAGGCTTTATATACACTTGCAACTCTTTACAGGAAGCTCCAGCGTCACCTGACAAATTGTTCAATGTTAAGCCTTATATATTGTATAAGTGAAACATCATATTAAATAAACCCACATATGCTTCAAAGAAAATAAAAATATTAAACCCTCACGGAATGAATGAAGACTGTCTGTCAGCATTATACCCTTTTAATTAGGAAAGTACCAAGATCCAAACCAAAATCTGGGTATCTCAGATTATCAACCAGGTTATTTAAGAATTTAGTTAGATATGAAATCTCAATTGTCTGTGTTCTATTACAAAAGTCTTTCAAGGTATAGCAGATATGAGGTTAAATATCACTCACGAAGTTATTAATTGGTTCAAAAAAGAGGGTTTAAATAAGCAAACCTTACCTCTTTAAAGATTTCGCTGTGCAAAGTAACTTCGAATCCCTGAAGTGAAACATATAAGGGTGAGCAATTAATTATCAACATGGAGGGGATGCAAACAAACAAAATGTCTATTTTCATTGACATGCTTAAACAACTATTTTCATTTGAACCCCAACCCTGAGAATATCAGCCATTTCCAAAATTTGAAACTACATCATCCCATAGTGCTTATCTAGCGCCGATTTATGTTTCTAACCATAAATGATGCGGTTACATGTTCCGCAAAGAGTTGTTCCTTGAGGATGTTCCACATAATAAAAGAACCATCCCTCCCAAGAATAGCATTCTCATGTGGGCCCCACAAGACTGATAGAAGTAAAAAATGTTACTTATGATGACAGTGCTTGTCTAGAACAATCTCATTCTGCACATATATCATTCATGTTGATTAATCTAAATTCTTATCAGTGGTGCTAGTTGACACAGTTGAATCCATCATATCTATTCAGGAAAGAGCTAATTTTTTGTTGAGGAAGTTCCACATTTTCAAACGTTCATTCTCACCAAAAATTAGTTTCTAATCATTCTCATGTAACCCCCCCAAAAGCCTGATAAAAGTCAGAAAGATGATACTCCATCCACGTTATTCTAAGTCCTGTCAGTGTTGAGCCTATTTTATTTACTTCATTTTTTGGATAAGGTGCACAAGCAGCACAACAACATAAGCATGTTTCAAGAAATAGTTTGAGGTTTAATCATGTTACTGACCAACTGAATGTTAAAGTTCTTTAGCAAATAGCCAATTTTACCATCAGCTAAAGCTTACCTTCAATTAAAACTCATTTTCCTTCATTAACCCCCTAAAAGCTAAGTCCTAAATCAATTTTTCCTATATATATCTGTGTTACAAGGACACGGCAAAAAAAATTTTGTGAGCCGTGCCGACACGGCTACGGCTCAGTTACCGAGAATGGGATAGAGTAGTTAATCAAATTAAAGATACCTAAGTTATAGAGTTATAAGATATTTATATTAGGAAATTAGATATTTTCTCTATCCTTACTTCTATAAGAACCTTTATCTTTGGTAAAAATAAATTTTTTTAATCTTCAATAAGGACTTTTATCTTTAGTAATGGTAAGTCTCCACTGATCTCTCTTAGATTTTCTTAGCAAAAATAGAGATATTTCCCTACAACTAAAGCTATATACAACTATGAGTGTATTGCTAATGCTTTTTTTTATTGATGTTAATGACCAACTGAATGTTAAAGTTCTTTAGGAAATAGCCAATGTTACCATCAGCTAAAGCTTACCTTCAATTAAAACTCATTTTCCTTCATTAACCCCCTAGAAGCTAAGTCCTAAATCAATTTTCCTATATATATAATCTGTGTTACAAGGACACAGCTCAGTTACCGAGAATGGGATAAAATACTTAATCAAATTAAAGATACCTAAGTTATAGATTTTTAAGATATATTTATATTAGGAAAGAAAATATTTTCTCTATACTATAAGAACCTCTATCTTTGGTAAAAATATATTTTTTTTATCTTCAATAAGGACTTTTATCTTTAGTAATGGTAACTCTCCACTGATCTCTCTTAGATTTTCTTCGCAAAAATAGAGATATTTCCCTACAACTAAAGCTATATACAACTATGAGTGTATTTCTAATGCTTTTTTTATTGATCATACACGTATATGTATGTATTTTGCTAAGTTCTCTATACGTGTCCCCGTTTTCTAGTTTTTTAAGTTGCCGTGTCAAGGTACCATACTGGACACAGGACACCGTGTCCGTGTCGTTGTAACACAGATATATATTGTTCTATCAGTTATCTGATCTGTTGAACGAGACCAAGATCGCTAAACATGCTTCTTAATCTTTGTTAAACATGTATTTAGGTAGCGTACTTACTAACCTACAGCTGTAACCATCTTAATAGGTAAATTCCTCGATAGATGATAACGTAACATAAGGACCAATTGTTATTACCAAGTTTCTGAACAAATTCAGTGAAGCGGAATTTGATTCTCCAATTTTGACTCTGAACGACTGAATACTAAGGTTCTTCACAGCAAAAGCCATCATCATTAAGACTGCTTCTTTTCCAAGCCCTTTTCCACGACTACGTCAACCAGAAAAACAATACTTACAAATTAAATAAACATATATAATAATGACAATTACATAAATTCATACAAATAAGAAAATAAAATACTTCGGACTCAGTAAGAAATGTCCATACCCATACTCCATACTAAGAAAATTGTAAGAATTGCATATAAAAATATGAGCAAAGGAAAAATGGGATCAAGCCTTTCGTTTCTCATATAGCTTTGCTTACAAATGACTGAATATTCTTATTGATAGTATCAGGAAAAATAAATAAATTATAAAGCAACAAGCCAAGCCAACTTGAAATATTTCTAACTACTGGAAGACAAATGTATAATGTGAAGTTAAGACCATAAGCATAGTTAAACTGGTAAAAATCTGAGAGTAGTACAATTGTGGAACCTACTAGACTTATATACGTATTGTGAATTTAAAGAAGAGAAGGTTAGCTACCTTTTGGGTTCAGCTATCATTATCTCGATCTCAGCCATTTGTGGGTCATCCAAATCATTCATGTATATGTTCACATCACCAACCATAGCTGAAACAGGAAAAAGACATTATTCCCTCACAGTGAATAGAGAGAGAACACAGATAAGCATCCACAACAATAGATTCTAAATCATTTTACAAGGAACATAGTCTTCAATAGAATCTCGCTTTTCCATTGTGTTGCTAGCAAAGAATATAAAAGGTCCACAAAAGAGCAAAAGCAAAATCAGAACAAAGAAATTAGAGGGAAAGAGGGTATCACAATGTTTGCAGCCATCCCATGTAGGTTTAGACTACTGCAAACTTCTATTTTCTTTCTAATCCATCAGTACATCTAGAATAGACAATATTGGGTTGCTCTTAACTTATTAATGACAGAACGTCTATTTTTAACGCTGAGATTGACTTAAATGCATGCTAAAAACTATTTCAACTAAAAGATAACTAGAGAAATTGCTTTAACAGGGGAGTGGAGATAATAGCCGCTTGAAAGTCCAAAAGCAATCAAGCATCACTTACCTATTTTACTTATTGGAATACGCCTTTTCAAGACAAAGGAAGACGGCAAACAACTCCGCTATATCAGAGGGCAATCACACTACATCTCTTACAAGTCTCAAGTATTCTGATAACCGATTCAACATCTGTTCCACGTGATATTATGCAATTAACCAAGTTTACCAATATACACCATTTAAGCCATTGCCTTACCCATCCAAGCAAGATCTGCTTTAAAGGGAATGAAAGTTTCCTTCCAGTTCACCCTCGGTTACAATTCAAGTCTCAGAAAATGAACCATACTAGCATTAAGAACGGATTCTACTTACATACCTTTCCCACCAATATAGCTCTAACAAGAAACAACAATACCCTAGCAATTTTCTGTTTGAATCAGAACAGTGATCTCTTTAAAGATGTGATTGGAAAACCCAGCAAATCGTTTTTTTTTTCTTCTTTTGATCGACGAGCACAATGCACAATCAACTATTTATGGGTTTTATTACAACTAGAAATCACATTGTTCTTACTTCATAGCTTCAAAACTTATTCCTACTGCAAAATGGCATTAACTGATCTTGTTGCAATCATGTTCTTCTTCAACTTCATAATACTACAGGCCTTCCCTAAGCACTTAGCTCATGCATCATGTCATCCATGGCCAAATACCTAAACACCAGAGGCCTTCCGTTGGTCATTATGAAATTGCAATTTTCAATTTATTACTCAAATGGGTTAAACCAACATCAAGTGAACTCGATTCCCTTACACACTCGCTAAAATTGCAAT
>JAJJMB010007708.1:21510586-21543124 GCA_023531105.1 Papaver atlanticum
CATACGTGTGTAAGTCCAAAATCCTTGAACCAGAGTATGCGTACTTTGCTGCTCTGGATAACCAGAACTAAAGTCCGCGTACTGCCGGAAGTTCACGTCCCGTGAATTTATGTTGGAGTTTTTGAACTGAAAACAAACTCAATCCGGGTACTTAAGTATGTGTACCGGTATGTGATCAAATTTTAGATAGTGGCAGTAAAAGGTTCATTGAGACTTGTGAAAGCAATTGATTTTAGACTTATTTAAACTAAAAATAGAGAAAATTTAATTTTAAATTTGATTTCAAGATTGAAAATAACCAAGACACTAGATTCCACTATTACACATGAATGAATGATGATAAAAATTCCAAAACTCTAATTATCTTTAAAATCTCTTATTTCTTAATTCACAAATAATCAGGCATATTCTCAAACATTAATTGTATTCCTTAAGCATAGATTATCTAAACAAAGTATAACCTATCTAATTGAATCACAACTAATTAAGAAAATTATGCAAACAATTAAAATTCTGCAAAGCAGTGATTTGAGTGAATTATAAAATGCAAATTAGAGAAAAGTAAAATAATTACCAATTATTCATGCATCAATAGCTTCCTCCGTGCCTTGATTACGCGAGAATTAGCTCATCATCATCATGGAAACATGCTCAAAATTCATCTTTATTAATGCTCAAAAATGGTTCACAAATGATGAAATGGGAGAAAAATTATTAAAACCGGGTTTGTAACACTTATATTTGTTACAAAATCAATTGTTACAGGAAACGATAAGAAATAACCGTCACTAGCACTGTTGAAGAACGACTGTCTTTGAGTATCTTATGTTCTTCGTACGTTCCTCACCAGCAGAAAAAATATCCTTCCTGTAACTTTGATTTTCCAGCCCTCTACTGCTCCAAACTGCTCCCAATTCTCCCTACCTCTTCTCATCATCCCCAAAAGCGTATATATACCCATTTTGACCAAGAATAAATCATAATATCGAAAATCAATCAAACATATTTTCTTTTACTCCCATGCAAGATACATAATCATATCTCTGCTCGCTAAAATCTTCAACTGACACACTCCAAATTGACTGAAACACGTTCCAGAATGAGTAGACAACGTTGTAGACTCGTTCATTGCTCCGAGAATAGCCAGAAATCCCGAGAATCTCTCTCTGCATACACAAACTTCCCTGTATTCGTCCCACCGTGATTATAGCCCAATTTCTTCGAATATGAAGGACTTACCAGTCCTGTGTGAGTGTAACAGGCTGGAATAAGTCGATTGGAGTGATTGAATCTCGTCACAGCTCCTCCAAATTCAAAACAGAAAACTCCGCAGGTGAACAAAATTTGAACCTGCATTTTCCCGCCAAATTTGTTTAAACCGTGAAGAAGAAAGGTGTCCCCCTAACCAAGCCGGGGGTGCGAATAACAGGTGCCCAACTGAGGTGCCCCTTATCCAAACTGAGAGTTTGAATAACAAATATCCTCCAGGGGTGTTCCGCATAATTTTTCGAGCCGATTTTTCCAAAAATGTTTATTTCCCAAAAATACCTACAAACACATAAAACACCATAATAAGTACAAAAATGGGTACTAACAATATACACAATAGAGATGAAAACAGACACATAAATGCGTCTATCAAATACCCCCAAACTTATTATTTGCTAGTCCCGAGCAAATAAAAACTATAAAATAAAATCCTAACTCACTGTCGCAGGCATCGCGATTGCACTTAGCGTGTGCAACAAGCCTTTGAACCCCTAGGTGGCCCTAGTGGCCGAGTTATAGTCTCGGGAGGGTTTACCAGAGGTGTACCCACAAAACCTTTACTCCAGACCCTAGCTATCTACGCAGAACCTTGAAATGGCACTAAAGAACCTCCTTGGTTGGCATACTTATTGATTACGGGAGGAAGTACCCTGATGCGAAATTCCAATTGTTGTACTCGAGTTTGCACTCAAGCATACTAAAATTCATATATAAGTGACAGAGCTCTACTCAGATAGTTTCACTATGGACATCAATATCCGGAGTCAACAAATCACATGGATAGATTAAGAGATGGATATAGAAAAACATAGATGGTTTTGATGTTGACTAGGTGAACGGTGTTTCTCATATTTGTCTGAAGGCCTCTGCCAAGATGAACTTATCCTAATGGATTATACCGGTCTGACTAATATCAACACAACTGGCATATACAAGGGGACCAGTGGTCAATAATCCTAATTCTAGATCAACTCGTCTGGCATATACAAGGGAACCAGCGGTCGATTTATTGAACACACATTATTTATTTAGAACTAACAACATGATTAGATCTTGTGGATCCAAGCGCATGCTTCTTATCAGCAGATTACATGGTAATTCCCGTGGATCCTGGATTCCACGCTTGTTTAGGCGACGGAGACAGGGAGAACACACACATATTGCTATCCAAGTGTTAATATTTATTCCGATTGGTCTGGTCTGGTCTTTTTTTTTTTTTTTTAGTATCTCAATCACTCTATTACACCCTAGCAGTGGTAACAACTTGAATCGTGAGCCCCACCTAATCACTTAGAGAAACATATTTTAAAAAGAAAATAAAATAAAAATAGAAGTGAAAAGGACTCAACGAGATATGGCGAAACTATCATGTTATTTCCAACACCTGAGCTTTGTGCTTTTACGAATAGACTCTTATAGATGTTTCCATCTACTCAGATTGGTTCCTCAACTCCTAAAACCAAAATGCTTCCATCCACTTAGATTGGTTAGTGCCATCCTTAATAGGCATAAATTTCTAGGCTCTGGAGTTTATTTATTGCAACTAAAAAGTTTTTCCCATACTCCCAAACTTAAATCTAACATTGTCCTCAATGTTTCTAATGAAAGAGAAGTACCAAAAATAACACAAGGAGAAGTTGGAAAGATAGTACCTGGGTGAAGAGAGAAATCAAAAACTAATATACAACATACAATGACCTCGAATCAAGGGTAAGCAGGGTCCTCCATAGGGACCTCCTCAACATCACCTGTAGGAAAGGGCTCTAAAAAGGGTTTCAATCTCTGACCGTTAACCTTCGAAGAACCATCCGGTGTCTCGATCTCAACAGCTCCATGAGGAAAAACAGTACGGACCACAAAAGGACCGGTCCACCGAGAGCGCAACTTCCCGGGAAATAGATGCAAACGAGTGTCATACAGAAGAACTTTTTGACCTGGAGAAAATGACTTCCGTAAAATATTCTTATCATGCACAAGTTTCATTTTGTTCTTATACTCCTTAGCACTATCATATGCATCTCTACGAATCTCGTCCAACTCATCGAGCTGGAGCTTTCTGTGAGCTCCTGCCTTGTCAAGTGAAAAGTTTAGCTGCTTAATAGCCCAATAGGCTTTATGCTCTAACTCAACAGGCAGGTGACATGCCTTGCCAAATACTAAACGATAAGGTGACATTCCAATGGGTGTCTTAAACGCATTACGGTAAGCCCATAAGGCATCAGTAAGCCTCAATGACCAGTCTTTCCTATTGGGATTAACTGTTTTCTCTAAAATACGCTTAATTTCCCTATTGGAGACCTCTACCTGACCACTAGTCTGTGAGTGATATGGGGTAGCTACTTTGTGGGTAATACCATACTGTTTCATTAAAGAGCAAATGGTCTATTACAAAAGTGTGAACCTCCAACACTAATTATAGCTCGCGGCGTACCAAAACGTGTAAGTATATTCTTTTTCAAAAACTGGACTACGACCCTATGGTCATTGGTTTTACACGCAACCGCCTAAATCCACTTAGAGACATGGTCTACAACGACAAGGATGTATAGGTTACCAAAAGAATTAGGAAATGGACCCATAAAGTCAATACCCCACATATCAAAGACCTCAACAACTAAGATAGGGTTCAAGGGCATCATGTTCCTACGGGAAATGGTTCCTAATTTCTGGCAATGTTCACAAGTGACACAATAACTGTGGGAATCTTTAAACAACGAAGGCCAATAGAATCCACACTGCAATATCTTAGCAGCAGTCTTCTTAGCACTAAAGTGACCCCCACAAGCATGATCATGACAAAAGGAAATAATACTTGATTGATCAATCTCATGTATACATCTCCTAATAATCTGGTCTGGACAATACTTAAACAAATAAGGATCATCCCAAAAGAAGTGCTTAACCTCAGCTAAAAATCTAGAACGATCTTGTTTACCCCAATGTTGGGGCATTCGACCAGTAACAAGATAGTTCACTGTATTCGCATACCAAGGTAATTGGGTAACAAAGAACAGTTGTTCATCAGGAAAACTATCTATAACAGGAGGGGAATCATCAGGGGTATCCACAACAAGCCTAGACAAGTGGTCTGCTACTACATTTTCTGCACCTTTTTTTCTCTCTAATGTCTAAGGAAAATTCCTGCAACAATAGGATCCATCTAATCAATCTAGGTTTTGTATCCTTCTTGGAAAGAAGATACTTCAAAGCAGCATGATCAGTGAAGATTATAACCTTAGAACCTAAGAGATAGGGTCTAAACTTGTCTAACGCGAACACAATGGCTAACAGTTCCTTCTCTGTAGTAGTATAGTTAAACTGGGCATCATTCAGAGTTTTGCTAGCATAGTAAATCATATGGAGTAATTTGTTATCTCGCTGACCTAACACAACACCAATAGAAAAATCTGAAGCATCACACATGATCTCAAAGGGTAGGTTCAAGTTGGGTGCCTGGACTATGGGGGCGGTAGTGAGTAAAGTCTTAAGCTTCTCAAAAGCCTCTAAACAAGCATCATCAAAGACGAACTTAACATCTTTTGCAAACAAATTGAAAAGAGGTCTAGAGATCAAGCTAAAATCCTTAATGAATCGACGATAAAATCCTGCATGCCCTAAGAATGACCTAATATCTCTTACGGTTTTTGGGACCTGTAAAGTCTTAATAAGGTCAACTTTGGCTTTATCTACCTCTATACCCTTAGAAGATACGATATGCCCTAAAACAATTCCTGAACGAACCATGAAATTACATTTCTCCCAATTAAGCACTAAATTCTTCTCCTTACACCTAGTCAAAACTAATGACAAATGATGCAAGCACTCATCAAAAGACGAACCAAATACTGAAAAATCATCCATAAATACCTCTAAGAACCGTTCTACCATGTCAGAAAATATGCTCATCATACAACGCTGAAAAGTTGCAGGGGCATTACAAAGCCCGAAAGGCATGCGTCTATACGCAAAGGTACCAAAGGGACAGGTAAAAGTAGTTTTTTCTTGGTCTTCAGGGGCAATAACGATCTGATTATATCCGGAGTAGCCATCTAAGAAGAAGTAGTGACTATGTCCAGCTAATCTCTCTAGCATTTGGTCGATGAAAGGAAGGGGAAAGTGGTCCTTCCTAGTGACCTTGTTCAATTTCCTATAGTCAATACAAACACGCCAACCCGTGGTCACTCGGGTTGGGATTAACTCATTGTTCTCATTTTGGACTACAGTAATACCGGATTTCTTGGGGACAACCTGAAAAGGGCTGACCCACTTGCTGTCTGAAATAAGGTAGATAATTCCTGCATCTAACAACTTAAGAACCTCGGTTCGAACTACCTCTTTCATATTAGGGTTTAGTCGACGTTGCATCTCCCTAGAAGGTTTGGTATCTTCCTCTAAATAAATCTGATGCATACAAACAGTAGGACTTATACCCTTAATGTCTGCTATGGTCCATCCTAAAGCTTCCTTGTTGTTTTGAAGGACGGTTACTAGCCTACTTTCCTGATCACTATCCAGGTTGGATGCTACAATCATAGGTAAAGTTTTAGATGGGCCTAAAAACACATACTTCAAGGTATCTGGTAATGGTTTAAGGTCCAACTTAGGAGGCTCTCCTAACAAAGGAACTAGAGTAGACTCAGAAACTGGTAGGGGTTCGAATTTAGGTTTCCAAACATTACTAGTGTCCAACAAAGGGGTTGAATCTAACAAAGCATTCACCTCATTAATCACATTATCATCATCAAAATCAATCCCAAAGTGGGCTAGGCATTTCTCTAGTAGATCTTCTAACAAAGCGTTTGGTAACGACTCCTCGACTAATGTTCCTATCATGTTGACCTCTTCTATGCTCGAGTCATCTAGTTCAGAGGGTAGCTTACTAATATGAAAAATGTTCAGCTCAATGGTCATGTTACCAAAAGACAAATTCATAATACCGTTTCGACAGTTGATGATCGCATTGGATGTAGATAAAAACGGGCGACCTAGAATTACCGGTATCTGGTTCTCTGGGTCAGGGACAGGTTGGGTATCTAGGATAACAAAATCCACTAGATAAATAAACTTGTCGACCTCAATAAGAACATCCTCGATCACACCACGAGGAATTTTTACGGACCTATCAGCTAACTGAAGTGTTATCTGGGTAGGTTTCATCTCACCAAGTCCTAGCTTTAGGTACACATGGTATGGGAATAAGTTCACACTGGCTCTTAAGTCAAGTAGCGCTTTCTCAACACCGTATTTCCCTATTGTACAGGCAATGGTAGGGGAACCTGGGTCTTTATACTTAGGAGTAGTAGTATTCTGAATAATAGAACTCACATGACTAGCTAGGAAGGCTTTCTTATGGACACTAAGCTTACGCTTTCGCGTACACAAGTCCATAAAGAACTTGGCATAAGGAGGAATCTGCCTAATTGCATCTAATAATGGAAGGTTGATAGTTACATGCTTAAAAACCTCCAAAATATCATTAAAAGTGGACTCCTTCTTAGTTGGTACCAGCAATTGTGGGAATGGGGCTCTAGGAACAAAGTTTGGCTTATCAGGGGCCTTATCAGTCTCCTTAGAGGTTCCATCAATCTCTTCAGCTTCTGATTCAGAAAGGTAAACTACAGCATGTTCACTATCAGGCATGGCAACCTTATTGTCTATTTCTCTACCACTCCTAAGGGTTTTGATTGCATTCACATGATCAGATGATCTTCCTCCTATTTCATGAACTCCTCTAGGATTAGGTTGAGTCTGACTAGGAAAACTCCCATTATCTCTCTCACTTAGAATCTTAGCCATTTGACCAACTTGAAGTTCTAACTTAGCAAGAGTCTTGGCATTATGTTGAAAATTCTGCTTGGTTTCCTCTTGAAAACTAGCATGGTTCTTTAGTAATACTTCTTGGGTCTTTACGAACATGTCCTGGCTCTTTTGTAATAAACTAAGAGATTCCTCTAAGCTAGTTATTCTATTCTCAGAAGGGTTCTGGAACTGGGCTTGACCTGAAGGGTTCTTATTATAACCAAAACCTGGGGGAGGCTGAGAATTACTAGACTGGCCTTTACTCTGTCCTTTAGACCAAGAGAAATTAGGATGGTTTCTCCAACCAGGGTTGTAGGTCTCTGAGTAGGTGTCAAACTTCTGACGGTTTTCAAATCTAGCATTGTTATAGACAGCATGGGCTTGCTCTTCACTAACCTGACCTTCCCAAAACGAGTTATTGGGTTCTATTCCACAACTAGAGACTTGAGAGGCTCTAATCCTATTATCAGGTTCAACAAAAGACCTATGTTTAGACTGATTCAATTCCAAAGCTTCTAACCTTCTAGACAAAGAAGTAAACTTAACATCAGACCCAAAGCCTGTATCAACCACATTGGTGCTACTTCTATTGATCAAGAGTCTTTTAGGGGGTTCAACACAAGACTCCCACTGTTGGGATTTTTCAGCGACATCTTCTAAGAAGGAAAACGCACCATTAGCATTTTTATTAGTGAACTCACCAGCGCACAAAGACTCGACCGTGGCTTTGTTCTAATAGTCTAAACCATCATAAAGAATCCTTACTAGTTTCATTTTTTCAAACCCATGGTGAGGACATTGGGATAAGAAATCATTGAATCTCTCTAAAAACCTATAAAGAGATTCTCCCTCTTGTTGAACACTAGTACTAATTTTCTGCATAACAGCTGCAGTTTTATGTTTAGGGTAGAATTTAAAATAGAAGGCATCAATAAGTTCCTGCCATGTTTTTATGGATTTAGATGGTAGGTTGTTCATCCAGGTCTTGGCTTTATATCTCAAGGAAAAGGGGAACATCCTAAGTTTCAAGACTTCTTCACTAAGGTCTTTAATATTAATTGTTCCACAAATTTCTTCAAAGTCCCTAATGTGAAAGTAAGGATTTTCATCATCTTTTCCTAAGAATATAGGGATCATCTGAAGAATACCAGGTTTCAACTCATAACTAGCCGTAGAGGCTGGCAACTTAATGCACGATGGTCGGTTGGTCTTAGTTGGGTACATGTACTCCTTCAAAGTTGTCATTGTTGGCACAGTAAAAATCCTAGGGGTGATTTCCTCACTAAGACTTAAATTATCAAAATTGAAGTTTCCAAAAAAAGGGCTCTCCAAAGAAGAGTCTTCGAGCTCCCCGTCTACAAAAGAAAAACCTCTAGGCTCGTCACTAATCAAACGACCAAAAGTGTCTCTTTTCCAAGCACGCTCACTAATGGACTCGCAGATTTCTATTTGTTTAAGTTGGGATTGAATCGAGAAATTGAGATATAACTCTTTGATATGCTTTTTATTAAGATTGAATCTGACTGTCTAGTTGATTCTCTTAAAAGTATATTGGAGTTAGTCCATACAGATTGCTAAGCGAAATATTGGGTGAGGTTGTTAGACCCCCGTTTTTTCAGAACCCATGATTAATTTAATCGGAAATGCTCACATAAGAGAACTTACGGAGCCGCACAGCATTTACATAAAGATATGGATCAGGGAAGATCAATACTGCGGAATAAACAAAGATTCTATCTATTTTTCATCACAATTTTCACAATGACATATAATAGACTTAATCTTTGTAAACAAAAGTTCATCCTATTTTCCATCAATATTTTCATAATGACATAATAGGCTTAACTTTTGTTGTCAAAAGTTCATTCTATCTTTTATCAATACTTTCATACCGACATATAATAGTGTCAACTTTTGAACAAGTATGGGACAGTCAAGGTTCACGGACGTAAAAAACATATCCCATAACAATTTGAAATATATAAAACCATAAAGATTAATACTGCAAAAATAATCTTTGCCCTTAGAAGGTACAATCAATCTTTTTCGCATGGATTTACACCAAGAATAGCTACCAAAGGCGTATAAAAAGATTATCTTAACGAAGAAGAACATACAAAGTCATTAACGACCATGCACCATAGTTCACATAAGATGATTGTGAACATTCAAGATTCCCATAGCAATGTGTACTACTGCACATTCTTGAACTTCCTTCTTTGTGATTCACAAACAACATTCTTGTAAAAGCTATAAATGAGCTTAAATGAGTAGTACTCCAATAATCCAAGTGTCCAAGTCCAAGAGAAGTGGAACAAGTGCGACGAAATGGAGCAAAATACTCAAAAAAAAGAGACAGGATAAATACCAATCTTAACTCATCCAAATCCACGAATTCTCATCTCCATTTTGAAGAGAATTCAAATAGGAAGAGAATGCAAAAAGAATGAGGTCATTCCAAGTTCGGACGAACAAGTTACGGCCAACACAAGTTTACCGAATATCGACGCCTACGGGCAAGTATGCATACCGGTTTGCAAACGAATTTTCATGACCTGGAGCAGTATGAAAACGGGTATGCGTACTAAAATCCATGGATTTTGATTTTCAATGATTGTATGCATACCTGGTATGTGTACCATGAAGTCCAAACATTCCGAACTACTTTTTTCATACTTAAACATTTAAGAACCTTAAACACAGATCAAGTTAGGTAGAAATGAACGATAAGCATGGTACATGGATCATTATAAGTACTCTAAGCAAATAAAAACATAAATATTGATCAAGTTAATAGACAAACCTTTTTAGAAGAATTCAATCGAATTCTACAGCCTTACCGAACATAATTTGTGTGCCCCAATTCTCGTGCTTCCCTCACCGTATACATAGCAGGGCATTCCTTGGTGAGGATGCACTTACAACACAATCAAGTTGTTTTGAGGTGAACAATGTCTTGCTCACCACAAGTGACTTTTGGATTATCATGAAAGAGATCACTTTTAGAATCTTTCACATCCAAATCCATCTTTCCAAAGAATTTTTTTAGTTCCAACATCATGGATACTGCCTTCTCCATAGTCATGGAATTTTCTGGGAGATTATTCCTTTTCACACTCAAAACATCATTGACTTTCTTTTGTATCCAATTCTGAGTGCATTTAGGAACAACCAGAACCTTCTTCCCATTACTCTCTTCAAGAATTCTCGGAAGAGAATTGGATTGACTATTCTTTTGCAAGTTAGTCTTTCTCCAATTGGGAGCATCGGATATTGTCTTCGTCTTTACGAAGTTATCCTTTTGATAACTATTACTATTGTGAAAAATATTCGTATAACGTTTATAGGCAAATCTAGGTTTATCACAGCACTGATTCCTTTTCCTAAAGGTTGGACAGTTACAACCTGTAACATTAAGGGGATTAGTCTTAACATATGATCTTGGTTTCACAACTTATTGTGATGCCCAAACAAGAACATCATGAAGTTTCTCATTCCTTATACGAAAATGACATCTCCTTTCCAGGTGACCTTTATTTCCGCAATAGTAGCAAACATAAGGAATGTTCTTACCTCGATCCGTGTGTGCTGACTTTGGAGATTGATATACTTTTCTCTTTTGAACCTTAACTGGCGGTGAAGGTATTTCACTTTTGCCATCAGTGGAAACCTTTTGTTGAGAAGAATCACTAGACTTGAAAATTTTTTACCTCTTTGCTAATACTTGGAGTATCTATTCCCTTATAGCCCAATCCTCATGTATAACGATGATTTTTACTTGCTCCTAGCATAGTGGTTAATTTGCTTGAACTAGTATTGAACTTTTTCAAGGCATCTTCCAACATCTTGATTTTATCAAGAGAAGCAACTAAATCAGCCTCAAGGCGTTTTTCTCGATCCCAATGAAGTCTTTAAGTCGTTAACCTACAGGGTTTCGTGAAAAACCTAAGGTTAAAAGAGAATCGACTCTAGCTTATATAACTAGTATAACATAGGAGGTGTGGGGATTAGGTTTCCCAGTTGCTAGAGTTCTCATTTATAAAGTCTTCAAATCAGGGTTTGCAATCTAAGTTACCTTGGTAACAAAGCATTCAATATTCACCGTTAGATGAAAACCTGATTAGATTCAAGCTAATATCTTTCAACCGTTAGATCGAACTTAGCTTGTTATACACAAATAAAATGTAACTTCATTTAGGTTTGAGTAACCGTACCTAAACGTGTACACTTAGTTGGTTCAACAATAGTTAACCAATGGTTAGCCATGTGAGCACTTTCATATCAACCATATTCATCTTCACCATAACTAGTTCAAATGATTTAAATGAACTAGTTAGAGAGTTATTCAATTGCATAACAAAATGCCCTAGTAACCTATTTTTATAAAAATATACTATTAATCCTTGAAAACGTTGGATACGAACCAAGGAGAACTCCCGGAGACCCAACAGAATCTTGCAAAATCTCAGATCGACATCCAGACTTATCTGAAAATGCCTTTAGAGTTACCAGTAGGGATAGATTAAACAAATCTAGATCAAGTACACTTCCTAAAGAAGGAGTACTAATACTGCTGAGAATAACACTGACGGGATCTTGCCTGCAATCTCATCGGAGAAGATAAAGCTCATTACGAACGCGACAGAGCAAATGAGCAACCATCCAGCCGACCTTATCACTCTCAAGGACCAGATAACGCTATAAACTTGGAGATTCTGATGAATATTTGCTCCAAAATTCGTTTAGGTCAAGGGCCCTCAACCTGATCACAGGGGACTAGGGAAGTTTACTTCACTCTACTATTTTACTTTTAACTCTTTCATTCTGTATCAGATTGACCTAGTTTTTTTCCTGTCGTATTTGTCTTTTCGTCGTTTACAGTATAAACTTAGCGAAAACTTGGAAAGGTTCTAAAAAAAATTGTGACCTAGAGAAAAGCTTTGCAAAGCCACATAAGGTCATAAATCGCCAGCCAAGATGCATCTTGTCGTTTTCGTGTTTCAGAGGATCGTGACCAGAACGCGACAAAGTATAAGATGAGACTAGCTTCCAAGAAATTGCTCAGCTAAAGCTCATACTTGTCTGAAGATTCAAAGCCGCCGGTCGATATGCTATCTCAACACCCGTCCCGTCATAAAGAAAAGGAGTCCTAGCGATTGTACGACTAAGTCTCGATGAGCCTCCATCTCAGCTACCCCAACGATTATCCAGTATCATTTTCCGATGGACCTTAGTTCACCCAAGAAGGAGAAGGAGAATATCTTCGCACCTAAACCTACCAAGGGAAAAGAAATCTGAAAGGCCAAAAATTCAGATAGATCTTCATTACTCGACATACAGCCGTAACCAAATACTATCACTGAAGTAAACAGGGGAAGGATCCGAGACAGTATCTCTAAGCCACACGCTGCTTGCAGTTCTGTCAGTAAAAGCCTCCTCTCTCAAAAAGATATGATCGGCAAGCTATCCCATAAGTGAGAGTCATATGTGATGAGCAAAGGACAAGATATGACGATCACTTACAACTTCCTCGGGTCAAAACACGATTCTACCGCGTGAAGAAATGCCTAGAAGATGTCAAGTGAATTATCCCATCAACAAAGTCACCACAAATCGATTGTTCAGCCACATCAATAGTTCTGCTAGTCCTGGAAGGCATACACTTTTCTTAATTTTGGTTTACCATCTCCCAGAAGAAAGACAGAGCTCGATAGATGATTCAGCTACATAAGTTCGCATGAATCCTTGTCAAGACATATAGTAGAGGCCGAACAATAACTTCATCTTGTTTTCAAAGACACATGCGACAGTATCTCAAAATGACTCTCCACAGATGTCTCCATCCCACAGATTATCGCTTGCCCGCCTTGAAGACTCAATCTCGTACAAGGGTCTTACTTCATTCTCCAAGTGTCCCGAGTCAATGGGAATCCCTAGTCTTATATCAAACTGGGGACTAACAAAGAATTGTGCGTCACACACCTACATGGCTAACAGGAGGTGTCCCAAACATCTTGTTTCAGATAACAGATTTAGCAACAATCAGCGCAAGAGTCTCAAAAGATCGGGACACATCAAGACCATTCAACTCCTCAAACCCACATCATGACAAGTTATAACTTAGGGACTAGGAGACTAGAGATCGGCCTTCAAAATCGTGAATGGAACTTATCTGTGACTCGATATATCAAAGTCTCCTCTCTTTTCAGCCTCGTTGAATCTGTCACAGTTAGCATGTTCTCTGCAATCAAGCGACTATGTTCCGGATCCTGACTAAAGATACGAAGATTCAAATCTGAATATTTTCATCTGTTTTAGGGTTTTATACGCGTGCACCGGGACGAGGGCTTGCAATGGGTTTAAAGAGGAGTCTACAGTTTCCATTCTACTCAGAAGCGGCTCATACTTTAGCCACATAACTCGACGAACTAGGAAAATGGGTAGATAATTCGACAACACACCCTTGATGAGAAATACTCGTTTATGTCTCTCCTACCACGTGTTAAAAGGACATGATGTTTCAAAATACGATCCAAGAGATATCATCAAAAAAACATTTGAAGGAATTGCTGCTGAACCTCTGGATTCCGGAGTTCAACTTCACATGTGCTTACTACTGAATAAATAAGATCGAAATCTATATTTGTCACTACTATATAAAAGTTGAGTCTCTTCTGTTCGATAGTTGGGGTCAACCACTAAAATCGGACGTCAAACGAAGTTTCTACAATCTCCGGAGTGAAGATCGTGCAAGGAAGGACCTCCTACTACGAATTTTACTTAGGGTTTTCATCCATTTGCACAACAACAGAGCAAGCTAGGGTTTGCAAAAATTAAAAACTCATGAGGGTCTTCTTCCTTCATAAGATGCATTCAGAAAAGGTCCAGAATGGGAAAATATCAACCCTGAAGAACAGAGTCCCCTAAAGAAAATCTCTTGCTTCATGTTCAGCTGCTTCACTTTGGCCTCTGCATCTCGAGCCGACTGCTTAGCATGTTCCATATCTTCATCTACTCATTCCAAAAGCCTCATACACGTGAATATTGAGTACTCTAAGTGTTCGAAGAAGGACGGGATTGAAACGGAATCCAGAAAAGCATAATTTCAGGGAAAATAAAGGGAATCTGGCTCAAAACAGGGAATTCAGGTTCATGATTTCCAAAAGAAGAACCAGAAGCGCCAATCTCTCTTTCAAGACGTGACTATGCCTAGGGAAGTTCCATGCCTCTCTCATGCTAAAGAAGAACCAAGCTCACATTGGTTTTTGACGAAAATACTGTTAGTTTCAAAAGTATGTATTTTCTCTAATAAAAAGGAGCCTGATTGGTACAACGAATTAAACAATCTCTCATCGCACAAGGTCCCGACCCCGCAAGATAGATGCACACCTTCCAAGCCTCGTCAAGCCTTTCCAGAGTGTCTGAAGGAGTCAGAATTTAGAATTTACAAGGGATATGGACTCCGTAACTTCAAAAGTAAGTACCTATCTTTTCTCATAGCCCTTCACCAACGTCAAGTCCATCTAGAATATCGTTCAAAAATTATCTCTTCCCCACATACTCTCCTGTTCAGAAGTTCAAGGATGCATAAAGAGAGAAAATTAGGGTTTTGGCCAAGTAAACCCTAATTAACAAATTCCATTCGTTCAAGACGGAAATTTTGTCTCATCAAGACTTCATTATCATGTCATTTACGTCCAACACAAAGTCCCAGGGAATTCCAAGGTCCATAATCGATACCAAGATCAGGGTCATAATAATTGAAGGCTACAGAAAATCAATTCGAGGATTCTGAAAGTCTAAAAGAACGAACAAATTGTAACTTGCATACGAATGATTTGTTACCATCTATATACTCATCATAGAACAATCAAGGTTCTACTCTAAGTAGGGGACTTAATGTAGATGGTGAAATTTGGATAACGGGCAAAAGTGTCATTTCAACCCTATAGGCAGAATTCAACTCTAACGAAAGAGATTAAGCCCTTGGCCCTCAAGGCATCCTTATCCACGATTTCTAGTATACGTCCCCGCGAGACACTGCTGGTCGTGATGCCATGATTCCTAGCGCACATCCTCGATGAGATACTGTTGGTCACGTAGGTTCTGTAGAGCGTAAAACGTCCCCGACAGACTTATGAACTAGAACGGCCACAATTCCAGCATGTCTTCGTGAGACGCAGCTGATTGTGATGCCATGATTCCTAGTATACATCCTCAACGAGATGCTGCTGGTCATGTAGGCTTTGTATATGCGTAAATACGTCCCCGATGGACTTATGACCCAAAGCGGAGATTTGCATATCTCCTGTAAGAACGACTCACCCTATTTGAGATCAAGGACTGATTCTTAGTACATCATCGTGAGATACACTGGTCATGTCTGATCTAGGCTCTGACTCGACTTATTGAGGTTTTTGAATAACTCCTAGGACATCCCCGCGAGACACGCTGGTTATTCTGCCTCCGGGCCCTTTCGACAGACTCCTAGAACATCCTTTCGGGATACACTTGTCTTGTTGGCCCATCATATGGACACACAGTTGATTCCTAGCACATCTCTGCAAGATACGCTGGTCAAAGACAAGTGAGCCAGAGTCTTGCAGAGGCATTAATCGGGCATACAAAGCATTTTCTCTCTCTCTCCAAGATGAGTCCCAGCTGACCATAGAGAGATTCGGATACGTTAAGAATATCTTCATAGAGATTTTGATCTGTCTGCAAAATCTTGGAGAGATTCAAATCTCTCTGCAAAATCATGGAGAAATTTTGATCCGACTGCAAAATCTCAGAGAGATTCAAGTCTTTCTGCAAAATCACGGAGAGATTTTGATCTGTCTGTAAAATCTCAGAGAGATTCAAATCCCTTTGCAAAATCACGAAGAGATTTTGATCTGTCTGCAAAATGTCGGAGAGATTCAAATCTCTTTGCAAAATCACGGAGAGATTTTGATCCGTCTGCAAAATCTCGGATAGATTCAAATCTCTCTGCAAAATCTCGGAGAGATTCAATCCTTATCTTCACCGACTTGAGATTAGAGAATTCAGCTATAAATAGGTCATATATTTTCCAAGCTATGATGATCTTTCTTATAACTTCTCAGAGCAATAACTTGTTCTCTGATCTCTCTCTTTATCTGCTTCCCTCCTTAAGACCATCCCTAAATCTCTTCCCTGTGACTGAAGAAGCCTTTGAAAAGCCATTGTGCGTGGTTTATGCGAAGACTGTTCGTGCTTAACCTCCCGTAACTCACTTTCAGAAACCCTAGAATCCCACTTCTAACCTCTCACCGATTTTAGGTAACTACATTTTGGCGACCACAGTGGGAGAAATCTTCCGACAGAGCCCCCTAAAGAAAATCTATTTCTTCATGTTCCGATGCTTCACTTTGGCCTCTGCTTCTCGAGCCACCTTCTTAGCATGTTCTAGCTCTTCATTTACCATGCTTCATTCCAGATTAAGAAAATCTCTAAAATATGAGGACCTGAACTTAACTCACACCCCAACGGATCCTGACATAATTGAGCCTAAATATTTTCACGGGTTGTCACCAAGTTTCCCAGGTTTACAAAATCATCAGAAGCAAGACCGTTCGGAGTTATCATTCTCATGATATAATCCATCGGTAAGTGTCTCATCCGAAGTCAAGATACGGGTTCTGTAGAAATTACCCCCATGCCAGTCAGTTGTCTCTGCACCCAAATCTCTTCCTGAAATCCCTTTGAAAATTTTGAAGCCCGCCTCATCCGCATTCTACCAAGATCTAACTTGTTCTCACCATGAAGAGTACTCTACAAACAAAGAGAAGATCAGATAAGGCTGCAAATTTCAAATTACAAAAAGTTAAAATCAAGGGAGCAACAACACAGGACTAGGGTTTGATTTACATGAGGACCGGCCTTTCCCCCTAAAACCTTGTCCTCCTACAATCCCTTCAATCCTTATCTTATCCCAGTCCCTTCAAGCATACCCTCATGCCTAGAGTCATGTACTTATCAATAAATTCATCTCACATCTCATGAAATACTCATGGATTTGTTTGGGTCCACACTTTAACAAGGGATCGAGCAAAATACGTTTTCTGGAAACCAAAGAGTAAAAACAAATAATCAATCCCACGAACGTGTCTCTGGCCTAAGAATACAAAATTCATGACCTAAACCAAGCTAAGGAAGGGTGGTGAAGTCATAATAATCCAAGTGGTTCTGCTTGAAGCAAGAGAACGTTTTAAGAATCCAACTGAAACAAGGATTCCTTTGGTAATTCAGATTGATGATTATTGCAACGCGAAGACTTGAAAACTGATGACACTTCATAAGTAATTTCGGGGTACTTTCTGAAGAAAATGTGTTCCCCCATGTCTTCCCAACAACATACCAAAAGGGCGCTTCAAACAGACAAACGATCTAAGAGATGTGGTCCCAACACCGAAGTAAGTGCAATCTGAAAACTCCTGAAATTTTTATACGAGATTTCTGAAGTCAAAAGTATGCATGGATTTGATTGGCCAAACGAACTCGAAATCGAGTCATTTTTTGTGTTAGAAAGCCTATCTAATTTTCTTTCAAAGTTGGGGCTGGGGACTCAAATCGGAGTCCATATAAATATTTAACATCCATTCTCCCTAAGTGTCTCAAATCTGAAGTTTTATGACGAACACCTAAACGAAGAGAATCCTTGACAAATATGACTACTATTGTTTTGATGGCCGAAGAAGTATGCATCAGAGATGATTGAAGAAAGCTGATCAAGTTCTTATCCACTCATGTAATCCCTATACACACGGTTTTCCAACTAGAGTTCAAGTCAAGCAAAGAAAGGAGTTTCAGGAAAAGACAGAAGAGTTCGGCTCAAAAATGGAATCTCAATACAAATAGGATTTGTCAAAGAAGAATGGGCCGATATCCATAAATAGTACACACACACCCAAAAAAAAGTGAATTTTTTTTTTATCTTTACAATCCTATCTCAAAAGGGGATCTCTCAAGCAAAAGGAAAAGAAATTATAGCAAAAGGATGAAATTAAGGCAATTTGACTCAGATAAGGAAACCAGGCTTTTCCTCCTTCAAAAAATTCCTCAAAGCCGTGGCCAAGACCTTCCCCACTCATGTAAAAACACTTTCCAAGGCCAATGGGACGTCATCCATTCCCTCGGAATTTTTCAGAAGAGAAATTTGAAAAGAGAATTAGGGTTTTGACCAAAAAGACCTAATTTCAAGAGTTCGACAAAGAAAGGGATTTATCCAAAAAGGAAAGAGCCAAGCCCCTCACACGAGCAAGGATGCTTCTATAGAGTATTTATACGCCACATATTCTCTCAGAATTTTTTGGAAGAGAAAATAAAATAAAAGAGAATTAGGGTTTTGACGAAATAACCCTAATTCTGGAAAGATTGATGAAAATTGGATTTTTCTTATTATAACAGGGAGCCGAGCCTCTCCCATTCTCTTGGACAGTTATCTAAGCTTCTTTCAATCTCTTTAGCTCATTACTCTTTAACAAAAACGAACTCATAAGGGATTTTGACCAAAATACCCTTATATTACAATTTTGGGTGTTTTCAAAGAAGAAAGCCTTAATACAGCAAGGTACCAACAAAGCTCTCATATAATCATTCCAAAGGCCTCATACACGTGAATATTGAGTTCTCTAAGTATTCGAAGAAGAATGGAATTGAAACAGAATCCAGGAAGGCAGAAATGAAAGAAAATAAAGGGAATCTGGCTCGAAACAGGGAATTCGGATTCATGATTTCCAAAACCAAGACCAAAGACGCGCCAATCCCTATTTCAAGATGTGACTATGCCTAGGGAGGCTCCATGTTTCTCTCATGCCAAAGAAAAATCAAGCTCATAGTAGTTTTTGACGAAAATACCCTTAAGTTTCAAAAGTATGTATTTTCTCTAATAAGAGGTGTCTGATTGGTAGAAGGGATTAAACAAGCTCTCATCACATGAGGTGACGAATCCACAACATATATACACACATTCTAGGCTTCTTCAAGACTCTCCAGAGTATCTGAAGGAGTCAAAAAAAAAAAAAAAAAAAAAAAAAAAAGAGGAATTAGGGTTTTGAACAATTATGCAAGTTATGCTCAGACGCAATCAGGAAAAACTGGTTCATCAAATCCTAATTCAAAGTGTTGGCGTATTTAAAAACATAACTACAAGTCATCATTAACTTGTGACCAAGTTTCAACTCTATCAAGCATTTTAACGCAAGGTGGATCTTCCAATTAGACAACGAGATATGCCATGACTTGCAGTTTTCATCAGCTCAGGATATTGTCTCCTTTCTAAAATCCTAGCCCAGCTTTGCGGCTCATATTGAAGCATCACAACATTCGTCTACACGATCAAGAGCAATGCTGAAAATTAGGGTTTTAATCAGATAAATCCTAAATCGCAAATATATACACCTAAGGCATGGATTTCGCAATAATAACACTACAAGACTCGGATAAGAACTGCCCAGCATTAATATTCACGAGAAATTCCAAGTCCAGAATCGATTTCAAGTTCAGAATCATAACAAGCGAACACTAAGCATCGGGGACTCCGCAAAAAAGTTGCAATTTCACGCCTAAACGATTCTAAACCATCTATATACTCATCATAGAACAATCAAGGTTCTACTCTGAGTAGGGGACTTAATGTAGATGGTGGAATTTGGATAAGGGGCAAAAGTGTCATTTCAAGACCATGGACAAAATTCCACTCTCACGAAAGATTAAGCCCTTGGCCCTAAAGGAATTCTTAGCCACGATTTCTAGTATACGTTCCCGCGAGACACTGCTGGTCGTGATGTCGTGACTCCTAGTGCACATCCTCGACGAGATACTGCTGGTCACGTAGGTTCTTTAGAGCGTAAAACGTCCCCAGTAGACTTATGAACCAGAACAGCCACAATTCCAGAATGTCTTCGCGAGACACAGCTGATTGTGATTCCATGATTCCTAGTATACATCCTCGACGAGATGCTGCTGGTCATGTAGGCTCTGTAGATGCGTAAATATGTCCCCGGCGGACTTATGACCCAGAGCGGAGATACACATATCTCCTGTAAGCACGACTCACCCTATTTGAGATCAAGGACTGATTCCTAGTACATCATCATGAGATACACCGGTCATGTATGCTCTAGGCTCTGACTCGACTTATTGAGGTTTCCAAATAACTCCTAGGACATCCCCGTGAGATACGCTGGTTATTCTACCCCTGGCCCTTTCGACAGACTCCTAGAACATCCTTTCGAGATACATTGGTCTTGTTGGATCAACATATGGACACACAGTTGATTCCTAGCACATCTCTGCAAGATACGCTGGTCAAAGACAAGTGAGCCAGAGTCTTGCAGAGGCATTAATCGGGCGTACAAAGCATTTTCTCTCTCTCTCAAAGATGAGTCCCAGCCGACCAGAGAGAGATTCAGATCCGTTAAGAATATCTTCATAGAGATTTTGATCTGTTTGCAAAATCTTAGAGAGATTCAAATCTCTCTGCAAAATCTCGGAAAGATTCATATCTCTGCAAAATCTCGGAGTGATTCAAATCTCTCTGCAAAATATCGGAGAGATTCAAATCTCTCTGCAAAATATCAGATAGATTCATATCTCCCTGCAAAATCTCGGAGAGATTCAAATCTCTCTGCAAAATCTCTGAGAGATTCAAATCTCTCAGGAAATCTCGGATAAGGCTGAATATTCCCTATGGTAAGCACGAGCCTCATGTAGGAATCGAGTCTCCTCTCCACACGAATTCTTAGGCATCCCATGCCTTTTCACGTGACTCATCCTAGTCATTCTTACAAATCGGAGAATATCTCTCTATCTCGGCCAACTCGGCTAAAGAGAATATTTCTCTCTCTCAACACGTCATCACAAAGGCTGACTCAGCTTCACACTAATTGGGCGATAAAAATTAGGGTTTTGGTCTGGCGGTCTACGGCACATGTGAGAAATATCCGGCTTATTTCTCACCGCAGAAGAGAGTAAAGGCGGTGGAATAATGAGATAAACTCAACCTAGTTTATCTCTATTCCTGAAGAGACGGGAGAATTGTTCCGCACGGCATGGAAAGCAATCCTTATCTTCACCGACTTGAGATTAGAGAATTCAGCTATAAATAGGTCTTTTATTTCTCCAAGCTACGATCATCTTTCTCATAACCTCTCAGAGTAATTCTTCTTCAAACCCTAGAATTCTCTGATCTCTCTCATCATCTGCTTCCCTCCCTAAGACCAACCCTAAATCTCTTCCCTATAACCGAAACAGCCTTTGAACGGCCACTGTGCGTAGTTTAGGCGAAGACTGTTTGTGCTCAACCTCCCGTAACTCACTTTCAGAAACCCTAGAATCCCACTTCTAACCTCTCTCAGATTTTAGGTAACTACACTTGCAAATTGTAACATTAGTGAGTAACTGAGATACACTCAACACTTAATTAGAGCATACAAACCTTAAAAACTGAACCCTAACACATTTGGGACAAAGATAATATCTTTTTATGTTAGAGCACTGCTCGGTCGAACTCGCAAGCGTTGTTATCTCAAGCTTTTTTGTCAAGTTTAGATGATCAAAACTATAAGTCTTGATTTCTAGTCTACCTATAGCTATGTCTCGGATTAGGATAGAATGTGTAGTTGAGCTTTAGTCTTCACGGCGTTCATCGATTGAAGACGAAGATCTACTGAGGAGAGATTGGAGGAACTTCATCAACAAAAGGTATGTGGAGACTAAAACTTATCTATCACTCAGAAGTCTATTCTATTCTATCTCCTATTGAGACTAAGTCGTATAACTATATAGACTTTTACATTATACACATTTGATATTTCGAGATGAGTTTAACTCGCTTATATCTTTCTCGAAATATGTATTGGAAAGCTTTTTGCTTTAACTACGTTCATCATTATTCTTGACGAGTTTAGTTGGAAACAATTTATTTGTTGGAAACTAAATAATGAGTCAAAAGATGATCATGTGAAAAATCGCCTTGTAACATCTTACTTGATTTGTGTGAGACAATCATTTGATTTAGACTCGGAATGTTTCATCTTGACCATTCGATCACTTAAAAATTACCTATAAGCTAATAGTTTGTGTGAGACAGCTATTGTCGTCTTCTAAGGATGTTTCAATGATTGAAATGGGAGTTTAGAACAATTAAACCATTGTCTGGATATAACACAATATGCATACCAGTATGCAAACTGTTGTAATATGATTCGGGTCCGGGAACCAAGTTTGCGTACCATTATGCGAACGGTTTTAACTGTGAAAGTCCGGGAACCAAGTATGCATACCAGTATACGAACGGTTTTACCTGAGTTAGGTCAAGTACGACAGTATGCATACCCGTTTGCGAACTGTCGGACATGACCAAAGTCCGGAACTCTAGTTTGCGTACAAGTTTACAAACTAAGTTGGTTTAAGTTCTAAAATCGGTTAAGTATGATTTCATACTCATGAACAAATACATTTATAAATTAAGGAATGCAATCTTTGCAAACCGTGGCTAAAATGTTCATGAAATGATTCTTTTGAATCAATACGATTTTGTTACAATTGTGTCTTGTATACTTCTATGAGAATACAAACAATTGAACAACTCTATGAGTAACACAATTAGATTCATTTGATCTAGAAGTGTTAGATGAATGTGGTTAATACAAAAGTGTTCATATGGCTAACTTCGGTTAGTTGTTATTGAGCCAACTCAATATGCACGTTTAGGTATTGTTACCCATATCTAAATGAAGGTATATTTCATTTGTGTGTAACAAGCTAAGGCCATCTAACGGTGGAGAGATATTACTTTGGTTATAAGAAAACTTAGCTTGAATCTTAAATCAGGATTTCATCTAATGGTGAATATTGATTGTTTTGTTTCAAAGCTATCTAACCCTGATTTGAAGACTATATAAGGGAGAACTCTGACAACTGGAAAACCTAATCCCCACACCTCTTGTGTGATACTAGTTGAGACTAAAGTCTATTCTCCTTTCACTTAGGTTTTTCCTAAAATCATTATAGGTTAACGACTTAAAGACTTTATTGGGATTCTTAAGCCAGACCCAACTATTTTCTCTGTGGTTGCGTTTTCTGATCTTACTTGTTCTATCGTATTGAGTACTATCTTCTCTAAGATTTGCTCGAGATTTATCTCCGATAGGTAAGATATAAAAAGTAATCACAAAGCTCTTCGTCTCATTCTTTGTGATTCCACAATAACTTGTTCTACTACCATATAGTTAAGTTATTGTGAGGTGATTGATATTTCTAGGCTTTTCTTCGGGAATATAAGACCGGATTATCAATTGGTTCCTGTTCACCTTGATTCATCAAAAGACGGAACAAAAACTTCGTATGTATTTCTGTGGGAGACAAATTTATCTATCAGAATAGACTTTTCTGTGGGAGATTATAATGTCTTCGACTTTGGGTCATAGCAACTCTTAGTTGTGGGTGAGATCATCAAAGGGAATCAAGTACGTAGAGTCCTGCTGGGATTCAGAGGCGTAAGGAACGCGACTGTACCTTAATCGGTGTGAGACTTTGTTAGGGATCAACTACATTCCAGTCGGAAGTTAACTTGTAGTAGGTTAGTGTCTGTAGCGGCTTAATACAGTGTGGTGTTCAAAGATGGACTAGGTCCCGGGGGTTTTCTGCATATGCGGTTTCCTCGTTAACAAAACTTCTGGTGTCTGTGTTATTTCTTTTCCGCATTATATTTTCTATATAATTGAAATATCATAACTTGTGCGTAGTTCAATAGATTGGTAAATCCATCCTTTGGTTATTGATTGACACTTGAACATTGGTCTTTGGTACCGTTCAAGTTGTTTCTCATAAAAATCAGGCTCACAGATTCTATCTGTTTGATTTACTGATTACATTAAGAAACAGAGATATAACTCTTGGATATATTTTCTTGATTGAGTCTGACCGTCTAGTTGATTCTATTGGAATTATATTGGAGTTAGTCCATACAGATTGCCTAATGAAATATTGGGTGTGGTTGTTAGACCCCCGCTTGTTCAATTGGTATCAGAGCAGGCAAACACGATAAACCTAATAAGTTTGTGTTTGTTTGATCCTAGAGACTGTCCCCATGGGAAATCTCTTTGGGAAACTTGTTCTGTGCATCTATAACGCATACTAGAAATCCTCAAAGATTTTTCAGAGATTTTTCTTCAGACCTCTGGTCTCTCAAGACAATCTCACATTATCTAAGACATTAGAAATTTTAGATGATGGAAAACAATCTAAAGGAAAAATTAAAGATTCCTTTAAAAAGGTTCGTTGCAGGAAACGTGTGAATAAAAGATCAAGGATATGGAACCTCTCTAGACTGCTTATCAATCTTTTTGAGGAATGCTATCATGATGGATCAATTGACAAAGATCAATTTATGGCTTTTGAAAATGTTTTTAAATCTCTGGAACGAATAATTTCGATTAAGGAAAAGGGTTGTACTGGTAAAAATTCTGATTCTGTCATTCGTGACGTGCATTCGGGTATTGGCAACATCTCGGTCAAAATCAATAAAAATATTTTTACTGGTGGTGTTTCAAGTTCCAGTTGTCGTAAAAATCATTCCTTTAATCATAAGGAAAAGGAGTAAAAAAATTCAGTTAACCCTGAGTATCATCATTACTATGATTATACGTCTGGTACATTTCACAAATATCGACCGAAGAAGGTGCATGAGAGTTCCTATGATTATCTAGCCTCTTGGTAACAAGATTGGATTCACCTTATTTGTATATAACTTGAAATGGGGCAAGTAACAATCTGACTAGTTTTGTGTCTTTGTATTATGGGTTAGCTTTATTTTTTAAATTTATTCTTTCTTGAAGAAAAACTTGCTTGACAGAATTTTTCCTGTCCACCTGAGGATAAATTATGTTTTTTAGTACGTTTTTCATCACACTGTTGTAAGTCTCCTCAGTGTGCGAACCTATTGGTTCAGGATTTAGAAATGAAATCATGTTTTCCTTTATGGGTTACCGAACCAGTACGGGTCAAGCCCACTACCCGTTTTCTTTTAAGGGTTCCAGTACGCGTGCCCTTCATTTTCCTCATCTCTTTGTCCGCGTTCGTGAACAAGGGAGTTTCTAGGGTTCACGTACCATCTCCATTAGTCTTCTTTTGGAGGTCAAAAAGGGGGCAAAGGCTTGTCATCATCTTCAAGGAGCATATCAAGTAGGATTTTCTCTTTCCCTTCACTCTCTTTAGGGTTCATGATGAAATCAATAATGATGATAAGAATTCAAAGAAGATGGCAAAAAATCATAACTCTTCTCTTGTGGGTATGAACATACCAAGTGACCAAGATTCTATGAGAATTAGATTCATCAATGATTCTAGTAGTAATCTCTTTGAAAAGATTTCTTCTAGTGGTTTTGAAAAAGCGGGGGTCTAACAACCACACCCAATATTTCGTTCGACAATCTGAATAGACAAAATCCAATATACTTTCAAAAGAATCAACTACACAGTCAGACTCAATCTATAGAAAAGTATATCAAACAGTTATATCTAAATTTCTCAATTCAATCTGCAATAAAACAAATAGGAATTTGCGAGCCCGATTGAATAAGAGAAATAAATTGGACAGTATCACAAACTAATATCCAAGTGTCAATCAATTAAATCAACAACACAAAGGTCGGATTCAAGAACTGATTGAACTTAACGCACAACCTGTGATATTTCTATTATATAACAAAATATAATGCGGAAAAGAAATAACACAGACACCAGAAATTTTGTTATCGAGGAAACCGGTAAATGCAGAAAAACCCCGGGACCGAGTCCTGCTTTGAACACCACACTGTATTAAGCCGCTACAGACACTAGCCTACTACCAACGAACTTCGGACTGGAATGTAGTTGATCCCTAATCAATCTCTCACTGATCAAGGTACAGTTGCGCTCCTTACGTCTCTGAACCCCAGCGTGATTCTACGCACTTGATTCCCTTAGCTGATCTCACCCACAACCAAGGGTTGCTACGACCCAAAGTCAAAGACTTGATAAAAAAATCTGTCTCACACAAAAAAGTCTATTGGAATAGATAAATCTGTCTCCCACAGAAATACCTACGAGTTTTGTTTCGTCTTTTGATAAATCAAGGTGCACAGGAACCAATTGATAAACCGGTCTTATATTCCCGAAGAACAGCCTAGTATTATCAATCACCTCATAATAATCTTAATCGAATGGAAGCAAAACAAGATATTATGGAATCACAAATAATGAGACGAAGATGTTTGTGACTACTTTTAATCTTACCTATCGGAGATAAATCTCAAGAAAATCTTAGCAAAGATAATACTCAATCACGATAGTAGAAGTAAGATCAGAACATGCAACTACAGAAAAAATAGTTAGGTCTGGCTTCACAATCCCAATGAAGTCTTTAATTCGTTAACCTATAGGGTTTTGTGAAAAACCTAAGGTTAAAAGAGAATCGACTCTAGTCGCAACTAGTATCACACAGGAGGTGTGGGGATTAGGTTTCCCAGTTGCTAGAGTTCTCCTTTATATAGTTTTCAAATCAGGGTTTGCAATCTAAGTTACCCTTGTAACAAAGCATTCAATATTCAACGTTTGATGAAAACCTGATTAGATTTAAGCTAATATCTTTCAACCGTTAGATCGAACTTAGCTTGTTATACACAAACAAAATGTACATTCATTTAGGTTTGAATAACCGTACCTAAACGTGCACACTAGGTGGGCTCAACAGTAGTTAACCAAGGTTAGCTATATAAATACTCTCATATCAACCTTATTCATCTTAACCACAACTAGTTCAAATGACTCAAATGAAACTAGTTATAGAGTTGTTCAATTGCTATATTCTCATAGAAGTATACAAGAACACAATTGAAGCAAAATCGGTTTGATTCACTCGAATCAATTCATGAGCATTATAGCCACGGTTTGCAAAGAATGCATTCCTTATTATATAAATGTATTAGTTCATGAACAAACCGATTCTAGAACTTTAACCACTCAAGTATGCAAACGGGTACGCATACTTAAGTAGCCGGACTGAGTTTAGGTTCGCCAGTATGCAAACGGGTATGCATACTTCCAAACACAGCAGAAATTCCTGGACCCAAACCCTTCGCCTGTACGCGTACGGGTATGTGTACTTAGGTACACGGAATTTCACAACTAACAGGTACGCATACGGGTATGCATACTATAGTTCCGGTCATGGATCACGTATATGCAAGAACACATACTATGTTTATAATCCAATGATGGTTGAGTGTTCAAAACTCTATTTCAATCATTGAAACATTCTTAGAGGATGACAATAGTTGTTGTCACGAACTATTAGCATCAAAGCAATTTTCAAGTTATTGAAATAATCATTACGAAACATTCCAAGTCTACACCAAATGATTGTATCGCACAAACCATGTAAGATGTTACTCGGCGATTTTCACATGATCATCTTTTGACTTTCATCAAGAATATAGGATGAACTTGGTTGAAGCGAAAGCTTACCAACACATATTTCGAGAAATATGTAAGCGAGTTAAACTCAGCTCGAAATATCAAATGTGTATAATCAAATACTATATAGTAATACGACTTTTGTCTCAGTATAGGAGATAGAGTAGAAATAGACTTTCCAAGTGATAGATGAGTTTTAGTCTCCACATACCTTTTGTTGATGAAGTTCCACAAGCTCTCCTTAGTAGTTCTTCGTCTTCAATTGATGATCGTCGTGAAGTTTAATGCTCAACTACACAATCTATCCTAGTCCGAGACATCACTATAAGTAGACTAGAAATCAAAACTTATAGTTTTGATCACTAACATTGACAAACAAGCTTGAGATAGCAACGCTTGCGAGTTTGACCGAGCAGTGCTCTAATAATCTCCCCCTTTGTCAATTTTAGTGACAAAACTATCAATACATATGGATTACAAAATAAATAAACTTTGTAGCTTCTCATCCAAATGCTTGATCTCCTTGGTTCTTCAACATTACTTGAAATCTTCGTCACTTCCAAGTACTCAAATGATTCCAAATGTGTTCAACTCAGCATCATAGTTTTTGAAGATCCGTAGCAATAACAATGAGAACAGTTGCTCTCAATCATTGTTATACAGTGTCATAGTATTATTACACATCATCAAAGTCCAATTGTATCACAACTTTGACAATAATACTATGGTGATATGTATCACTCCCCCTTAGTCAATACTTCATATCACAATGAAAACCACTCCCCCTTACATAATGATCCGTAAACCATATGTATTTGTAGTGTGAACTACACATTTATTCTCCCAATTTTTGTCAAAATAAATTGGCAAAGGTACGAAAACTAGTGGGATCCTCATGAAATTTTCATAGAGATACTGCATGACCAAAAGAGAACAACATATCAACTTGTTTCGATGATTTCACATAGTCGAAACTTAGTGTATTCATCAAGGAGTTTATAAAGATACAAGAAAACTCCTACAATATTCCACAGCCGCACTCCCCACAAAGATTTGGCAATTAAGCACAAGTTCAATTAAGAACTCTCCCCCATAAAATGTCATTCTCGAAAGAACAACAAGAGCGACCTTACTTTTAAAAGAAAAGAAGGATTTCTTTGGACATTAGAAAATCACTTGAGACATGAATTTGTATCCAACAATCTCAATTGAATTTACCAAAAGGAAAATGATCAATTCAATTGGTCATGCTCAACATAAGAGAACTTACGGAGCCGCACAATACATACACAAAGATGTGGATCAGGGAAATACCAATACTGCGGAATAATCAAAGATTCATTCTATTTTTCATCACTATTTGCACAATGACATATAATAGACTTAATCTTTGAAACCAAAAGTTCATCCTATCTTCCATCAATATTTGCATAATGACATAATAGGCTTAACTTTTGTTTGTCAAAAGTCCATTCAATCCTTTATCAATATTTGCATAATGACATATGAAAGAATTAACTTTTATATGTACTTCTAATGGATTTAACACATTTAGTAATTTAATTGAAAGATAAAATCATTCAAGGCTAAAGTACCATTAAAGTTATTCCAACTATTAAAAGATAACAGTCAAATAAGGTTCACATAAGAAGTTTAACAAACAAATCAAGCAACAAAGGTTGCAAATACAGAGATTAATCAATCATCTCATAATAAGCAATAGCAATTTCATTAAATTTTTCAACCAGATCAGGATGTTCTTCTTCAGCATACTCCAACTGCTCTCTAATGCACCCAACTTCATGCTGAAGACGGACAAGTTCAGAGTTTGTAGTTGCAGAAGTACTTGCTGAGGCTCTAGTTGAAGGTTGCTTCATCTTTTCGATGCTTGGCATGGTCAGGACTTTTGGAACTCCACGATCTGAGCCAAAATGAGTGATGCCAAAATGATTGCAAATCCTTGAAATGAGACAAGGAAAGCCTGGAGTTTTCCTCGAAGTCTGTTTCACACTTATCATCTGATTAACAATAAGTCCACAGAAATCAATATCTCTCCCTTCAACAATGTAACAGACCAATTCAGTAAGAGAACTGGTCCATATCATTTTGTCAATAGTGCTTGGCATCATGTTGGCCACAATCAGTTTTCAAGCAACCTTGAGAAACAACTCAGCACCATGAACATCAATCTTACCATCTCTCCGAGAAACGTCTCTATTAAGGAAACAATTTGACATCACTTTTGGAGTCAACCTTTCATTCTCAGGAGGAGGAAATCGGACACCACCAATATGAGACACATTCAACAGGTATACAATAATGTGACGATCCACAGAGAAAAATTTATTTCCTACAATAGTCTTGAACATGCAATTGGCAGGGTCTGGATCATGGATGTTAGCATAAAATTATGATATCATATCAATGCGAGCAGTTCCCATTGGCTTGTGAATTATACCCCATGAGTGATTTTTGAAGAAATTAGCTAAGTTCTCTACCTCAATTTCAGAAGCATTATAATATCTTTCAAAAATAGGTTGTTTGTTCTTGTACTCTAAGTAGAGGTCACGAGCAGCAGGGTTAACAAACCTAACGCAAATACTGGGATCATAGAGCGTATTATCACCAGCTTGACCACTTGAGCTCCCACTATGACTAGTTCTCTTCCTATACACCATTGTTACAAAGATACACAAGGTGAGAAGCAGAACTTACTTGGATACCCGAACAGTTGAAATAGTGACGCTCCGAAACGATGATAAAATCGTTCTTGACCTATTAAAGTCAAATTCTCCTCTTGATACACGAACTGGCGTTGATGGTGAATTCTGGAACAACAATGAAAAGAGAACCAAGAACAAACCCGTGGAGTAAATTCTTGTTGTGATTCCAATGATACCACGAACGCCCAAAAATATTGAGAATTTAGGTTATGGAGATCAAAGGTACAAGAACTGTTTGAGTTTCTTCGTACTCGAACTGAAGAAGAGGCAGAGAAGGTGAAGTGGACGAAGAGAACACTTTCTCTTTTTATGTGACAAGCGGTGGAACCCGAACCGGATACGATCATACTGGAACTAGGTTAGATTACACGAGTTCAGGGTATGTGAACTACACGTGTGTAGTAAGGACTTGTTTGTTTTGTAAACAGTTTAAAAAAAGTTATAAAGAAGATTGGAGCAGAGCTCAACAATTCTTTACCAAGCCATTCACAAGGACAAAACCTTGCACACCGTGACACCAAGAGAGAGTTTCTTTCCAACAACTCTTACAACTTCCAGTATTGAGAGAAACCCAAAAAACTGTTTTTACAAGTTTTTCAAAGAACATAAAAAGAGCACAAGATAATTTGTGTCCCTGATTTCTTCGTTTCCAACTTATTACACACAGTCTCTGCAGATAATATTCAGTGTTGCACAGAGAAACTCTTTTAGTAGAAAGAGACATTCTGACTTTCTCACAGAAGAGGGCAATACTATTATCGTGATTAAGTGTATCAGGGTTTGACTGATGAACATAGTCAAGTTTAGAGAAGGAATTGACTGATGGATGAGGTTTGGGTACTTTTTGTATTATATCCAGTTTGTCTGAGACACAGGAGACAGAGGAAAAGAAGATCAATATCAACCTTAACATGAATATTATTTATCAAAACTTGATTTAGCCTATAAAGAGATTCTTGCTCTTTCTGGAGATATAACTCAACATCAAGAGACAAGCTCTCAATACTTTTCTCAAGCCCTGAAAACAATTCTAGGGATTTTAAACCTGGTGGATGTTTAGATAGAATTTTTTCTACAGATTTAATTAAATCAGTCATGGAAGAGAATTCTGAAATCCTTGGATCTGGTGGTGCATTTATTGAGATAGCACTTCTGTCTATAGAGTCAGATCGCTACAAACATAGACTTTTGAGGTCTTAAATGTGTTTGCCTGCTCTGATAACAATTGAAAAAGCGGGGGTCTAACAACCACACCCAATATTTCGTTCGGCAATCTAAATAGACAAACTCCAATATACTTTTAAGAAAATCAACTAGACAGTCAGACTCAATCTATAGAAAAGTATATCAATGAGTTATATCTCAATTTCTCAATTCAATCTGCAATCAAACAAATAGGAATTTGCGAGCCCGATTAAATAAGGGAAATAACTTGGACGGCATCACAAACCAATATCCAAGTGTCAATCAATTCAATCAACAACCCAAAGGTCCGATTCAAGAACTAATTGAACGTAACGCACAACCTGTGATATTTCTATTATATAACAAAATATAATGCGGAAAAGAAATAACACATACACCAGAATTTTTTTTAAGGAGGAAACCGCAAATGCAGAAAAACCCCGGGACCTAGTCCAGCTTTGAACACCACACTGTATTAAGCCGCTACAGACACTAGCCTACTACCAATGAACTTCGGACTGGAATGTAGTTGATCCCTAATCAATCTCTCACTGATCAAGGTACAGTTGCGCTCCTTACGTCTCTGAACCCCAGCGTGATTCTACGCACTTGATTCCCTTAGCTGATCTCACCCACAACCAAGAGTTGCTACGACCCAAAGTCGAAGACTTGATAAAAAAAATCTGTCTCACACAGAAAAGTTTATTGGAATAGATAAATCTGTCTCCCACAGAAATACCTATGAGTTTTGTTCTATCTTTTGATAAATCAAGGTGCACAGGAACCAATTGATAAACCGGACTTATATTCCCGAAGAACAGCCTAGTATTATCAATCACCTCATAATAATCTTAATCGTATGGAAGTGAAACAAGATATTGTGGAATCACAAATGATGAGACGAAGATGTTTGTGACTACTTTTAATCTTACCTATCGGAGATAAATCTCAAGCAAATCTTAGCAAAGATAATACCCAATCACGATAGTAGAAGTAAGATCAGAACACGCAACTATAGAGAAAATAGTTAGGTCTGGCTTCACAATCCCAATGAAGTCTTTAATTCGTTAACCTATAGGGTTTC
>JAJJMB010007708.1:21543134-21638134 GCA_023531105.1 Papaver atlanticum
ATCAGGGTTTGCAATCTAAGTTACCCTTGTAACAAAGCATTCAATATCCAACGTTTGATGAAAACCTGATTAGATTTAAGCTAATATCTTTCAACCGTTAGATCGAACTTAGCTTGTTATACACAAACAAAATGTACATTCATTTAGGTTTGAATAACCGTACCTAAACGTGCACACTAGGTGGGCTCAACAGTAGTTAACCAAGGTTAGCTATATAAACACTCTCATATCAACCTTATTCATCTTAACCACAACTAGTTCAAATGACTCAAATGAAACTAGTTATAGAGTTGTTCAATTGCTATATTCTCATAGAAGTATACAAGAACACAATTGAAGCAAAATCGGTTTGATTCACTCAAATCAATTCATGAACATTATAGCCACGGTTTGCAAAATATACATTCCTTATTATATAAATGTATCAGTTCATGAACAAACCGATTCTAGAACTTTAACCACTCAAGTATGCAAACGGGTACGCATACTTAAGTAGCCGGACTGAGTTTGGGTTTGCCAGTATGCAAACAAGTACGCATACTTCCAAACACAGTAGAAATTCCCGGTCCCAAACCCTTCGCATGTACGCGTACGGGTATGTGTACTTAGGTACACGGAATTTCATAACTAACAGGTACGCATACGGGTATGCATACTATAGTTCCGGTCATGGATCACATATATGCAAGAACACATACTATGTTTGTAATCCAATGATGGTTAAGTGTTCCAAACTCTATTTCAATCATTGAAACATTCTTAGAGGATGACAATAGCTGTTTTCACGAACTATTAGCATCAAAGCAATTTTCAAGTTATTGAAATAATCATTATGAAACATTCCAAGTCTACACCAAATGATTGTATCACACAAACCATGTAAGATATTACTCGGTGATTTTCAAGAATATAAGATGAACTTGGTTGAAGCGAAAGCTTACCAACACATATTTCGAGAAATATGTAAGCGAGTTAAACTCAGCTCGAAATCTCAAATGTGTATAATCGAATACTATATAGTAATATGACTTTTGTATCAATATAGGAGATAGAGTAGAAATATAGGAGATAAAGTAGAAATAGACTTTCCAAGTGATAGATGAGTTTTAGTCTCCACATACCTTTTGTTGATGAAGTTCCACAAGCTCTCCTTAGTAGTTCTTCGTCTTCAATTGATGAACGTCGTGAAGTCTATGCTCAACTATACAATCTATCCTAGTCCGAGACATCACTATAAGTAGACTAGAAATCAAGACTTATAGTTTTGATCACTAACATTGACAAACAAACTTGAGATAGCAACGCTAGCGAGTTTGACCGAGTAGTGCTCTAACAGGTTTCATTCTAGAAAATAAATTGGAAAAGGAAAGTGGTCATAAAGAAGATTTGATTTGTTTTGAGAAATATAATCTCGGTAACATCTTTAATGATCTTAGTAAAGGTTTTGACCCTCTACCAAGAATCTTTTATGCTAACATCCATGATGTTAATCTTGATGACTTAGAATTCAAGACTATGATAAATAGAAAAAGGATTCTTGTTGATAGAGAGTTGATTTCAAGGAATACTAAAATTCCATTGGGTAATTTTCGCCTTCCTAGACCAAGAGGAGAAAGACCATCATATGAAACCATTTCTAATGGTCTTTGTCACAAGAATGTTGACTGGTTTGAAGGGAAATTTCCTACCCATGATCTTAGTCTTGCTTTGATGTCTTTCGGAAAACTTGGCATTTCTAATCTTTGTCCCTCCACAATTGAGAACTCTCGGTGGAGTCGTGAATTTGCGGAGTTAGTCTATTTCCTTGAATTGGGTGCTCAAGGTATTGATATTTGTGGATTTACCATTCTTCAAATGGTCTCGATGACGTCATCCAACAAGAACTTAGGATTTCCATGCTTAATTGAGCAAATATGTCGTGTACATTCCATTGCTCCCATTGGAAACTCTATTGGAACTCCCAAACTGGTTCGTCCTTGTACTTTCAAACGTATGAAGATGAATGCTTGCAAGAGACAAAGATGTGATCCACTTGACGGTTCTTGTGATCCTACCACCTTGAGTATTCTTCTTCAAATTCGCAAGGGTGTTCGTAAGATCAATTCCAAGGTAAAATTATGTGTGATTGCTACAAAGTTTCCCGAAATCAAGGAAGAAATGGAAAAGACAAGCTTCTTGGATGGAGTCCGATGATGAGGATGATTATTGATTTCTCATTTTCTAGGAAACTTCTTATGAGAATTTATTCTTGTGTTTTAAGAAGGATAACTAGAGTTTGGAATAGCAAATATTGTGATTACACATAGCTATTGCCAACGATTTTCATCTTGCAATGTTTTAGATTTATTTATTTAATCTTTATGGTTTTTTTATATTGCAATTTTTTTATGGGATATGTGTGTTTACGTCCGTGAACTATGATTATCTCATATGACAAAAGTTAAGTCTATTATGTCTTTATGCAAATATTGATAAAAGATAGAATGAACTTTTGTATATTCCGCAGTATTGATCTTTCCCTGATCCACTTCTATGTGAAAATACTGTATGGCTCCGTATGTTTTCTTATGTTGAGCGTTTCCGATTAAATTAATCATTAAGGTTCCCTTGTGGTTAATTTATTCGAGTTTACTGGATAGAAATTCATGTTTCATGTGATTTGTTAATGTCCAAAGAAATCCTTCTTTTCTTGTAAAAGTAAGGTCGCTCTTGTTGTTCTCTTGGGAATGACATTTTATGGAGGAGAGTTCTTAATTGAACTTATGCTTAATTGCCAAATCTTTACGGGGAGTGCGGCTGTGGAATATTATATGAGTTATCTTGTATCTTTATAAAATCCTTGATGAATACACCAAGTTTCGACTATGTGAAATCATCGAAACAAAGTTGATATGTTCTCTTTTAGTCATGAATAATCTCTTTGAGAATTTCATTATGATCCCATTAGTTTTCGTACCTTTGCCAATTTCTATTAACAAAAAAGGGGAGAATTATTTTGCAGTTCACACTACATACATATGGTTTACGGATCATTATGTAAGGGGGAATGGTTTTCATTGTGAGATGAAGTATTGACTAAGGGGGGTGATACATATCACTGTAGTATTATTGTCAAAGTTGTGATACAATTGAACTTTGATGTTGTGTAATAATACTATGACACTTTATAACAATAATTGAGGACATATGTTTTCTTATTGTTATGGCTATGGATCTTCAACAACAATGAGCTGAGTTGAAAACGTTCAGAATCACCGGAGTACTTAGAGTGACGAAGAATTCAAGGAACGTTGAAGAACCAAGGAAATCAAGCATGTTGGATGAGAAGCTACAAAGTTTATTTATTTGTAATCCATATGTATTGATAGTTTTGTCACTAAAATTGACAAAGGGGGAGATTGTTAGAGCACTACTCAGTCGAACTCGCAAGCGTTGCTATCTCAATCTTGTTTGTCAAGTTTAGGTGATCAAAACTATAAATCTTGATTTCTAGTCTACTTATAGATATGACTCGGATTATGATAAAATGTGTAGTTGAGCTTTAGACTTCACGGCGTTCATCGATTGAAGACGAAGATCACTAAGGAGAGATTAGAGGAACTTCATCAACAAAAGGTATGTGGAGACTAAAACTTATCTATCACTCATAAGTTTATTCTATTCTATCTCTTATTGAGACTAAGTCGTATAGCTATATAGACTTTTACATTATACACATTGGATATTTCGAGCTGAGTTTAACTCGCTTATATGTGTTGGAAAGCTTTTTGCTTTAACTACGTTCATCATTATTCTTGACGAGTTTAGTTAGAAACAATTTATTTGTTGGAAACTAAATAATGAGTCAAAAGATGATCATGTGAAAATCGCCTTGTAACATCTTACATGATTTGTGTGAGACAGTTATTTGATGTAGACTCGGAATGTTTCATATTGATCATTCGATACCTTGAAAATTACTTATAAGCTAATAGTTTATGTGAGACAGCTATTGTCGTCTTCTAAGATGTTTCAATGATTGAAATGGAAGTTTAGAACAATTAAACCATTGTCTGGATATAGCACAGTATGCATACCAGTATGCAAACTGTTGTAATATGATCCGGGTCCGGGAACCAAGTTTGCGTACCAGTATGCAAACGGTTTTAACTGTGAAAGTCCGGAACCAAGTATGCGAACGGTTTCACCTGAGTTAGGTCCAGTACGACAGTATGCATACCCGTTTGCGAACTGTCGCACATGACCAAAGTCCGGAACTCAAATTTGCGTACCCGTTTGAAAATTGAGTTGGTTTAAGTTCCAAAATCGGTTAAGTATGATTTCATACTCATGAGCAAATACATTTATAAATTAAGGATTGCAATCTTTGAAAACCGTGGCTAAAATGTTCATGAATTGATTCTTTTGAATCAATCCGATTTTGTTTCAATTCTGTCTTGTATACTTCTATGAAAATACAAACAATTGAAAAACTCTATGAGTAACACAATTAGATTCATTTGATTATCATTTTATCTAGAAGTGTTAGATGAATGTGGTTAATACAAAAGTGTCCATATGGCTAACTTCGGTTGACTGTTATTGAGCCAACTCAATATACACGTTTAGGTATGGTTACCCATATCTAAATGAAGGTATATTTCATTTGTGTGTAACGAGCTAAGACCATATAACGGTGGAGAGATATTGCTTTGGTTTTAAGCAAACTTAGCTTGAATCTTAAATCATGATTTCATCTAACGGTGAATATTGATTGCTTTGTTTCAAAACTATCAAACCCTGATTTGAAGACAGGGAGAACTCTAACAACTGGAAAACCTAATCCCCACACCTCCTGTGTGATACTAGTTGCGACTAGAGTCGATTCTCCTTTAACCTAGGTTTCTCATAAAACCATTATAGGTTAACGACTTAAAGATTTCATTGAGATTCTGAAACCAGACCCAACTATTTTCTCTGTAGTTGCATGTTCTGATCTTACTTGTTCTATCGTATTGAGTACTATCTTCTCTAAGATTTGCTCGAGATTTATCTCCGATAGGTAAGATATAAAATGTAATCACAAAGCTCTTCGTCTCATTCTTTGTGATTCCACAATAACTTGTTCTATTGCCATATAGTTAAGTTATTGTGAGGTAATAGATATTTCTAGGTTGTTCTTCGGGAATAGAGGATTGTATTATCAATTGGTTCATGTTCACCTTGATTTATCAAAAGACGGAACAAAAACTTCATAGGTATTTCTGTGGGAGACAGATTTATCTATCAGAATTTTGTGGGAGACAGATTTATTTATAAAGTCTTCGACTTTGGGTCGTAGCAACTCTTAGTTGTGGGTGAGATCATCTAAGGAAATCAAGTGTGTAGAGTCCTGCTGGGATTCAGAGGCGTAAGTAACTGTACCTTAATCGGTGTGAGACTTGGTTAGGGCTCAACTACATTCCAGTACAAAGTTAACTTGTAGTAGGCTAGTGTCTGTAGCGGATTAATATAATGTGGTGTTCAAATCTGGACTAGGTCCCGGGGTTTTTCTGCATTGCGGTTTCCTCGTTACCAAAACTTCTGGTGTCTGTGTTATTTCTTTTCCGCATTATATTTTCTATATAATTGAAATATGACAAATTGTGCGTAGTTCAATCAATTGGTAAATCCAACCTTTGGTTGTTGATTGAAATTGATTGACACTTGAACATTGATCTTTGGTACCGTTCAAGTTGTTTCTCATAATAATCAGGCTGACGGATTCTATCTGTTTGATTTGCTGATTACATTGAGAAACGGAGATATAACTCTTGGATATATTTCCTTGATTGAGTATGACTGTCTAGTTGATTGTCTTGGAATTATATTGGAGTTAGTCCATACAGATTGCCCAACGAAATATCGGGTGTGGTTGTTAGACCCCCTCTTTTTCATTTTCCAGTACATATTTTTGTAGGAAAGGTAAGTAGCTTCATCTTACCATCGCAACATGGATTTGTGCATGGTAAAAGGTTGATTTTAGCAACTTCATCTTCATACGGAGCTAGGCGTTCATTTATCCAATAGAAAAACCCACAACAAATGCATTTTGAAGCATATAGTTGATATACATCTCCTATTACAGCTTTCATGAGAAATAAGAACCCCAAACAACCATCAATGGTGCATTTGCTGCCTTCAAAGGGACAATCATTTGTAAAATGACCACTTAGTGTACAAAGACTACAAATAATTGGTTGTGGTGCACTTGAACCTTCCATTTTTTCAGTTTGGTTGAAGATGGAGTTGAAAGTATTTTTATACTTACAAATCACTTAATGGCTAGCATTTGAAAATACTAGCCGTTGAGCATTCAATTGAGTGTACTGTGTACTTTATAGTATTAATTTTATATTAATATTAACAATATAAAATATTAATTTTATATTAACAATAAGGTATATGTCTCCCTAGTCGGCATCATAATTATCTTACGACCATGCCGACAGTGACATTCTGACAATATTTAAATTTTCCCCAGGGTCGTCAGGATAGTTACTTTAACACCATGCCAACTACAACTAGTCGACATTGTAAAACATTTAGTACCCCGACTACTTACTACCACTCTAACATTATCTAAAATTGCAGAAAAATACTAAAAAATTTAACATAAGTTTAAGAGTTACTGACAAGTCTAAAACTACAACCACAATCTAAGAGTTGAAAACATAATATAAAGTGTATTAGAAACACTCCACGTCACAAGCATATCAAAAACATTTTCATGGATCCTTCTCATAGTCGTTATCTTCCTTCACTTCATCAGGGTTTGTAGCATCATCAACTTGGTCTTCCTCCACATCATCTAATTTTTCACCATCATCAGCTCTCTTTCGTGGACCTATGTAGTCACCATCCTTATTGTAATAGGGGTTCACTTCAGAAAAGTCGGATGCCTTGAAAAATAAGTATTGGATCAAAATCATCTTTTTCTTCCTCTGATGATGTGCAACATTCAATATAGTTGAGGGGATTGCTAGGACTGTCCATATTCCTTAAAAATTGTTCAGGATTATTATTAGCCCATACAAATAAGTCTCTTGCAGGGTCATTCTCTCCAGTTACATCACAAGGACCTTCTAAAGAAGGATAAACCTTTTCAATCCAGGATAATACCTCTGTTGCATTGGTATGATGAGGGAGATCCTCTATGTTATCCTCTTGGAACCTAAACAATACACAAGTACAAGCTATGAACACATAAAAGAGTATTGACCTACAATAGTCGGTATGTTCTAATTTTTACGACGGTGCCGACCATAAATTTTACTAAATAGTCGTCATTTTATGGTTTTAACGACCACGCCAACTAAAAATGTGGCTAAATAGTCGGTAGCTTCATATTTCAAAATAGTGACGACTAATACTTTAAAATTAACTCAGGGAAAACGAAATTCCTGTGACATTAAGCCGGCATGGTATAAATTAACGAAGATAACGACGAAAATAACAAGCGCAAGTCGGCATAATCCATATTTAGATAACGTGTCGACCCTGGTTTCTTGGCAACAATCATTATTAATTATATAAAAAGTCGGCAGGATCTTCATCCTGCGACCGTGCCGACTAACACTAAATATCAAAAGTCGTCGTTTTCCTAATATATCGACCATGACGACATCAACCCAGAAAATCAAAATTTTCATTAATCTAACCTAATATAACAATCAACACACAACAAGTAGATGAAATTGAGATAGAGAAATCCAATTCTTTCGAAGTAAAATTCGATATCCATGTTTCATATTGTGTATAAGACCGTTTATGCTAACATCTTTTCTAATTTTCATTCTCATTTCTGATAAGACCTAGAAATCGGTGCCCTTCGGATTTGGAAAGGGATAAGTAGAAATTACAGAGAATCAAAAACGGATAGTGAGAACTGAAATCACGAGAATTTCAATCGAAAACCCTAGAAATTCTGGTGGGAAACCCTAGAATTTGATTTCCGAGCTTTTTTTTGTGTGGGGAGTGCTCAAACTGTACAACTTCTAGTTCTTGTGTTGACGCTGGATAGTTGGTTAAACATGTAAACCCCACGGCCCATTTAACCGCCCCTTAGCAAGGGCAATAGGTCCATTTAAATTTGGATATACCCCAAATAATCTGGGTATACCCCAATTTGGCCAGTTTATTTTTGCCCGACTTTCTTTGCATCAACCATTGTGAATACATTTTTGCAAAGAATATTGTCCAAACCGGGGCATTGCAATGCCAATATAATAATAACACACTTGGATGCGCTTTCTAAAGTAACTTTTTAACTTTTAGAAGTTGAAAAACAAAAAATCAGTTTGGGTAGGGAATTTCAAAACGACTTTTAGAAATCGAAAGATTAACTTTATGTGAAGCCAAATAATTTGCTTTTCACTTCTGCTTCTGGTATCTAAACGCAGAATAAGCTTATTCTCGTTATATTAATGGCTCTCAATCATACTAACAGAAGGCTCATTATTAAAACACCACAATTCTTAATTATTTTTTGTACTATGCCACTTGCTCCTAAATTTGGCTACTGATATGGTCTGGTCATCATCTCCTATGGATAAGGATGACCACAAACATTATTTACCAAAACCACCCTTCCCTCCTTTCATTAATCACATCATCCCTAAACTCTAGTTTTGCATTAAATTCCTCTTAAATTTTTGTTAATACATTAATATGTCGATCTTGACACCCCCATTTTATCTTATCTTAGCCACTAGTGTGTCCTTGACCGACACTTAAACATTGACCCATTGACTTATTGACAATGACTATAAGGGTATTATCGTCATTACGATTGATTTATTATTATTAGAGAAACCGAAAATAGAGTAGATTTCCTCAAAAGTTTCTGACTTGAAAGTGTGTCTGTAATTAAGAAACTGAAAAGTTTGTTTCTCTGACTAACTTGACAGTAACTATAAGAATGAGTTTAGATTCCTTAAATTAACTTCTGGACAGAAAATTTCTAGTTTTTTCTTTATACATTTTGAATTGAACTCTAAGACATAGAGGCTTTTAAAGAAATCACTTTCTGTCTGTCATTTTTTGGAGAAAAAATCTAAGAGGGTAGCATGGAACTGCAACAAGAAGCTGTTGATTGGTTGGTTCTTCTTCCTCCTTAGGTAGGGTTTGTTTCATTGGAGAAAGAAAGAATACTCTTGCCAACTCATTAACAGGTATGAAGATTTTTAGTGAATTTGCTTAAATTTTGTAGTTTTATTTTTTTTTAGAATGCCAATTGGTGTTTTTTAAGAAATGGGTTCTTCAAATTATTTACAAGTGAGCTAGTTTTTGCATGGTTTCTCTGAAGATATGTGCTTATAAGGACATGGGTTTCTTCTCTTGCTTATAAAAATGTTATCTTCTTCTTTTTTTTCTTTTTTTTTGGCCTTCTTTTCTCAATTTTACCTGGATTGTGTTGCAAATTCATGATTTTTTTATTTGAAATTGTAGAAAGTAAGTTTGTGGAGAATGGTTAAAAATGACATTATTTTCTGGGTTAAAGAATGTTTTTGTGGTTCACATTCAGATATGGTTGACAGTTTCCTCAGGGGGAACAAAGGGCATTTTCTGAGTTTAGAATATTGACTTTGATTCAGATTTTCAGGATAATGCTCAAAACTTATGTTCTTTTCTTTTGATCATGAGTCACACATGTTTTTATGTTTCTATGTTATTGATTTATCATTACATCTGTGGTTGTGTTGCTATACTAGAGTAGTATTATTAGTAAGGTTTGATCCTCTTTGAGTTAGTTTCATAATTTGGATTCTGAATTCACACAAATGAATGGAATTCAGTGAGGATTGGAATGCAGGAGAAATGGAAAATGATGCAAATGGGTGCTGAATCTGTTTCCTGCATTGTTCCTTGACTATCATATGTTGTTTGATATTTGTACCAAACTCTTTTTTGATTGTTCACTTCCATGACTTGTTTCAGAGAGAGATTTGCTGTGAAATGGATCTTTCGGAGTCTATGATAATTGTCTTTAACAGGATTCAAAAACTAGAGCCTGAAAATGCTTCAAAAATTATTGGATATCTTCTGGTGCAAGAACATAGTGACCGTGAAATGATTCGTTTGGCATTTGGTCCTGACAATCTGATCCTCTCTTTAATTACCAAAGCTAAAAATGTCTTGCGATTGTCGCCCAAACAACTTTCACCTCAAATTTCACCCACCATGAGCTCTGAATCAGTTTCAGACTTTTCATTATTCACCCCTTTCTCCCCTGCTTCATCGCGTTCATTATCATCTCCGCCAGCTTTCCGAGCCGCAGCTTCCTACTGGGACCAACAAGTCATTGTGGATCAACAATCAATACGTAACATGGATTTCAATCCTCAGAATTGTTCTGACTTGGTCGCAGATGACTACCATTTCCCAAATCAAGCTCAGTTCTTGAGTTTAGATGATCGGCTAGATCATAGACATGACTATTACTACCAAGAATCTGCATTGGGTAATCTGAATTCACGAGTTAGCCGGCGATCCGGAAGTTTGCCAGAATTCCCTTTGAAAATCTGCCATTATTTTAATAAAGGTTTTTGTAAACATGGTAGCAGCTGTAGGTACTTCCATGGCCAGCCCTTACAGGACAGCTTTTCTCATATCTTGAATGGTGGTGAACTCCTTAGAGAAGAAAATGTCATGTCTCCCGGGTCTCTTGAAAAGTTAGAGTTAGAACTGACAGAGCTTTTGAGATCAAGAAGAGGGTTGCCAGTATCAATTGCTTCCCTACCTATGATGTATTATGAAAAGTATGGAAGGATTCTTCAAGCCGAGGGTTACCTAACAGAAAGCCAGCGACATGGGAAAGCTGGTTACAGTCTTACAAAGCTTCTTGCTCGGTTGAAGAATAGTATTCGACTTATTGACAGGTGAGAGTGTTATTTTTTTCGCAGCTTCATTAGTTTTGTAAAAACGGGACATGCACATCAGTTTTTGGTAAGTGCCATGCTGACACTGTTTACACCACATTGTTGGACGTTCTAATGGTTGTTTTCTTGTAAAGACTATTTAATCTGTGATAGATTGTACCTAGTATCTCGGAAATGAATCTTAATTACAAAAGAATTCGATGATAAAAGAGTATATAAGTTTTGGAACACACTTACGTAATGGTGGGACTTCATTGATTGAACAACAGACCTCACGGACAACATTCAGTGGTTTTGGCTGAAGATGCTCCTAATTACATGGAGTACCGTGGTGAGATGACTGATTCAGGTGGAACTGCTGCTGGGTCTCGACAGATTTATCTGACTTTTCCTGCCGATAGCACGTTTACTGAAGAAGATGTCTCCAAGTACTTCAAGTACGGATTTTTAACATGGAAATTATATGCTTCTTTAAGATAACATTTTAAGTTCTAATGTTGTGGGTTTTCAAATATAGGGGCTTTGGACCTGTTCAAGATGTAAGGATTCCTTGCCAGCAAAAAAGGATGTTTGGTTTTGTTACCTTTGTCTATCCGGAGACTGTGAAGATTATTTTAGCACAGGGTAATCCCCATTTTGTTTGTGGGGCTCGAGTTCTTGTCAAGCCGTATCGAGAGAAGTCTAAGCTTGTAGCTGACAGGTATGTTTGTGCAAATCCAAACTAATTCTATTTCAGTGTCCAAGTTAGTTATTAAGTTCGTTTGTGGCAAATGGAAAGACTAAAAGATATTGTTATCCACTCAGTGATGTGGAAGATTCTAAGCCATTTATCTTATAGTGCTATGCTTTCAATATTGCTTTTTATTTACGTGTTTCGCTTTCTTCATTTACTGTGTTTTGAGTTTTGATTTAGAAACATTTTAATGTCGCAGGAAGTATTCTGAGAAAAATGACAACTCAATGTACTATCCATCTCACATTCTAGATGTGCATGATCCCGAGGATTACTCAGGTGAGTTAGATTACCAAAATGTAGAGCAGAACATTCTTTTTTATCTATACTTTAGTTGGTTACCTTAGGTATCTTTAGTTGATTCAAGGACAGGTTTCCGTATGAAGCATAGCCTTAGAATACTTAAGGTTTTCTAGTGTTTTCATTTTGTAGCTAATAATAGCTATTTGTTCTTCAGTGTCTAGAGTATATGATACCTCTAGATTACTTAAGAAGCAGTTTATAGAAGAGCACGAACAATTACTTGAGCTCGAGAGAAGACGTCTCTCAGAGATGCACTTAGCAACCAAGTCATTGGCACACCAACCCTATCTCGGTTTCATGGATGACGTTAGACTCTCCGAAGGTACCTACCAATTTCTTCCATAAAACATTGTTAGATTCTAATTTCCAATTTAAAGTAAAATAAACTGTTCCATAACTTTTTTCTTTTGAAAGTTTTTCTTTTCCTTTTAGCCATGCTTGACAGCTGATTACTAGCTAGCTGCTCGAGGTCTCAGTGTCCACCATCCATTGGCCCTAGACCCCCGGGATGGAATGGCGAGCAACTAGCTAGTTTCCAATCACTTCCGTTTTTCTTACTCTTATATTCTAGCATTTGCAGATCACAATCAGTACACATCCACAGCCGATCGTTTCAGTTATTTTCTTGATATGCTAAACAGTGGTTCTGTGCCTGATGACAAAACAGGCAATTGCAGTTCTAATTATGGTGAGCAGGAGGGGTAAGTCTTTGCAACTTATTGCTTATTGAAATACATTATAGTGTCTGTGAAGCATGGTGTGTGACATTCTTGGCTGCACCTGGTAGCCTGGAAAATATGCTCGACTCAAATGTAAAACATGCCTAAAATTTGTTAGGATATTATATGCTTGCTTGGAATGTGAAAAATGCCTTGGAGTTTGTGCGGGGTCATTCATGGAGATTGTCATTTGTCGTTTGAACGCTCGTAAGAAGTAAAAAGGCTGTGAAAATCTGCATGCTCGAGATGATGTGAAAGTCACAGCCTTCTTGCCTGCAATCACAGAAGAATACCATTGCCTGCTATATAGTACTATCGATAGGATCAACTTATTTTTTACCATATAATTTTCAGAGTTTATGTTGCGATCACAGAAACTCTTACTTACTCAAGTGATTCATGTTCTTTTCTAATACTGGGTTTTTCTTAATATTTTTGATTTTATGCAGCAGCCAAGGGATAAATCTCCCTGAAAGTCCATTTGCATCTCAAATCACCAACAGCATTCCCACAGTAATGTAGATTAGTATGATAATAAAGAAAAAGGAAGAAAGAAGGAATAGACATACTGGAAATGAAAGAACTTTTCTTAGTATGATAGACAAGAACTTATCACATGAGCACGACCTGATCATTCATCAAATCAAGTGGCAGCTGAGTTTATACAAATTAGAGGATTTACTATCACCATTGGTTCATTATAAGATGAAGGCTTCTCTCCCTGTTGGGGTGAAGAAAGTAGCAAAGAGAGATACAAAATATGTAACAAGTTTCCACACTTATTCTTCTAACAATTTGTGATTACAAATGCTAGGAATCTGTGGGAAATTCTAGAACAGAAATGTAATGTATAGTTTGTCTTAGTTGAAGAAAAGAAGTACAAGAAAAGAAATTAAGGAACTGCAGAGTTGAGAAAAGAAGAACACAAGTTCCTTGTCTAAACTCTGCCATCCTTGGAACTGATGGTAATAAATTGCTGGGCACTGGCAGTTTAATAAGTTGTCGTGAATATGAAACTGTTTGTTATTTTTTGCTGTGGCGCCCAGCTATGTAGATCGCGCACAATGCTTTACTATATGCTTTGACAGTAATATCTATACTTTCTGTTGGTTCTGAAATGAATCATCGATCTTATACTGTGTTGACTGTGAATTCATTTTCAATCAATGAATTCGAGAATTTGGTGGTGAAGATTTAAAGATGATTCATAATGGTGCGGCCTTCTGAAGAATTGCCAGTCTTTGTTCTCAGTATAAAAACTGGAATACTTCAAGAAAAAAGACACAAAACAGATGAAATTATTGATGCAGACACACAACAACATTTGCTAATTCTGTGAATGTTTTCTTAGAACAGACAGTTGTGTCCTAAAAGTTTGTTTAAACATGATCGATATACATTAGTCTCAGAGTAGAATGTATACTAAAGGCCTGTTCTACTTTCATCCCTACTATTACATACATAATTATACATACATGCTAATAGCACAGCTAAGGCTTACTGCTCAGTATTCCAAATGGTCGAGTATAACCTTCTTCTTACAAAAAGGTGCCCGACTCCAATTCTGACGATAGTAGGACTGCTGAATTGCTGAAAATATAACTCTGTCTTCACTTCAATTTGTTCTGCTCGGTCGAAGCAGTAATACACTGTGTCAGTACCTATCAAGAAAAAGTGGTGATACTTGTGTCTACGGCAAAACCTAGCTTCTTTGTCAAATTCTCTAACTATGATACCTGAAAAGATTGAGCCCATCCAATTTCAGATAACCATTTTAAACTACGGTAGCGTAGAAAGTAAGAAAATAATAACTCAACATCAGAATTGTTGTAAAATGAAACAATGGTTTCCCGTGCTGGTTCACTTCTCAACAAAAGCTTATGAAACACGATAAAGTTGAAATGAGGAAAGAGCAGCTGCTGGTTAGATCAATGTATATGCCGAGGACTGAAACTTGTAACAACAGAAACATAAATATAGATTACGAGTATTTACCTTGTTCGAAGGCTCGGGTTTCTTTTTAAATTCATACCCACGCACATGAAACAACCAAATCTCTATCCATCCAACCAAGATAAAGAGCTCCATCATCCTCGTAAAGTTTATACTTCTCACAGTAGCTGTCCAGCAGAGTCTTGATTGTAGAGTTTACCACTGAACTCAGAGGATATGGAGTAAACCCAGCCATTCTAAACCGTGATTTCCACTTCCCAAGAACCTCGTGCCGTTCAACTCTTTCTGCCCCCTCGCATGCTATAATGTTGACTACATCCCGTGCTAAACAGTGTTGTTCGACATTAATCCGCTCCTTGTGATCTCTTGGAAGAGTCGCATCTATTGACTCAAACATGGCTGTATAATAATTCAACGTCTCAAGAAAACGCGGCAAAAATGCAGCTGTGTTTGTGTTAGATTCTTGCTCAACCAAAGTAACTACTTTGGGCGACAAACTTTTAATCAGCCTTATTAACCTATCACGATGGTTTTCAGTACTAACACTTTCATCAGGCATGTGATGAAGCACGTAAGGAAAATTCACAGCAATTGCCTCTCCAGGTCGAACCTCAAGACTGCTGAATACAATATCGACACCACACACAGGCGCTGCGTGAAACTCAAAAGGAATTTTACAAGAATCGGCAAGCCTTGATAACCTCTGACCCACAATCTGAAGTCCTCCACCACGAGCATACGCAGAATTTGAATCATCAATACCTGTAATTCGGATGTGAGGGGGACCACCAGGTCGAGATGCAAGAGCCTGCATTAGAGTAATCCACTGGCTGCCTTGAGCAATTTGAAAATCAATAATGTGGATGTGGTTCTCATCCTTTACAGCTTCTGCTATTGCACCATTAGCCGACATGTATCCAAATTTGAAATATGGGCAGGCCTCATAGAGGATATGCATGTAAGAAAGAAGTTCAGCACTAGCCGGTTCTTTGCACTTCAGAGATTTGTAGATACCATGCCCTGTGGAGGATAACCTCGCGACAAGCCCTTCTAACATGTAAGCTCCCAGTCGTTGGATTGGCTCTCCAGAGACCGATACCATTTTCCTTAAATCACCGATCAACTGATTTGCCCTTGGAAGATCATCGTCAGATACAGCTTTTGCACATGAAATGAGAACTTCTTTCAGGTCTCGTTTAGGGTTCATTGTTTCCATCATTTGATTCCAATCAAATGCGGATTGGTCCAAATTTAATCCACCTTGAAAGGAGCTATCAGGACTGTCCATAGTATCTGTATCTGGACCCAACATAGCAGTTTCTAATTCTTTCAATTTGCTCCACATATCATTCTCATTGTCAGTTATGCATGACAAACTTAAAGGAGATCCATTAGCATCATAAGGAGAATGATTTGGTTCCTGTGGGTATGTATGAGATTCTTGCTGTGACATAGGGCTTCCATTCGGTGAAAAACTCACAGTGGATGGGGTATTATAAACCGTATAACCACCAGTCGCAGAAGATGACTCTAAGGTGCAGTACTGTTCGCTAGAAGTCTGAGCAGGATAATGCATTTCATGGCTGGTTTCGTCTGTGAAACGGCGTTCATCTAGAGTTCGCATACTCTGCGGGAAATAATTAGACTGCAACTCTTGATCGTAAGTATTCTGTGATCCAACAAAAACCCCATGTTTCTGGGAAGCAGCTTGCAGTGAAGAATAACCCACTAAATGACTTAATCCAGTCACCTGAGAGCCTGAGTAACATTGGTAATCTTTTGTTGAGAAACTACTCTCGGACCTTAGCTGAGAACTCATCTAATAAGAACTAAGAATTTATGCAATCTTCTGACTATTCTTCAAACATCATAGAGAGACAGCACTAACGAGTTGATTTCAATGACACCAATTTAGAGAAATTAGCAACTCCTTCATAATTTCCAGTCCCTAAACCTCGTCCACTTCAAAGAGAGAATGTCCGATGAGGTGATATCGCGCGATCTGCAAAAGACAGGAAAGCAAGGTAAGAGACCTTAATGATCGAAAATAGAAAAACATAACACAACTGTAGCACTAATAATATGGAGGCCATTTTTCATCTAACAAAGAGAACGAGAACGCAGGAAACATCAAGCATCTGCTAACTACAGTGAGCATATTCAGCGAGAGAGAAGGGAGGATTGACCCTTTTGACTGACCATGATCTGAAAAACATCTGGTTTTACACCGGACCAAAAACCAACCGAATAACGCTTAAATCAAAAGTATCTGATTACAATTCCAGAGTAATTTAGAAGAGAGCCACTGAAGGCGGTTGTGCTAACATGCTTTGTAAGTAGGGTATCTTAACAAAAAAAAAACATGCATGAGGAAATACCTCATTAAAGGAGAAAGAGACTCGGGAAGAAACGAAAACGATCTACGACATATAAACCAGAAACTCAAGCAATTCTACTGATGTTTCTTATGCATTCAGTGGATTATACTGGACTTGTTGCGATAAGTGTCTTCTAGACACAAGAAGACATCCAAACACCTTTCAGGGGCATACCAAACAGATCAAGAAATGGACTCGCATTAAGTCAGGTCAATGAAAAAACATAAAAAGGATCAACTAAGAATGAGATCTTGAAAGACTAGACACGAAACTACAATGTTCACTAACTCCTCCCACAAAAATTAAAAAGTGGGAAATACAGGATAACAATCATTATAGTTAAAGATTTATCAATTAGAGCAACAAAAATTGCTCAAAGAAGAGATTCAAACTCATTGAAAAAAAAATATGACATTGCTATTATAATGCCAGATCAGAAGTAGTTCATAAATCTTTACAAGAATGTATATATGTTGTACACATGCGACCGCCGACAGGTGAAGAAAAAAGTGGACAAAATCTGATAGTTTCATGTTATAAATATGTAATCTATATCACCTCCTCAAACGATAGCAACTATCTAAATACATAACTATGAGATGTAAACAAGATCCCTCTCATTAAGTGTTGTTTAGTCGACCCAGCTTAACATTGGTAAAGTAGATCCTACGATCTTTCTTAAGACGGTTTAATAATTCCCCAGACCCCACCTGATCACATCACTCACCATGTGAACCACATAGTGAGGTCTAAACAAGACTTCTAGAGATAATGACACAAGATAATTGTTAGAACTAAACATTATCTGTAGAATGGGATTGAAAACTATGTTTCTTTCCAATGTTTTGATAGTTGGTAAGTTAAACAGTTATCCCTGTCATTGTTCTTACAAGTTTAGAAAAAAGCACGCACCTCCCTCTGATCAGACGGACTGATCAATGTAAAACGTGGATCAGAAAATTCAACACTGAGCTAAAACCCTTTGCCGACACTCAAGCAGATACAGTTGGATACTCCAACTTGAAGTGAGTAGTCATGTTAAATAGTAAAAAGGGAAATCATTAGACTCATTACCAGCTAAAATTGAAGGCCAAATTTTCTGCCAGATGCACAATGACCCAACCATTAAGCATATCTAACAACAGCACTCACAAATTTAATCCTACCAAAGGAAACTTCAACTGTTAATAGAGAGTAATAGTCCTTGCTAGGTCACAGATATCTAATTTTCTAAAACCATAGATGTTTGTTTTTTACCATGAACAGACGTTTCCTCTGTACATCAACAGAACACCTCATTTTGTAAATGAATTTCTAAAGTAAATCTCTTTAAGATTCAACACCTTTAGGCTAACAGTTCATACATCATCAGAATTCTTCGTGGTATACACACCTCAAGCCCTAATTTTCAACCTAGACAAATGTTATCAATGCTAGGATCACTTACTTTTAAAGGCAATACTTCCAAATTCAATATAAATAAAAACTTCATCAAACTCAATTCACTAATACAAATCATTTTTCTTATAATTCACCTAAAAGCAGAAAAATGACACCTTTGAATTATAACAAAAATACCCATATCACACAAAACCCTCCCAATTACTACCAAGTCTTGATTAAAAAAAGTAGGACAAAATCAACAGAATTTGTGTCTCAGATGCAAAAGACTACATCTTTCAGAAATCCCTCACCGACCCACTTCCCAAAGCATGAAGTTTTCTAATAATCTGGAACAGAACCCTCAAATTGCAACAAAAATCCAAACCAAGAATATCAAAACCCTGTCTTTTCAGCTCAAGAATGAAAAAAATATTGATAAGAAAAGTCCAAAAACAGAAGACAGAATCTAGTAACAAAGAATTGTAAATGATACAATTTCAACATCATACCTTTGAGAATTTTCTTAGAAGAATTTAGAATTTAGAAGTGTTTGTTTTTGCTTTTTTAGCTTCAGACAAAAAGACTTCAGATGAGGAGAACTTGAAAAGAGAGATCAACTACTTACTGCAGCAGCATCACTGGGAGAAGAGAAGAAGAAGAAGAGAATCATCCTAGAAATGTATAAATGAAGACTCCAAAGTCTTAAATAAAGTATAATATTATTAGAAGTTTAACATCCCTAGTGTTTGTTTATATTACATAGATTACCCCTCCTAAGCTAATGGTACCAAAATAGGAATTAGTGATAAAATTCCAAACTTACCAACTCTTTTCAAAAGGAATAGTAGTAAAATCTACTAAAGCGTCTATCACAATCAAAACACACATAGAAATAGGAATACTATGTTATAGATTGTATCTATAGGCCAATAGCATCTAGGAAGTGTTAAGGTAGCAACCCTATAAATGATTAAAAAACTAACCACCAATATAGACTAGTGTGTAGTGTGGATAACCAGGAAGATATCAACTTGGAATGACTGTCTCGTTAGACAGTAACTAAAGTGGAATTTGGGGATATGTTATTTATTTGTTAATTCCTTTAATTTTTTATAACATGGGTTTTAACGAGATGAAATTACACATGGATACGAGATGGTTTATTTCTGATAACTAACAAGTGTGGACTAATAATAGAAGGGGACCAAATACGACCGATGCATGTAACGGGTAGATGGCAATTAAAAGAGCTCAGCCTAACTAGACCTTGTTTGTTTGCAGCTGTCTCGACGTCTGGGTCTAAGTCAACCCCTGACTCGTACCGAGTCAGACCGTCTATTTTCTATTTTGAGCCAGATTTGACTCAATCTCTGATTTAGACATAACCCTTGGTTCGGACCCGTTTGAGTCAGGTAACAAAATACCCTTAACTCATGGGACCAAACCACTGACTCACAAATTTTTGAGTCAGATCTGACTCAAACAAACATATCAAGTCAGATCCAGATGAGTCAGGTGATTTTATACAGATCCAGATGACTCGGATCCAGACGACTCAGATGAGTCAGGAGGTAAGTGCACATTTGATCCGCTCTATTTGTCCGCCTCCAAGAGCATTTTGAACAGTTGGTGTTAAAAATCTCATGCGGCGGTCTTATTTAGATCCTTATTTTTGGGGTTTTATATGAACCCGTGTTTGGAGATACCTCTGCAAATTCGAGGATGAGCAAAAAGATAAATAAAAAAACTATGAAATAATTTGAACTCCTAGTCAGAATAATATTAGTAATGGCTAAATTACCCTTATCCAAACATTATGAACTAATTAGTGTTAATAAGATTAGTCGTAAGTTAGATTAATTAGTTAATTGGAAAACATGTTAAGATTAAGCTTAAAATGTTATGTAATTTTGATTTTAAAAAAACTTACAGTCCGCATAGATAAATGATGAAGATAACGGCGACTTTATCAGGTATTCCCCGATTAGTCAGGAGATAGTCGGGATGGCCGAAATGATGAAAAGAATATGCCGACTCTTGGTTGTGCAGTCGGCATGGAATAAATATTCCCCAATTATACCGATTGTCTCTTGATATTAGGCATAAACTTTGGGTATGTGTTGGCATGGAAGCGTAAATAAGTTGTGTGTCGACAGTCGTAGTTGGTCATTTTTTCGAGCATGCCATCTGTAACCAACTGACAGTCGATAAGGTATATTTTCGCATCTGAGAATTGGTATCACTGTCGGCATTGCATTCATAATGCATACAATACCGATTGTCACTGTTGGGGGATACCTCCATAAATTGGGGGATACTCATAGTTAAGTTGGATTTTTGTCATAAGGGGAGGTTTTAATGATGAAAATACTACACTACGCTTTACCTTAATAAAATTTTAAAAAATCTAAAGAATCTAAGTGGAAACTAAGGGTGGTTCTCATGGTTATTAAGTGGAGCTGGATCCTTTTTTTTTTTTTTTTTTTTTTTTAAAAGACGGGTAGTTAGCTCAGCTGGTGTAGATGGTGAAATTCGGATAAGGGGCAAAAGTGTCATTTCAACCCTATAGACAAAATTTAACTCTTACGGGAGAGATTAAGCCCTTGGTCCTCAAGGCACTCATAGCCACGATTTCTAGTATACGTCCCCGCAAGACGCTGCTGGTCGTGATGTCGTGATTCCTAGCACACATCCTCGACGAGATACTGCTGGTCACGTAGGTTCTGTAGAGCGTAAAACGTCCCCGATGGACTTATGAACCAGAACAACCACAATTCCAGCATGTCTTCGCGAGACGCAGCTGATTGTGATGCCATGATTCTTAGTATACATCCCCGCGAGATACTGTTGGTCATGTAGGCTTTGTAGATGCGTAAAAACGTCCCTGGCGGACTTATGACCCAGAGCGGAGACATACATGTCTCCTGTAAGCACGACTCACCCTATTTGAGATCAAGGACAGATTCCTAGTACATCATCGCGAGATACACTGGTCATGTCTACTCTAGGCTCTGACTCGACTTACCGAGGCTTCAGAATAATTCCTAGGACATCCCCGCGAGATACGCTGGTTATTCTGCCTCTGTTCCCTTTCGACAGACTCCTAGAACATCCTTCCGAGATACACTGGTCATGTCGGCCCCATCATATGGACACACAGTTGATTCCTAACACTTCTCTGCAAGATAAGCTGGTCAAAGACAAGTGAGCCAAAGTGATCCGTCTGCAAAATCTCTCTGCAAAATCTCGGAGAGATTCAAATTTCTCTGCAAAATCTCGGAAAGATTCAAATCTCTTGGGAAATCTCAGATAAAGCTGAGTATTCCCCATGGTAGGCATGAGCTTCATGTAGGAATCGATCCTCCTCTCCACACGAATTCTGAGGCATCACATGCCTTTTCACGTGACTCATCCTAGTCATTCTTACAAATCGGAGAATATCTCTCTATCTCGGCCAACTCGGCTAAAGAGAATATTTCTCTCTCTCAACACGTCATCACAAAGGCTGACTCAGCTTCACACAAATGGGGGGATAACAATTAGGGTTTTGGTCTGACGGTCTACGACACATGTGAGAAATACACGGCTTATTTCTCACCGCATAAGAGAGTAAAGGCGGTGGAATAATGAGATAAACTCAATCTAGTTTATCTCTATTCCTGAAGAGACGGGAGAATAGCTCCACACGGCACAGAAAGCAATCCTTATCTTCACCGACCTGAGATTAGAGAATTCAGAGGTCATCTATTTCTCCAAGCTACAATATTTCTCATAACCTCTTAGAGCAATTCTTCTTAAAACCCTAGAATTCTCTGATCTCTCTCTTCATCTGCTTCCCTCCCTAAGACCAGCCTTAAATCTCTTCCCTGTTACTGAAGCATCCTTTGAACGGCCACTGTGCGTGGTTTAGGCGAAGACTGTTTGTGCTCAATCTCCCGAAAATCACTTTTAGAAACCCTAGAATCCAACTTCTAACCTCTCTCTGATTTTAGGTAACTATATTTTGGCAACCACAGTGAGAGGTTGTTCACTCAGTTACAGATATCAATCATGGTCACTATTAGGAAGGAAGCCGATTTCACCAATCCAAACACAAAAACGTTTCATTGATTCAATCTCTATAAATCCATTACAAACTTTGTCGAGAGAGTTATCCCTACTAACACTTTCTCTATCTTTCGAGTTTGACCTTAGTAAATAGGTTAGTGCGTCCCAGATCACCTGGATCTCTTCCTGCATAATGAAACGTCCCATTAACCTACTTCCACAAAAACCTACTACCAACCCTAAAAACGTTGGCTAAAGACCTGAGAACTACTGGAGACCCAACAAAATCTTGAAAAATCTCAGATCGATATACAGACTTATCTGAAGACGCCTTTAAAGTTACCAGTAGGGATAGATCCAATAAATCTACATCGAGTACATGTACCCTATAGAAGGAATACTAAAACTATTTGGAATAGCACGGACAGAATCCAGTCTGTCCGCAATCGGCCTCACCGGAGAAGATGTGGCTCATTAAGAGCGCAACAGAGTAAAGGAGCAACCATCCAGCTGACCCTATCTCTCTCAAACACCAGATGATGATCTAAACTTGGAGATTCTGACGAATATTTGCTCCAAAATTCGTTTAGGTCAAGGCCCTCAACTTGATCACAGGGGACTCGGGAAGTTTACTTCACTTTACTATTTTACTTATAACTCCTTCATTCTGTATCAGATTGACATATTTTACTTATAACTCGTTGCTTAATATCCTAGATCGACCTAACAGCCCCATAAATACCTGAATTCTACTTCTAATTTAAGGTCTCCTTAATTAACTATAGCTAATTAAAGTTTTTCTTCCTATTTCTTGAGAGATGATCAATGAAAAGACATCTAACTTCAATAAATGAATGCACTTGGGACCAAAGATAAATAATTGTTCAACAAGGTTATTTATTTTGATGATTCTGCGTTAAAAATTGGTTAATTATAAGAAGATATTCAATTGATATTGTTTTTGACTTACGCTATAAAAATGAGATGGATGTTGAATATTTTTAGACTATTCTAACAAGAATATTGGTGCAATTAAGGAATAGCCTACGGACGAGGAAAAAGAAATTATCGAGTCAGTCATAATAATAAATGAATAAAAGAGGCATTTCAAGCAATAGTCACCACAAAAAATTACTTGTTACAATACGAGTAAATGGGCCGGGAATTATACATGCATTCGAGAAAGTTAAGGATGCAATGCATTTTAGTTTAGGCGGAGGAAGAAACAACCGACTTTATATATACTTTTCTGAGAAAAAATAAAAACTATATACAGCGACAATTAATTCGGGTCTGAGTATTTACTCTTATCTATAAAATGCATAGCATTTTTTTCCCTTCCTTTTTTCTTGATAATGTGGATCATTATTAGATATTGTCACGTTAAACCATTAAATTTGGATCATGTTTTAGATTTAGAGGGTTGCGTTGACATTTAAGGGAAGTCAATAGTGAAAAAAAGCACAGATGATCAAAAATTATGGATATGGACGTCAGGACAGTACTTCTTCTGCCCTCTACGTGAAATACTTAATCCCAAACCCAGACTAATGTTATTCAGATGAAGAAGACTAACTACATGTTTGTTTTTTTTCTGACTCGGCCCAAGTCAGATGTCAGACAATTTTTTTTAATAATCAGATATGACTCGCGATCCGAGTCAGACCGAACCCCTGACCCGGACCTGTTTGAGTCAAATAATAAAGTACCCTTGACCTATGGGAACAAACCACTGACTCATATTTTTGAGTCAGGTGATTTCAGTCATATCCAGGCGAGTCAGATCCAGGCGGGTCAGTTGAGTCAGGAGAAAACAAACAAGGTGTAAGAAAGTGAACCACTGCATGAGTCGGTTAATTATGCAGTATTTTAGTCTCCAAATAATGACAAAACAGAAAAACAAAAAGGAGCTGGGCAGCTAGGAATCCTTTTACTGTGATTCAATCTGCTTGTGAGTTGCTATTGACCCGTTCTCAATAATTTTTGAGTTTCAAAAATGAAAACATAAACCTACATATACTCCATTTTACACAATTCTTTTCCATAACTTGTGAAAAAATAAAATACATAAAAATTGAAATCGAACTTCATGGTTTTCTAAAGTGGTATGTGAAACCTTCGTGCTTAACTCTTATAGGTTGTTTACAAGTATTTTAGATTTGTAAGATCCTTTCGGTTTGTCCTTTATTTTCTCGAACCTTTGTCATTTTGTGACAAAAAATAGGGAGAAATATATGGAGTAAATAAGTGATTTTTAATCACTAGGGAAAGGACAATTGTGCTTAAACGTTATATCTAACGAAAGAGTAAATCATTGACTAAGGGGGGGAAACATATCACTATTGCCGTGATCTTACTACAAAAGGGGAATAACAAAGCTGTTCGGATTGAATATTTACCTAGATTACCTTTAGGGGGGGGGCGGGTAAAAGATTTTGTTATTCAAATGCAAACAGATATGCAGGTTATTGTGTTGTTGAAACTTGGAATCAAGCGTATGTAAAATGAATTCTTTTGTAATTTGTTTATCCATATGTAATAAGAGTGAAAAAGCGGGGTCTAACAACCAAACCCAATATTTCGTTTAGGCAATCTGTATGGACAAACTCCAATATAATTCCAAGAGAATCGACTAGACAGTCAGACTCAATCAATGGAAATATATCCAAGAGTTGTATCTCTGTTTCTCAATGTAATCATCAAATCAAACCGTGAGCCTGATTATTATGAGAAACAATTTGAACGGTACCAAAGACCAATGTTCAAGTGCCAATCAATTTATATCAACAACCAAAGGTTGGATTATCTAATTGATTGAACTACGCACAACCTGTGATATTTAATTTATATAAACAAATATAATGCGGAAAAGAAATAACACAGACACCACAAATTTTGTTAATGAGGAAACCGCAAATGCAAAAAAAACCCGGGACCTAGTCTAGATTTTAACACCACGTTGTATTAAGCCGCCACAGACACTAGCCTACTGCAAGTTAACTTCGGACTGGAATGTAGTTGAGCCCTAACCAATCTCACACTGATCAAGGTACGGTCGTGTTCCTTACGTCTCTGAATCCCAGCATGAATCTACGCACTTGATTCCCTTAGCTGATCTCACCCATAACTAAGAGTTGCTACGACCCAAAGTCGAAGACTTGATAAACAAATTTGTCTCACACAGAAAAGTCTATTGAATAGATAAATCTGGATCCCACAAAAATACCTATGAGTTTTGTTTCGTCTTTTGATAAATCAAGGTGAACAGGAACCAATTGATACATCAGACTTATATTCCCTAAGAACAACCTAGTAATATCAATCACCACACAATAATCTTAATCGTATGGTAGCGAAACAAGATATTGTGGAATCACAAACGATGAGACAAAGATGTTTGTAACTACTTTTTATCTTGCCTATCGGAGATTAAATCTCGAGCAAATCTTAGAAAAGATAGTACTCAATACGATATAATAAAAGAAGATCATAACACGCAACTACAGAGAAAATAGTTGGGTCTGGCTTCAAAATCCCAATGAAGTCTTTAAGTCGTTAACCTATAATGGTTTTAAGAAAAACCTAGGATAATGGAGAATTGACTCTAGTCGTAGCTAGTATCACACATGAGGTGTGGGGAATAGGTTTCCCAGTTGCTAGAGTTCTCCCTTATATAGTCTTCAAATCAGGGTTTGCAATCAATGTTACCTTTGTAACAAAGCATTCAATATTCACCGTTAGATGAAATCCTTATAAGACTCAAGCTAATATCTTTCAACCGTTAGATCGAACTTAGCTTGTTACACACAAATTAAAAGTGACTTCATTTATATATGGGTAACCATACCTAAACTTGTACACTTGTTGGCTCAACAATAGTTAACCGAAGTTAGCCATATGAACACTTTCATATCAACCTTGTTCATCTCAACACAACTAGTTCAAATGACTCAAATGAAACTAGTTATAGAGTTGTTCAATTGTTTATATTCTCATAGAAGTATACAAGACGCAATTGAAGCAAAATTGATTTTGATTCACTCGAATCAATTCATGAACATTATAGCCACGGTTTGCAAAAGATTGTATTCCTTATTATATATAAATGTATTAGTTCATGAACAAACCTATTTTAGAACATAACCCACTCAAGTATGCAAACGGGTATACATACCTAAGTAGCCGGATTTGGCCTGGGTTCGCCAGTACGCACGGGTATGCATACTAAGTTCTCGGACTTCAACTAACAAACCAGTACGCATACGGGTATGTGTTAGAGCACTGCTCGGTCGAACTCACAAGCGTTGTTATCTCAAGCTTGTTTGTCAAGTTTAGTTGCCAAAACTATAAGTCTTGATTTCTAGTCTACTTATAGCTAAGTCTTGAACTAGGATAGAAAGTGTAGTTGAGCTCTAGACTCCACGGCATTTATCATGCAAAGACGAAGAACTACTCAAGGAACTGGTGGATCTTCATCGACTAAAAGGTATGTGGATACTTGAACTTATCTATCACTCAAAAGTCTATCTACTCTATCCCCTATCTTGAGACAAAAGTCGTATTGCTATATATACTTCGATTATACACATTTGCTATTTCGAGCTGAGTTTATCTCGCTTATCTATTTCTCGAAATATGTGTTGGTAAGCTTTCGCTTTGGCCAAGTACATCTTTACAAGTGACGAAAGTCATGTTGGTTATTTCAATATCTTGAAAATCGCTTTGATGAAAAATAGTGTGTGAATAACCTCTATTTAACATCCTCTAAGAATGTTTCAATGATTGAAATGAGAGTTTAGAATATATAACCTTGATATGTGCAATATTTGCACTAGTTAGGTACTCAAATGCTTTGCTTTCTTGATAGTTTTTATATCATTATGCTTTGATTTTGTTTGTTTTTGAGTTTGTTAGGTATTTGAGGCTATCTTAACCAAAAGGAAGTGGAACTCACCCAAATCTGAAATTTCTTTGTATCACCTTGAAGAGGACGAAAAGACGAAGCCAACAACGAAAGAATGGATTCATTCCAACGTCGTATGAAGAAATGATGGGCGATTGAAGCAAGTCATAGTCGTGAAAGATGTATAAGAGCACAGAATTGCTATTGGCAATCCAGTATACGTTAAGGGGCAGACAAGCTTCAAAAGAAACTCAACTGTCAGTTTTGCAAAATTGACAGTTAAACGGAGTTTGTTTGAGCAGGACAGAACCAAGGGAGAAAATGACAATTGAATTCGAAGTGTTGTGGTGCTGTTGATTGTTGCCGGTGATTGATGGGTGTGGCTGTGGTTTCTTCCATGGCTACGTATTGCAGCAGAGATATAAGTTCAGGAAGCTGTTGCCATTATCGGTGTCGGAGCTTGTTGCTAGATGACATTGACGGGAAGGTGGAGAAGCATTGTGATTCGATGGTTGATTCTCGAGTCTGAAGCTGGCAGTGATCGATGGTGGTATTCAGAGATGGCTCGAGTCTGTAATGGTTGATTAATGAAGAAGTTCCGAGAATTGATGAAGTGCTGGTGATGAGTTCGAAACGGAAGTGATGAACAGAAATGTTGAGCTGATGGTTTGCTGATCGATGGGTTTTAGTGAATGTATTAGGCAAGAAGGTTTGAGACTCAGCCATTAATGGAGATGCTCGGGATAAGAAAACAGGGAGGAAGCTGTGGTCGCTGCTGGCAGAATGACAATGAAGAAATGGTGAAGTTTGTGGCTCGAACTGGATCAGTTGGTTAAAACAGGAACTCCTGGTATGATGGTTTTGAGCAGCTGCCAATATTGGCAGTAATGGAGAAGAAAGAGCTGAGCTCGTGCTTTGATGGAAGTGTGACGCAGAGGTGATGAGGCTATCCGTGTTGGATTGTTGGTTGTAACTCGAGTAATGGAAGAATGATTGGCTACGGTGATGATTTCATGGGAATTAGGAACTCGTAATGAATAAGTCTGTGATGCTGGGTTTAAAAATGGCAGTGACGAGGTTTGATGACGCTGTGGAGTTGAGTTTGACCGAGGAGCTGTTATGGACAAGAGTAAGAGGGAGTATTTGTCAATGAGTTTGAGTTAAAGGTCGGATAAACTTACGGAAATGTTTCAAACCGTAGAGAAGTTCAGGGAAGGTTACAGACGGATTATTCAAACCGTAGGCAATTCCAGGTGAAGCTACGGACTGTTTTTCCCACCGTAGGAAAACTCAGGTGAAAAGTAAGAAAGTTCCGTGAAAGAGAAAAAAAGAAGAAGGTGCACTGTCAGTTTCGTTAAACTGACAAGCCAAGAATGGATCTGGGCTGGACTTCCTAGTCTAACACGTAGGTCCATTGACTGTCTCAGAAATTACTACTCACGAGCAGTATGTGAGCGTGAGTCTCCGGAGGTTATAAGGGATTTTTCTATCAAATCTTTTATCATTCGTTTTTACACTTTAGAAGAGAAGAACGGGAGTTAGGCTTGGAGTTTGCGATTGACAATCAAAATTCTAGGGTTTGCTTTACTTATTCTCTTTATATTTTTCATGGGTTTTAAGAAATCCATGAGTAACTAAACCTTTCTTATTGGTTAGAGATGTAATCCTAAGTTGGAAAACATGTTATTCAATTGAAGTTTTCATTCTCATTCATTCATAATTTGTTAGTGTCGCTTATGTTCTACCGTTTATAACTCCATGTATGATTGATTGCTAGTTTGTTTAAGTTGCAAATTAAATGAGCATGCATTCATATCTATTGCTAAACTAGGGTTTGAGATCCGGAATTGTCGAATAATCCTTGCTAGAAGTAGCATAATATAGTTGTTAACGACGGGATGTTGCCATACAATTATATGTAGAAGCGTGACCTAGGTTAAATCTGTGTGGCTCTTGCGTCTGATTGCTTAGAATAACCTCAACTCATAAATATTAGTGCTTTCATTGGGTTAAACTTGAGTGGCTCTTGCGCCAAGTTATTTAGTGGAAAGGATTCAAAGAGTGGCTCTTGCGCCTTTGATGATAATAGGAGTTTTGCCGGAGTAAGCCTGCGATAGGTCGCTCTAGGGTTATTGATATCGATAGAAAATGAATGTTGAGATTGATTCAGTTGATAACATGTTAGAAGATGGAAGATGAAAACTCTAACCAGTACTTTTTATCTCTGATATTTGTATTATTCTATTTGCTTTATTCTTATTTAGTTATAATCACAAACAAAACCCCCCAGTTTCTATAAGTAATCAAAACAATTTGACAACCCATATCTCCCTGTGGAACGAATCTGTTCTTATAACTATACTCTTATTTATAATTGTGAAGTGAAAGAACTTAAATTATTTTTGCGTCGGCTGACAACCGACCAAACCTTGAATGGATATAAACATTGTATGTGAACTCATACTTGTGTAAGTCCAAAATCCTTGAACTAAAGTATGCGTACTTTACTGGTTCAGGATGTCCGGAAGCTAAGTCCGCGAACTGCCGGAAGTTCACATCCCTTGAATTTCTGCTGGAGTTTGTGAACTGAAAACAAACTCAAACCGGGTACTTAAGTATGCGTACCGGTATGCATACTTGAGTGGGTTATTTTCTAAAAACGGTTTATTCGTGAACTAAGACATATATAAACTAAGGAATGCATGTTTGCAAACCGTGGCTATAAAGTTCATAAATCGATTCGAGTGAATCAAAATCGTTTTTGCTTCGATTGTGTCTTGTATACTTCTATGAGATCTAAGCAATTGAACAACTCTCTAACTAGTTCTTTTGAGTCATTTGAACTAGTTACGCTAAAGATGAATAAGGTTGATATGAAAGTGCTCATATGGCTAACCATTTGGTTAACTACTATTGAACCAACTAGGTGTACATGTTTAGGTACGGTTACATAAACCTAAATGAACGTGCATTTCATTTGTGTATACCAAGCTAAGTTCGATCTAACGGTTGAAAGATATTAGCTTGAATCTAATCAGGTTTTCATCTAACGGTGAATATTGAATGCTTTGTTACCAAGGTAACTTAGATTACAAACCCTGATTTGGAGACTATATAAAGGAGAACTCTAAAAACTGGGAAACCTAATCCCTACACCTCCTGTGTGATACTAGTTGTATAAGCTAGAGTCGATTCTCCTTTAACCTTAGGTTTCTATCGAGACCCTGTAGGTTAACGACTTAAAGACTTCATTGGGATTGTGAAGCCAGACCTAACTATTTTCTCTATAGTTGTGTGATCTGATCTTGTTGTTTCTATCATGATTGAGTGCAATCGTAAGATTGGCTTGAGATTAATTTCTCCGATAGGCAAGATAGAAAAGTAGTCACAAACATCTTCGTCTCATCGTTTGTGATTCCACAATATCTTTTTTCGCTAGTCGATTAAGATTATTGTGAGGTGATTGATATTTCTAGGCTGTTCTTCGGGAATATAAGTCCGGTATATCAATTAGTTCCTGTTCACCTTGATTTATCAAAAGACGGAACAAAACTCATAGGTATTTCTGTGGGAGACAGATTTATCTATTCCTGGAGACTTTTCTGTGTGATACAGATTTGTTTATTAAAGTCTCCGACTTTGGGTCGTAGCAACTCTTAGTTTTGGGTGAGATCAGCTAAGGGAATCAAGTGTGTAGTATCCTGCTGGGATCAGAGACGTAAGGAGCGCAACTGTACCTTGGATCAGTGTGAGATTGATTGGGGTTCAACTACAGTCCAAACCGAAGTTAGTTTGTAGTAGGCTAGTGTCTGTAGCGGCTTAATACAGTGTGTGTTCAATCTGGACTAGGTCCCGGGGTTTTTCTGCATTTGCGGTTTCCTCGTTAACAAAACTTTTGGTGTCTGTGTTATTTCTTTTCCGCATTATATTTTGTTATATAATTGAAATATCACAGGTTGTACGTTGAATCGATCAATTGGTAAATCCAACCTTTGGTTGTTGATTGAAATTGATTGATCCTTGAACATTGGTCTTTGGTACCGTTCAAGTTAATTTCTCTTTACTCAATTAGACTCGCAGATTGCTATTTGCTTGAGTAAGTATTGAATCGAGAAATTGAGATATAACTCTTTGATATACTTTTTTATTAAGATTGAGTCTGACTGTCTAGTTGATTCTCTTAAAAGTATATTGGAGTTAGTCCATACAGATAGCTAAGCGAAATATTGGGTGAGGTTGTTGTACCCCCCACTTTTTCAGTATGCATACTATGGTTCCCGGACTTGGAATAACTTGCAACAATTAGCATACAAGTACGCATATTGTGTTATATCCAATCATGGTTAATTGTTCTAAACTCCCATTTCAATCATTGAAAAATTCTTAGAAGACGACAATAGCTGTCTCATACAAACTATTAGCTTCAAAGCAATTTTCAAGTGATCAAATGATCAGTACGAAACATTCTGAGTCTACACCAAATGACTGTCTCCCACAAATCATAGAAGATGTTACCAGGCGACTTTCACATGATCATCTTTTGACTTTCGTCAAGAATATAAAATGAACTTGGTTAAAGCGAAAGCTTACCAACACATATTTCGAGAAATTTAAACTCAGCTCGAAATATCAAATATGTATAATCGAAGTCTATATAACTATACGACTTTTGTATCAAATATGAGATAGAGTAGAAATAGACTTTTGAGTGATAGATGAGTTCAACTCTCCACATACCTTTTGTTGATGAAGTTCCACAAGCTCCCCTTAGTAGTTCTTCGTCTTCAATCGATGAAAGCCGTGAAGCCTAAAGCTCAACCACACATTATATCCTAATCCGAGACTTAGCTATAAGTAGACTAAAAATCAAGACTTATAGTTTTGACAAACAAGCTTGAGATAGCAACGCTTGCGATTTCGACCGAGCAGTGCTCTAACAAAGAGTTTTGATACTAAAATTGAAACTAAGTAGCTATGGGTACTCTACTTGGTCTCAACTATAGGAAGTTGGATTAGATTTTGTATAACGGCTTAATTCTAAGAGTATTAAAAACTGGACTAGGTCCCGGGTTTATTCTACGTTTGCGGTTTCCTCGTTAACAAAATATTGTTGTGCCATTTACTTTATTATTCCACATTGTAATTGTTTTATTATAAGTAAAGTAATTTGCACTTGTACGTTAATCCTATAGAGTTTCGGTTTATTACCGTACCTATTATCAAGTGATCACTTCGTTGCCATATTGTCTCGATTTTGAATCCATAGTCAATCACACAGGTGATCTTGTTGTTGTATTGTCTCGATCTCGTATCCATAGATGATCACACGAAGTGTATACCGAAGTTGTTGTATTGTCTCGAATTTTTTTATATACGATCACACTTGGTAAAGGACTTATAGGTTGATAAATAAAAGACTGTGTTGTATTTGGGTACCCTCGTATTTTCACTTTCTCCTACGGAAAATGGTCAGGTTATTATCTACTTCGTATATCATCTCTGTTTTGGAATTAACATTTAGTTTATGACCACTAGTGAAATATATTTTATGAAAATTGGTTAAATATATTAGTTGCACAAAGTTTTGTTTCAGATATTCTAAATTGCCCAGTTCGACAAAGATTTTAATAAAACTTGAATTTTATAGCTTGAAGTTACGGAATTGTGGTTTTCGCATACTCATTTTAGATTGAAAGTAGGTACTAACCAAAGGTTTCTCCGTTGCCTGCTTTTACCAGTATGGTATCTGAATAATGATTATTTTGTTTCAACGGTACTGATATGAAAAGTTGCTTTTTATCGGTATGTTGCTCGCTACACCAAACATACGAATTAATTCTGCGATTAAAGAACACAGATTAGGTGAGAAAATGTTTTTATTTAGAATCACAATTTTTATTACCAAGTTATACCCACTTCCATTTTAAAATTACAAAATTTCATTTTACCTTTTATTAACCTGTGATAAAGATGGAGCGGACAAGCATACAGTGAGTGTAGCAGGTCTCCTCACGGAAGCGTGAGAGTGAAACAAAAAAATGCATATGCTTGAGAAAGTATGGCCACAAAGAGATTATTGGCTTTTCCTTCCCTAGGTAATTATTATACAGTACATTATTATCAACTAAGCACATAATGTTGCCATTGTACAAACTCACAAAACTCTTATGTGATGTCTAAGATTTTAAACTCTTATACATCTGGTTTCCTCTAATTTGATTATGCCCTATCTTATGCTATCTACATGGGTTGATTAGGAAAAAAAAATCAAAGAAGTTTTTTTAGATTTAATTTATATAGTAGTTAGATTATGGGATTTAACTCTATTTTTTCAGAAATAGTTATGTTTTAAGGTTTTCGGTAGTTAGAATAGTTACTATGGTTTTAAGAATGTTACGGGATGTGTTGTTTTACACTCTACATTAGAATAATTAGTGTATTGAGAGTTCAAGGATGACAATTATTCATGTGAAATAAAATTAGTTTTTGTAGTTAGTAGAGTATATTATTTCATGCAAAGAGTTTTTAGTAACATACATTATCTAAGAGTTTTTAAACAGTAAAACAATAATATGAATCATGGTCGTTTCATGCAGATTTGCTAGCGGCATACGTTATGTCTTTTTTAAAAAGAAATGAGAAAATGAACTTCAAAATATAGAACTAATTTATGAACATGATAATGCTAGTTGATTCTAATAATGGTTAGAATTTAGACTCTAGCATTAAACATGGCTAGAGTTTAGGATAGAAAATATAATATTCTCCTACTTTAGATTTTTCTAGAACTAAAACAAATAAAAAAAATTTATAACGGTAGGCTTAAACCAGCCAATCAAAACGATTTTTTTTGTTCTCACTCTTTAATGGAGTGTGCACAAAACTGGAGAGGACCCATCGTATGGAAAAGCATGACACGTCTTGACTCGACATAGGATTCTTAGCAGCCCTATAAAATGGTCCAAATCCCACCCACATTTCATTTCATCATCCCTCCCAAAACCCTAATCATCCTTATCTCACAGGAAAACCAAAACATCTAACCTCCCCCAAAAATCCCATCTCCCCTTCATTGTCTCCCATCTCTCCTTCCTTCTGTGATGGCTACACAAGTTGTGATGGAATATTTAATGCAGTGGCTACAAAGTATTTGAACATCGATCTGGAACATGGGTTGGATAATATGCAAGCTGGACAGCAATCTGAAGATGAGGTTAATGCAGATGCTCTTCAGCTTCAAAATAACATGAAATACTTCCTGCACTCTCTCTTTATAATATATTATCTATTAGCTGGGTTTGGTGTTGGATTCACTACTTCATGTGTTTTCATCAACCCTCTGCATCCTGTTATCATACCCATCTTCGCTGGAACTGTGGGTTTGGTTTGTGTGGTTTTGAGGCTAGTATTTGGAAGGGTTAAGGGAAGAGGAGTTCCAGTCTCATGTTGGAGTCTTCTCAAGAGAGTTGTGGTGAGGATGAGCATAGTCTATGGCCTATTCTGTATCATTTCAGATCTGGTTAAAAGTAGGCTTGATAGGATTCCATCAGCAGCAGCAACAGTAGTTGGAGCTGCGCCAAGTCCATTTCCTCCTCACCTTCCAAGGTATTCCAACTAATCCTTGACTGTATTGATATGGCTAGCTAGCATGTATGGGGTTTTTATTTGTGACATTGGCCTTGGGATTTACGGAAGTGGGGAAACAGGAATTGCAGAAACATCGATGGTCTTCTTCGCCGGATTTCTGATGACCTTCTCGTATACACATGGGGGATTAAATGTGATGACCTTCTTGTATTGATCATGGGGTCTCTGTTGGTGATGTTTAGATTATTAGGTTAGTTAATTAGTAGTTTTTTAGTGTTTTTTACTGTTGTTAAGTTAAAAGTTAGTAGTTAAAAAAAATCAACGATGGTTATGTTGTACCGTGGGCAAAAAGTTGTAAGATCGTGGATCTATAATTAATATATTAATTAGTATTTAAATATGTGTTTTTCTAGCTTTCTCAAGATATATATTCTGAGATGGTTAAAAGGTTCTGTTGTTTTTTCTTTGTTGTTGCATCTCTTCACCACACCACCACCACTCAGTTTTTCAAAAAAAAATTACTTTTTTGTTTCAATTGGAAAAAAACAAAATAAGAGATAAGGACAACCTATTACACAGAAAAAAAATTGACGCATCACAAGACACAACAAATCAACCTACTAAAAAAAATATTCCTAAATTTAGTACATTGGGATCGTGACCATCATTCCGTACTAGTTTGTTTTATAATTTTAAACTTTAACCATCCGGTCACACCACCACTCTCTAGTAGAAAACTTTATCGCACTTAATTCACATGTCATGTTAACCTCCATCTGATCATTAATGGTTTGCATGTATTCATGCCTTTCCATTGCAAAGAACTGAAACTGAACCTGCAAGCTGCCACACACTAAACAGACTTGTCTCTTTGAAAATGCTCAAACAAGGGTCATTGCCACAATACTCCCAGCTCATGGTCATTGTCAAACAAACTTCTCTACGTTGCATATTTCAGCTATCACAACTTTCAAAAAAATAAAATAAATAACCTATTGTGCAGTTAACTTTCCTCGTATGCACATTCCTTGCTTAATTAATATCCTAGATCGACCTAACATCCCCATAAATACCTGAATTCTACTTCTAATTTAAGGTCTCCTTAATTAATTATAGCTAATTAAAGTATTTCTTCCTATTTCTTGAGAGAAGATCAATGAAAAGACATCTAACTTCAATAAATGAATGCACTTGGGACCAAAAATAAATAGTTGTTCAACAAGGTTATTTATTTTGATGATTCTGCGTTAGAAATTGGTTAATTAGAAGAAGATATTCAATTGATGTTGTTTTTGACTTACGCTATAAAAATGAGATGGATGTTGAATATTTTTTGACTATCCTAACAAGAATATTGGTGGAATTAAGGAATAGCCTACGGACGAGGGAAAAGAAATTATCGAGTCAGTCATAATAATAAATGAATAAAAGAGGCATTTCAAGCAATTGTCACCACAAAAAATTACTTGCTACAATACGAGTAAATAGTCCGGGAATTATACATGCATTCGAGAAAGTTAAGGATGCAATGCATTTTAGTTTAGGCAGAGGAAGAAAGAACCGACTTTATATATACTTTTATGATAAAAAATAAAAACTATATAGAGCGACAATTAATTCGGGTCTGAGTATTTACTCTTATCTATAAAATGCATGGCAACTTTTTTTTTTCCTTCCTTTTTTCCTGATAATGTGGATCATTATTAGATATTGTCACGTTAAACCATTAAATTTGGATCATGTTTTAGATTTAGAGGGATGCGTTGACATTTAAGGGAAGTCAATAGTGAAAAAAGCACAGATGATAAAAAAACTATGGATATGGACGTCAGGACAGTGCTTCTTCTTCCCTCTATGTGAAATACTTAATCCCAAACCCAGACTAATGTTATTCAGATGAAGAAGACTAACTACGTGTTGTTTTTTGCTGACTCGACCCAAGTCAGATGTCAGACAATTTTTTATTTTTTTAATAATCAGATATGACTCGCGATCCGAGTCAGACCGAACCCCTGACCCGGACCTGTTTGAGTCAAATAAAAAAATACCCTTGACATATGGGAACAAACCACTGACTTATATTTTTGAGTCAGGTGATTTAAGTCAGATCCAGGCGAGTCAGTTGAGTCATGAGAAAACAAACAAGGTGTAAGAAAGTGAACCACTGCATGAGTCGGTTAATTAAGTAGTATTTTAGTCTCCAAATAATGACAAAACAGAAAAACAAAAAGGAGTTGGGCAGCTAGGAATCCTTTACTGTGATTCAATCTGCTTGTGAGTTGCTATTAACCCGTTTTCAATAATTTTTGAGTTTAAAAAATGAAAACATAAACCTACATATACTCCATTTTACACAATTCTTTTCCATAACTTGTGAAAAAATAAAAAACATAAAAATCGAAATCGAACTTCATGGTTTTCTTTATGTAATTAGAAAACCTTCATGGTTTTCTAAAGTGGTATGTGAATCCTTCGTGCTTAACTCTTACAGGTTGTTTACAAGTATTTTTGATTTGTAAGATCCTTTCGGTTTGTCCTTTATTTTCTCGAACCTTTGTCATTTTGTGACAAAAAATGGGGAGAAATATATGGAGTAAATAAGTGATTTTTAATCACTAAGGAAAGGACAATTGTGCTTAAACGTTATATCTAACGAAAGAGTAAAGCATTGACTAAGGGGGAGAAACATATCATATTGTTGTGTAGTAATTCTTACTAAAAAAAGGGGAATAACAAAGCTGTTCGGATTGAATATTTACCTAGATTACTTTTAATCGGAGTAAAAGCTTTTGTTATTCAAATGTCAACAGATATGCAGGTTATTGTGTTGTTGAAACTTGGAATCAAGCGTATGTAAAATGAATTCTTTTGTAATTTGTTTATCCATATTTAATAAGAGTGAAAAAGCGCGGTCTAACAACCACACCCAATATTTCGTTTAGGCAATTTGTATGGACAAACTCCAATATAATTCCAAGAGTATCGACTAGACAGTCAGACTCAATCAATTGAAATATATCCAAGAGTTGTATCTCTGTTTCTCAATGTAATCAGAAAATCAAACAGATAGAATCCGTGAGACTGATTATCATGAGAAACAACTTGAACGGTACCAAAGACCAATGTTCAAGTGCCAATCAATTTATATCAACAACCAAAGGTTGGATTATCTAATTGATTGAACTACGCACAACCTGTGATATTTCAATTATATAAACAAATATAATGCGGAAAAGAAATAACACAGACACCACAAATTTTGTTAACGAGGAAACCGCAAATGCAGAAAACCCGGGACCTAGTCCAGATTTGAACACCACACTATATTAATCCGCTACATATACTAGCATACTGCAAGTTAACTTCGGACTGGAATGTAGTTGATCCCTAACCAATCTCACACTTATCAAGGTACAGTCGCGTTCCTTACGCCTCTGAATCCCAGCATGAATCTAGGCACTTGATTCCCTTAGCTGATCTCACCCACAACTAAGAGTTGCTACGACCCAAAGTCGAAGACTTGATAAACAAATCTGTCTCACACAGAAAAGTCTATTGAATAGATAAATCTGTCTCCCACAGAAATACCTATGAGTTTTGTTCCGTCTTTTGATAAATCAAGGTGAACAGGAACCAATTGATACATCAGACTTATATTCCCGAAGAACAGCTTAGTAATATAATTAACCTCACAATAATCTTAATCGTATGGTAGCGAAACAAGATATTGTGGAATCAAAAATGATGAGACGAAGATGTTTGTGACTACTTTTTATCTTGCCTATCGGAGATTAAATCTCGAGCAAATCTTAGAGAAGATAGTATTCAATACGATAGAATAAAGCAAGATCAGAACATGCAACTACAGAGAAAATAGTTGGGTCTGGCTTCACAATCCCAATGAAGTCTTTAAGTCGTTAACCTATAATGGTTTTAGGAAAAACCTAGGTTAATGGAGAATCGACTCTAGTCGCAACTAGTATCACACATGAGGTGTGGGGATTAGGTTTCCCAGTTGTTAGAGTTCTCCCTTATATGGTCTTCAAATCATGGTTTGCAATCAATGTTACCTTGGTAACAAAGCATTCAATATTCACCGTTAGATGAAATCCTGATTAGACTCAAGCTAATATATTTCAACCATTAGATCGAACTTAGCTTGTTACACACAAATGAAGAGTGACTTCATTTATATATGGGTAACCATACCTAAACTTGTACACCTTGTTGGCTCAACAATAGTTAACCGAAGTTAGCCATATGAACACCTTCATATCAACCTTGTTCATCTTAACACAACTAGTTCAAATGACTCAAATGAAACTAGTTATAGAGTTGTTCAATTGTTTATATTCTCATAGAAGTATACAAGACACAATTGAAGCAAAATTGATTTTGATTCACTCGAATCAATTCATGAACATTATAGCCACAGTTTGCAAAAGATTCCATTCCTTATTATATAAATGTAATAGTTCGTGAACAAACCGATTTTAGAACATAACCCACTCAAGTATGCAAACGGGTACACATACCTAAGTAGCCAGATTTGACCTGGGTTTGCCAGTACGCATACTGGTATGCATACTAAGTTCTCGGACTTCAACTAACAAACCAGTACGCATACGGGTATGCATACTATGGTTCCCGGACTTGGAATAACTTGCAATAGTTAGCATACAAGTACACATACTGTGCTATTTCCAATCATGGTTAATTGTTATAAACTCCCATTTTAATCATTGAAATATTATTAGAAGACGACAATAGCTGTCTCACACAAACTATTAGCTTCAAAGCAATTTTCAAGTGATCAAATGATCAGTACGAAACATTCCGAGTCTACACCAAATGACTGTCTCACACAAATCATATAAGATGTTACCAGGCGATTTTCACATGATCATCTTTTAACTTTCGTCAAGAATATAAAATGAACTTGGTTAAAGCGAAAGCTTACCAACACATATTTCGAGAAATTTAAACTCTGCTTGAAATATCAAATATGTTTAATCAAAGTCTATATAGCTATACGACTTTTGTCTTAAATAGGAGATAGAGTAGAAATAGACTTTTGAGTGATAGATGAGTTCAACTCTCCACATACCTTTTGTTGATGAAGTTCCACAAGCTCCCCTTAGTAGTTATTCGTCTTCAATCGATGAACGTCGTGAAGTATAAAGCTCAACTACACATTATATCCTAATCCGAGACTTAGCTATAAGTAGACTAGAAATCAAGACTTATAATTTTGACAACTAAACTTGATAAACAAGTTTGAGATAGAAACGCTTGCGAGTTCGATCGAGTAGTGCTCTAACAAAGAGTTTTGATACTAAAATTGAAACTAAGTAGCTATGGGTAGTCTACTTGGTTTCAACTATGCGAAGTTGGATTAGATTTTGTATAACGGTTTAATTCTAAGAGTATTAAAAACTGGAAAAGGTCCCGGGGTTATTCTACGTTTGCGGTTTCCTCGTTAACAAAATCTTGTTGTGTCATTTACTTTATTATTCTGCATTATAATTGTTTTATTATAACTAAAGTAATTTTCACTTGTACGTTAATCCTATAGAGTTTCGATTTATTACCGTACCTATTATCAAGTGATCACTTCGTTGTCGTATCGTCTCAATCTTTAATCCATAGTCAATCACACAAGTGATCTTGTTGTTGTATTGTCTCGATCTCGTATCCATAGACGATCACACGAAGTGTGTACCGAAGTTGTTGTATTGTCTCGACTTTGTTTATATACGATCACACTTGGTAAAGGATTTATAGGTTGATAAATAAAAGACTGTTTTGTATTTGGGTACCCTCGTCTTTTCACTTTCTCCTACGGAAAATGGCCAGGTTATTATCTACTTCGTATATCATCTCTGTTTTGGAATTAACATTCAGTTTATGACCACTGGTGAAATATATTTTATGAAAATTGGTGAAATATATTAGTTGCACAAAGTTGTGTTTCAGATATTCTAAATTGCTCAGATCGACAAAGATTTTAATAAAACTTGAATTTTATAGCTTGAAGTTACGGAATTGTGGATTTCGCATACTCATTTTAGATTGAAAGTAGGTACTAACCAAAGGTTTCTCCGTTTCCTGCTTTTACCAGTATGGTATCTGAATACTGATTATTTTGTTTCAACGGTACTGATATGAAAAGTTGCTTTTTATCGGTATGTTGGTCGCTACACCAAACATACGAATTAATTATGCGATTAAAGAACACAGAATAGGTGAGAAAATGTTTTTATTTAGAATCACAATTTCTATTACCAAGTTATACCCACTTCCATTTTAAAATTACAAAATTTCATTTTACCTTTTATTAACCTGTGGTAAAGATGGAGAGGACAAGCATACAGTGAGTGTAGCAGGTCTCCTCACGGAAGCGTGAGAGTGAAACCAAAAAATGCATATGCTTGAGAAAGTATGGCCACAAAGAGATTGTTTGCTTTTCCTTCCCTCCGTAATTATTATACAGTACATTATTATCAACTAAGTACAGAATGTTGCCATTGTACAAACTCACAAAACTCTTATGTGATGTCTAAGATTTTAAACTCTTATACATTTGGTTTCCTCTAATTTTATTATGTCCCATCTTATGCTATCTACATTGGTTGATTAGAAAAAAAATTCGAAGAAGTTTTCTAAGATTATTTAACCTATGCAGTAGTTAGATTATAGGATTTAACTCTATTTTATCAGAAGTTGTTATGTTTTAAGATTTTCGGTAGTTAGAATAGTTACTATGGTATTTAAGAATGTTACGGGATGTGTTCTTTTACTCTCTACATTAGAATAATTAGTGTATTGAGAGTTTAAGGATGACAATTATTCATGTGAAATAAAATTAGTTTTTGTAGTTAGTAGAGTATATTAGTTCATGCAAAGAGTTTTTAGTAACATACGGCATTTAAGTGTTTTTAAACAGTAAAACAATAATTTGAGTCATGCTCGTTTCATGCAGATTTGCTAGCGGCATATGTTATGTCTTTTTTAAAAAGAAATGAGAAAATGAACTTCAAAATATGGAACTAATTTATGAACATGATAATACTAGTTGATTCTAATAATGGTTAGAATTTAGACTTTAGCATTAAACATGGCTAGAGTTTAGGATAGAAAATATAATATTCTCCTACTTTAGATTTTTCTAGAATTAAAACAAAGAAAAAAAAATTGTATAACGGTGGGATTAAACCAGCCAATCAAAACGATTTGTTTTGTTCACACTCTTTAATGGAGTGTGCACAAAACTGGAGAGGACCCATCGTGTGGAAAAGCATGACACGTCTTGACTCGACATAGGATTTTTAGCTGCCCTATAAAAGGGTCCAAATCCCACCCACATTTCATTCCATCATCCCTCCCAAAACCCTAATCATCCTTATCTCTCCAGAAAACCAAAACATCTCACCTTCCCGAAAAATCCCATCTCTCCTTCCTTTTCTCCCATCTCTCCTTCCTTGTGTGATGGCTACACAAGTTGTTACAGAATATTTAATGAAGTGGCTACAAAGTATTTAAACGTCGATCCGGAACATGGGTTGGCTAATATGCAAGCTGGACAACAACCTGAAGATGAGGTTAATTGACCGCTGTCGTATGCGTCAAATATAATTCACTTTCTCACTCAACTAAATTTAAATGAAGTATGTGGTAAGAAAGAGTTCGTTCCCACAGAGAGGCTTTTGTTGTTATAAAATTTCAATTTCTTAGTAACCAATGGGGGGATTTTTGTTTTAGAAAAGCAATAAAAATAATTGAAAGCAATAAAATATGAAAGTAATCAATAAGAGGAAGATATTGGTCACGGGATAGTATCATTCACAAACATGTATTTTCATCAATGACTAGAATTGGTATTTTAATCTCTAATTATTAAAAGTCCTAGGATCGCAAGTATATCCCGCTAATTCCCTGATTTCATCACAACCACATTAAAAGATGTATGTGTGAATTCTTCATAGGAAGCAACCTAAAGTGTAAAAGCACAATTAAGTTTAACTCCCTAAAAGCACTAAGTTATATGGAATAAGACTAATCAAGGCAATCAAACGTGTAAAAGCACTAATTCGATTTAACCAAGGTTATGATTCATATGCGATTATAAAGATGCATCACTACAAGTAATAACCACACTATGCTACTTAGAATCAGGGATAAACAACTTTTTCGTATTGAAAACCCTAATATAGCTCTAGAAATGAATGCAAATCGGATTGATTCCGGACTCAACCTAACAAGTATTCAAATCATATGACAATATTAACAATGAATCATAAACAATAAAGTTGAGACAAAACTAATTCATTGAATCAAATATCATGTTGTGAAATCTACTTTATCCCATAACCAATAATATGTGTTTAGCTACTCATAGCTTTTGAGTTCATCATAATCAATAATAAAATGAAGAAGATGAAAAATAATGAAAACAAACCCTAGTCGCCGCTCTCTCCAAAAGCTCCAAATAGTAGTAGTGTACGTGATTTCCAAAAGAAGAAGTAGTATTCCCTTTTATGTTTCCAAAACTAGGTAAAGTCTCAATACCCAAGTCCAAATAGTCCACCAAGCCCACATAAGAGAAAATACCCATGTAGAAATTCTGCCGAAAATATGTCGCCGGAAAACTGGTACCAGCGCCGGCAAACGACCGACAAAGTCACCGGGAAACACCTCCGATGACCGGCAAACTCAAACCGGTTACCGGGTCAAAATTTGTCAACGGGTCAACTCGGGTCAAACAGACCGAGTCATGATGAGTCAGAGGTTGAATCAGTCAGCTAACTCATCTGAGTAGGCTGACTTGCCAGGCCAAAACCATTTGCACATGCCTGAGCTTGCTGTTGCACAATGATTGCACTTCACCAGTTCAGTCCAGCCATGATGGCTGTGCCTTCTTCACAGCTGCAGCTTCAACTCTTGCCTGTACTTCAAGTCACTCATTGCATTACCAAACCAAGACCAACAACAACCTACTACTCCAGTTTACTGCAACTCTTGCAATACCACCACACACAGCTAGTATCTCAGTTCTTCTAATCTCCATACACATACAGCTGCAACCATTCTGCAATTCCACCAGCAACTTCATAACCCCACCTGCAATTGCATCAACAACTCATATTCATTCACCAGATCAGTTCAGCTGTATCTCCTGCCATCCCTACAACAACAGCTACATCTCTACTTCCATGTCAGTTCATCCAGCTACTTCCATTGCATCACAGCTCATCACAAACTGCAATTGCCTGCATTCTGTAACTGCACCTGCTCATTCATCGCAGTACCAACAGCAATAACCACTTATGCTTCCACCATCTCAAATTTAGTTCAGTTCAGTTCCTGCAACTGCAATCAGGTTCGCCTTAAGCCATTCTTCTCTGTGTCTTCATGTGAATACCCAATCAGTTCCTCAATTTCCAACTCAACCTGACAGCATCACTTGTAGCTGCACTTCATACTCTGCAACATCCACAATGTCCCTGTAATACTTCTTAGCTTCAGCTGCTCAAGAGACATACCACCAATACCAGTTGCTCAAGACCCATCTCCTGCAATTCATTAGTACCAGCCACAACCAACTTCTGCAATTTCAGCTCCTTCTTGTTCTCTTAATATGAAGTTCACCATCACCTGAAGTTTGTCCCGACCTAGACATTCATCTAATCATCTTGCAGTCTCAGTACCTCTCATACTCACTCAAACTTCAGTAGCAGCGCATCGCCATAACCACCTGAGCCATCTAATCTCTGCATCCACTTGAGCATCACCAGATTGCAGCTATCCATCTTCTTCTCCCAGCTGCAACTGCAAACAACCAACACACTGTCACAGATTCAAATCCCTTTCAGGTCTTCTTTGTTGTCTCAGTACCAACACCATCTCAAGCCAACCTTTGCTTCTGCAACCTCAGCTATGCTCATGCAGTACCATCATTCCCTGGCTAACTCTCCAGCTATTTCACAATTCACGGAACCAACACTTCCATCTCATTCTGTAGCTCTAAACCATTACAACTGCATCACTACAAACCCATGACAATCACCAATTCCAACTCTACCAATTCAACAGCAGAGACAACCTCAGATTTCAATTTCTTCTCGGCTTCTCAATCACCAGCACAAGGTCTTCTTTGTTTTAACTTCAATTTCACCAACAGAACCTTCTTCATTTGAATCTCCACCTTCTCGTTCTGTTTCCATCTATCAGCAGCAACTTGAATCTGAACAAAACCCACTACTTCAATTCCACTGATTTCTCCTCCACCAGCTTCAATCGACATCAGCAAAGAACATTAAACACAAACCCTAATTTCACTGCTCAAACTCTAACTTCTTCTGTAGCCCTTCCTTCATCATCTCCTTGAATCAGTCTCTTGATTTCACCGTTACCAGCATCTTCATTCCTCGCTGCATCTCTCCCTTTCTCTGAATTTCTCAACATCTCTAACTCTACAGCAGCCGCCACTGGTTTTAGGCAGAAGAAGAAATAAATGTTTATTCTCTGAATTTTAGGTTATGTGTAGGAATGGGAAAATACACAGGCACCCCAACTTTGGATAAGGGCACCAGACTCATATATGACTTGTTAGTTTCGCAGAACTGACAGGCTAATTCCTTTCTTAACTCAACTATCAGTTTTGGGGAACTGGCAGTTGATTCTTCACCTCCTTCGTGCACACCTAGACCGCTCCAAGTATAGATCGCATGTGAATTGACCTCCTTGCCCTTTACGCTCCAAACAGAGGTTTTCTCCTTCTTTTGCTCATAATGACTCCATTGCACCTGATAAACTCAAAAGCAATAATAAGACACATAATTTACAAGAAACTCGCAAAGAAAGCATAAACAATAGATAAATATCAAGGCGTTTACAACACCTATCAAATTCCCCCACACTTAGACTTTGCTAGTCCTCGAGCAAATCAAACAAAACTTATTCTAAAAGATACATATAACTCCGTTTCGCTAAGTATACAGTTACACTTAGCATGTATAACAAGCCTTTGAACCCCTAGGTGTCCCTAATGGACGAGTTTTAGTCTCGTGAGGGTTTACTAGAGATATACCCACAAAATCTACTTTCCAACTTACAAGTTCTCCGAAATGATAGCATCCAACGCGCTAAGAAGACATAGAGATTCTGCACACTAGTAATAAGAAGTTAGACACATATATGAACACAATCTCATCCTTAAAAGTTGAGACAGAAATAACCATCCCTTATAGAAAGAAATTCGGGTTCGAGAGTGATCGAAAGTATCGACTCTGCCTCACAAAAAAGGGTTTATGAAGTTTCTCTCAATAATAAATAGCTTTTTATGGGTCACACATGTGTCCAGGTAGGAGTGAAGAGAGAATCCTGTGACACCTTGAATGGTAGGAAGGAAAAAACCCTCCGAATTGTTTTGAAAACCCACATCTTTTATCATTTTGAAAACCCTTTTTTATGACGATCTCTAAGAAAGGAAATCAACCACTTAACGAATGTGGGAATATGCTTACTTACCTCGTTATCCGTTTGACGTGCAGTTAGCACCACTCTCACAGCATCCATAGAAACATCTTCGGTCTTCAATCCTTGTCTTCATCTTCGTCTTCGGTCTTCAAATCTTGATGATTAAATCTTGAACTTCGTAGAATCTTGACAATGTGATTCTTTCCTCTAATTCCTTGTTGCTTGAAACTTCATTATGAATATTCATTCTTCCATTAACTTTATTGAAAGAACAAAACTAAAAACAAACCAAAATATGATATAACACATTTTTCTTGTCTTTTTTTTTAGACAAGAGAAAATAATACAAATACAAAATAAAAATAAAATAAAAATGCAAGTACAAAGGCCATGGTGTAAGTACTTTACCTATCATTAATGCAGATGCTCTTAAGCTTCAAAATAACATGAAATACTTCCTGCACTCTCTCTTTATAATATATTATCTATTAGCTAGTTTTGGTGTTGGATTCACTACCCCATATGTTTTCATCAACCCTCTGCATCCTGTTATCATACCCATCTTCGCTGGAACTATGGGTTTGGTTTGTGTGGTTTTGAGGCTTGTATTTGGAAGGGTTAAGGGAAGAGGAGTTCCAGTCTCATGTTGGAGTCTTCTCAAGAGAGTTGTGGTGAGGATGAGCATAGTCTATGGCCTATTCCATATCATTTCAGATCTGGTTAAAAACAGGCTTGATTGGATTCCATCAACAGCAGCAACAACAGTTGGATGGTGTGCTCATAAGTCGTCAGTTGCATTTTCCAGTTGAGGTTGTTAATGCTGAGGAGAACGTTTGATGATGTATGTCTGATGATTGTCTGATGATGGGTGTTTTGTGATGTTGGTGATGGGTGATGGTAAAGAGTAGTTGTGTTTGTATTGATCATGGGGTCTCTGTTGGTGATGTTTAGATTATTAGGTTAGTTAATTAGTAGTGTTTTAGTTTTTTTTACTGTTGTTAAGTTAAAAGTTAGTAGTTAAAAAAAATCAACGATGGTTATGTTGTACCGTGGGCAAAAAGTTGTAAGATCGTTGATCTATAATTAATATATTAATTAGTATTTAAATATGTGTTTTTCTAGCTTTCTCAAGATATATATTCTGAGATGGTTAAAAGGTTCTGTTGTTTTTTCTTTGTTGTTGCATCTCTTCACCACACCACCACCACTCAATTTTTCAAAAAAAAATTACTTTTTTGTTTCAATTGGAAAAAGAAAAACAAAATAAGAGATAAGGACAACCTATTACACAGAAAAAAAATTGACGCATCACAAGACACAACAAATCAACCTACTAAAAAAAAATATTCCTAAATTTAGTACATTGGGATCGTGACCATCATTCCGTACTAGTTTGTTTTATAATTTTAAACTTTAACCATCCGGTCACACCACCACTCTCTAGCAGAAAACTTTATCGCACTTAATTCACATGTCATGTTAACCTCCATCTGATCATTAATGGTTTGCATGTATTCATGCCTTTCCATTGCAAAGAAACTGAAACTGAATCTGCCAGCTGCCACACACTAAACAGACTTGTCTCTTTGAAAATGCTCAAACAAGGGTCATTGCCACAATACTCCCAGCTCATGGTCATTGTCAAACAAACTTGTCTACGCTGCATATTTCAGCTATCACAACTTTCCTATTGTGTAGTTAATTTTCCTCGTATGCACATTCCTTTCTTAATTACCTAGATCGACCTAACTGCCCCATAAATACTTGAATTCTACTTCTAATTTAAGGTCTCCTTAACTAATTATAGTTAGTTAAAGTTTTTCTTCCTATTTCTTGAGAGAAGATCAATGAAAAGACATCTAACTTCAATAAATGAATGCACTTGGGATCAAAGATAAATAGTTGTTCAACAAGGTTATTTATTTTGATGATTCTGCGTTAGAAATTGGTTAATTAGAAGAAGATATTCAATTGATGTTGTTTTTGACTTACGCTATAAAAATGAGATGGATGTTGAATATTTTTAGACTATCCTAACAAGAATATTGGTGAAATTAAGGAATAGCCTATGGACGAGGAAAAAGAAATTATCGAGTCAGTCATAATAATAAATGAATAAAAGAGGCATTTCAAGCAATTGTCACCACAAAAAATTACTTGCTACAATACGAGTAAATGGTCCGGGAATTATACATGCATTCGAGAAAGTTAAGGATGCAATGCATCTTAGTTTAGGCGGAGGAAGAAACAACCGACTTTATATATACTTTTCTGAGAAAAAATAAAAACTATATACAACGACAATTAATTCGGGTCTGAGTATTTACTCTTATCTATAAAATGCATAGCATCTTTTTTTTTCCTTCCTTTTTTCCTGATAATGTGGATCATTATTAGATATTCTCACGTTAAACCGTTAAATTTGGATCATGTTTTAGATTTAGAGGGATGCGTTGACATTTAAGGGAAGTCAATAGTGGAAAAAAGCACAGATGATCAAAAATTATGGATATGGACGTCAGGACAGTGCTTCTTCTGCCCTCTATGTGAAATACTTAATCCCAAACCCATACTAATATTATTCAGATGAAGAAGACTAACTACATGTTTGTTTTTTGCTGACTCGGCCCAAGTCAGATGTCAGACAATTTTTTTTTTAATAATTAGATATGACTCACGATCCAAGTCAGACCGAACCCCTGACCCGGACCTGTTTGAGTCAATTAATAAAATACCCTTGACCTATGGGAACAAACCACTGACTCATATTTTTGAGTTAGGTGATTTCAGTCAGATCCAGGCAAGTCAGTTGAGTCAGGAGAAAACAAAGAAGGTGTAAGAAAGTGAACCACTGCATGAGTCGGTTAATTAAGTAGTATTTTAGTCGCCAAATAATGACAAAACAGAAAAACAAAAAGGAGCTGGGCAGCTAGGAATCTTTTACTGTGATTCAATCTGCTTGTGATTTGCTATTAATCCGTTCTCAATAATTTCTGAGTTTCAAAAATGAAAACATAAACCTACATATACTCCATTTTACACAATTCTTTTCCATAACTTGTGAAAAAATAAAAACATTAAAATCGAACTTCATGGTTTTCTTTATGGGATTGCCGACTATCTTATCCTATGATCGTGTGCTTGTTTGTTGCCGGCTCGGCACGAGTTAGATATTAGACTTTTTTTTTTTTAGACCTGACTCGTAGCCTAACTCTAAAAATATGCAAGATGAAAATAAATAAATATCTTGCGTAATCACAATTTATGGTATACCAAATCCTAGTTATCCTTCCCAAAAGCAAGAATAAATTCGCACAAGAAGTTTCCTAGTATTTAAAATCTTTGAAAAATTCTTTATCATCTCCAAACTCCTTATTAACGATGGGCATAGGAACACACGGTTCACGAATGAAAGAGTTAGTTCGCGTAAACCTGGTATGTTGTTGATTGACAAGTGCTTTTTGTAGTTTAAGAGATTTTTATAGAATCTTCTTCAGTCCCTGCACCTCCTTCTTGGTTTTCTTAAGTTCTTCAAGAAGAGTTTCAAATCTTTTCAGATTTGAACGATCCCCTCTAGGTTTCTTCTTATTCTTCATTTTCCTCTTTAGAGATGAGTCAAAAGGATAGAATATCTCTTGTTCCTTTTTAGTTGGATGATTATCAACAACCATTGGAGCATAGATTTCACGAGAAACTATTGTTCTTAGAGCTTCCATGATTCGTAATAATAAAATAGATTTGTGGAAACACAAATATATTGCTCAACAAGCAAGGTTTCTTGTGAAAAAGATATGAGTCTTGAAGTAGAAGATATTTACCATGCAAAGTTTCGAAACTTGAAAGTTCACGTACTAGAAAAGATACATAAAACCTAAGAAGAATGAAATGTCACATTTATTCTTCCTGAAGTTTCTACATAGATCAAAAGTTTTCAATAAAATTACTTGAGACATAGATTAAGATGAACAAATAAAAAATGGACATTCAAGTAATAATATTCAAATTTGATCAAAAGCCCTGATGTGCATAGTTCTTGTCTCTTTTAAGGGCGCATGAGACAAGAAGCACTTTTTAAAACAATTAAATTGTGTTAAGGTGAGCATTAGGTTGCTCACCACTAGATTCCTGCAAGGAATTTGTAATATCCTTCAATGAGGAACGTTTAGCCTGGACTCTTCTCTTCGTTTGAGATTTTACCTTATCCTTAGAATCAATCAATCTTTTAGAAGAATAAGAGTTAACTTTGCGTACCTCAGGATAGGATTTTTGAACAAGTTTAAGCACATTTGTCAAACTGAAAACGCGGGGGTCTAACAACCACACCCAACAATTCGTTTGGCAATCTGAGAGGACTTACTCCAATACACTTTCTAGATAATCAACTAGACAGTCAGACTCAATCTAGAGTAAAGTATATCAAAGAGTGTAAATATCTCTAACTCTTAATTCAATCCGCAATCAGCAAATAGAAATCTGCGAGCCCGATTGAATATAAGAGGAATTACTTGAACGGTACCAAAGACCAATGTTCAAGTGTCAATCAATGTAAATCAACAACCAAAGGTTGGATATTCTAATTGATTGATCTTAATGCATAACCTGTGATATTTCAATTATATAACAAAATATAATGCGGAAAAGAAATAACACAAACACCAGAATTTTGTTAACGAGGAAACAGCAAATGCATAAAAACCCAGGGACCTAGTCAAGATTGAACACCACACTGTATTAAGCCGCTACAGACACTAGCCTACTACAAATTAACTTCGGACTGGACTGTAGTTGAACCTTAATCAATCTCACACTGATTCAAGGTACAGTTGTGCTCCTTATGTCTCTGATCCTAGCAGGATACTACGCACTTGATTCCCTTAGCTGATCTCACCCACAACCAAGAGTTGCTACGACCCAAAGTCGAAGACTTTATAAACAAATCAGTATCACATAGAAAAGTCTATAGGATTGAATAAATCTGTCTCCCACAGAAATACCCAAGAGTTTTTATTCCGTCTTTTGATAAATCAAGGTGAACAGGAACCAATTGATAAACTGAACTTATATTCCCGAAGAACAGCCTAGTATTATCGATCACCTCACAATAAACTTAATCGACTAGCAAAACAAGTTATTGTGGAATCACAAACGATGAGACGAAGATGTTTGTGACTACTTTTATCTTGCCTATCGGAGATATAAAATCTCGAGTCAATTATTTCAATTTAACTCAACACGATAGAAACAACAAGATCAGAACACGCAACTACAAAGAGAATAGTTGGGTATGGCTTCACAATCCCAATGAAGTCTTCAAGTCGTTAACCTACAGGGTCTCAAGAAGAAACCTAAGGTTAAAGGAGAATCGACTCTAGTTATGCAACACATAGGAGGTGTGGGTATTAGGTTTCCCAGTTGCTATAGTTCTCCCTTATATAGTTTTCAAATCAGGGTTTGCAATCCAAGTTACCTTGGTAACAAAGCATTCAATAATCACCGTTAGATGAAAAACCTGATTCAACCAAGCTAATATCTTTCAACCGTTAGATCGAATTTAGCTTGTTACACACAAATGAAATATACCCTCATTTAGGTTTATGTGGCCGTACCTAAACGTGTACACCATGGTTGTTCACAAATAGTTAACCGAGGTTAGCCATATGATTACTCTCATATCAACCTTATTCATCTTAACCATAACTAGTTCAAATGACTCAAATTAAACTAGTTAATGAGTTGTTCAATTGTTATATTCTCATGAATTATACAAGAACACAATTGAAGCAAAATCAGTTTGATTCACTTGAATCAATCATGAACATCATAGCCACGGTTTGCAAAGATTGCATTCCTTAAGAATTAAATGTTTAAGTTCATGAACATACCGATTTGATAAAAATAACCAGCTTAAGTATGCGTACGGGTATGCGTACTTAAGCAACCGGATTTTGAGTTTGTTAAGTTTCCAAACTCGGCAGAAATTCTCGGTTCGAAAACTTCCGCCAGTATGCGTACGGGTACACATACTTAAGGTGACTAGTTTAGGAGTTTGTAATTCCTAAACCCAGCAGATATTTTCGGTTCGAAAACTTCTGCTAGTATGCGTACGGGTATGCATACTTATCTTGTCTCCTTTACCAATTTCGTATACACACATATGCATACACTTGGCTCCCGGTTTATGGATTTATACACTAATGTACGAACACACTATATATGCTTATATCCAAAGATGGTTACATTATCAACTTTACATTCCAATCATTGAAACATTCTTCTTTAATGATAATACTATTAGCATCAAAGAAATTTTCAAGTTATTGAAATATCATCATGACTTTCGTCACGAGTAAAGATGAACATGGCTAAAGCGAAAGCTTGCCAACACATATTTCGAGAAATATGTAAGCGAGATATACTCAGCTCGAAATCTCAAATGTGTATAGTAGAAAACCATATCGTAAAACGACTTATGTCTCAATTATAGGAGATAGAGTAGAAATAGACTTTCCAAGTGATAGATGAGTTCAAGTATCCACATACCTTTTGTCGATGAAGTTCCACAAGCTCTCCTTAGTAGTTCTTTGTCTTCAAATAATGAACGCCGAGAAATTTAAGCTCAACTACACTATCTATGTCCTAGTCCGAGACATCTATAAATAGGCTAGAAATCAAGACTTATAGTTTTGATCACTAACATTGACAAACATGCTTGAGATAGCAATGCATGCGAGTTCGATCGAGCAATGCTCTAACACAAACGACTAGCACTCCGTTGCAGTTAGTTGACATACCTTAATTTATGTTTGAAATTGAAACATTATGTGAGTCTGTGACCCTCACTGGAACAATAAGGACATGTCGGTTTGGAGATTGATTCAGGAATAATGTTAGCAGCTAAACACAGGGTACCTGAAACATTAACAGAATTTTCATTAAATTAATTATCAAGATAGATAAGAGTATTGTTACATTCATCAAAATTGATAATTTCTCCCAAGAGTGCTACACTTGATCCATCATCCTCTCCGGAATAATGATCAGATGTTTCATCAAGGGTTGCAGCAAGACTCTTGTTGCTAGTGTATTTCTTACGATTTGGGCACTCATTAGCAAAGTGGCTGAATCCTTTACACTTGAAGCACTGTGGCATATCCTCATCATCAGTTTCATTAGAATCTTTGTTTTTGACAGAAATATGATTGGAGGTTTTTCTCTGGTGAGCCGTTTATTTATCTTCCTAAGAAGTTCTCTAAACTGTCATGTGATCAATAAAACTGAGTTATCAAGATCTTCATCTGAAAATCAGGATCAACAAGATTATCCCCAGAGTTGTCAACACTTTCACTTTTAAGAGTTTTAGTGTTTTTCAGTGCCTTGATCGCAATATCCTTTCCATCTTTGGATTGTAGTTCATGATCAAAGATCTTTAATTTTCCAACTAAAGTATTTCTGGAAAGAGTTTCAAGGTTATTTCCTTCCATGATGGAATGCTTCTTAATCTCGTATCTTGATGGTAAAGATCGAAGAATTTTCATCACAATGTCCTTTTGGGGAATGGTCTTCCATAATGCAAAACAAGCATTAACAATACCAGACACTTTTTGATTAAACTCATCAAACGAATCTTCATCAGCCATACAAAAAAAATTCCAGTCAGAATTTAGGTTTTGAAGCCTAGCTTCTTTCTCTGAGGTATCTCCTTCGAATACGGATTCTAAGATATCCCATACATCTTTAGACTTAGTGCACGAAGTCACATGGTGTTGAAGATCTGGGATTATGGCGTGGATAATAGAGTATTAGAATTATGCTTTGCTGCACTTGTCTCGGTTTCACTATATTGTCCTAATGACTTCGAAACAGTGGTTCCATTTCTAACAATTGTCGGCGCATCGTATCCAATAACTACAAGTTTCCATGTCTCAAAGTAACGGGATTGGAAAAAGTAACGCATAGCAATTTTCCACCATAAGTAATTTGTGCAATCAAATGCTGGCAGTATGTTTATCGAGATTGCACTCTTGTACATATAGTCAGATTGCTTCAAACACAGACTTGTTAGGTCTTAAACGTGTTTTCCTACTCTGATACCAATTGAAAACACGGGGGTACCAAAATAAACCACCAACTTTTTCTTAGGAAATCTATATGGACAAACTTAAACACAATTCCGAGAGTTCAACTTAATGAATCTCAATCAAGGAATAGTATCTAGAGTTATATCTCTTTCTCTCACAATCAGAAAGTTTACAGAGACTAGTCTGTTTACCTGATTAGCATGTGAGAGTACTTGGGTGATTCCAAAGATCAATTTCCCGAGTAATCAATCAATTCGCATCCAACAAACAAGGATGGATTTATCTACTTTGATTGATTAAAGATAAACAATATAATGCGGAAAAAGAAATAACACAAACACTAAAAAAATTGTTAACGAGGAAACTGCAAATGTAGAAAAATACCGGGATCCAGTCCAGATTGAACACCAAACTATATTAGGCTGAGTTTGGTAATGCTTTTATGTTTCCAGAAGCACTTTCAAAATATATTTATAGTAACAATTTTTCATCTTAGTATTTGGTAAAAAAATTGCAAAGTGCTTTTTATGCAAAGCACTTCCAAAACTAACTTTTAAAAGCTGTGGAGGAGGAGCTTTTAAAAACTTCAAAAGCATAAGTTGTGGTCCCACCCTAATGTGATATTTAATTTTCCTTTTTCATCCCTGCTCTATGTTATAAACGCCAAAAAATACCGTTAAATATATATTCTTTAATTTTGATTTCCAAACTTTTTCTTTTAACTTATTAATAATAAAAAAATAAGAGCAAATATTAAACTTATTGAATTTTAGTTTGATTTTTTTTTGAAAATTATATATTCATAAAAATCAGTTAAATAAAATCATATATACATTTTTTTTTAAATAATTAATTTTTTTTATAGTGATAATAATTAGTAAACTTATTTATAGAGTTTACATACTTGGTGCCCAAGTAGTAGGCGGTTCCAGTAAAGTGGGCATCTACATAATAAACTATCGTTTATAACACTCCCCCTAGATGACCACTGTATCTAAGCTAATTGCCTCGTTAAACCTTTGTCAGGAAAATCAAAAAGGGACAAAACCTGATCGAAGGGAAAATAGTACAATTGTGAGAAAACTTAGAACAGAGTTGGACATGCATATTTTTTGTACCCAGAAATATTTCCAGGCACTAAACACGATGATTTTGGTGATGATGATGAAAACTAGGGTTAATAATGCAAAACAACAAGAATAGCAGAGACACAAATTTAACGTGGTTCGGCAAGTGTTGCCTACATCCACGGACGAATTCCATAGGAAGAGTATTGTATTTCATATGAGATTACAATTATTGTATGGTTTTCTAACCTAAGATTCCATATCCTCTAAGGGTATAGGATACATGTATTTATATTTTTTATGTTACCCTAATTCTGATATAAACTTCATGTGCAAGTAACTTTGGCAACAAGACTTCTGGAATCTTCCTTCTCGGGCTTGATTTACGGGCCTTCCATGTAATTTACACACGGTACAAACACCGACCCCTCTTAACCGCCAACTTGCTAGGGGTTAAGAAGTTTGTTTTTCCTTCTGCGTCGACCGTTGATGACGTAACTCACACCCAAGCGTGAGTGGAGATATTACAAAGACGCCCCCAACTGCAATAACCTGCAATAAAATTTGCTCACGTGCTAGGTGATACTTCTTGCCAAGTATTGGATTTGTGATGCTTGAGAGCTAGTCGAGTCTTGAGTAGAATGTAGTGTGCTTACGGCTGGGGCAAGGCTTTTTGCTCGCAACGTAACAAGGCTGTAGCGCTTGCTGCTCGAGAAGGCTGGATGTATTTATTATGTTGAGTACGAGTCTTTGGACCAATATCGGGCATTAGGCTCGTGGTCGAGACGAGACTTTATGCTTGCCAAGGTGCAAGTCTTTCGTACTCGCGTGCAAGACGAGATTTGTATGCTTGCCGTAAAAGCAAGACTTAGGTGCTCACATGCAAGGTGAGGATTTAGGTGCCTGCGATGTGATGCAAGGCTAAATATTGAAGGGTCTGAGAAATCCTCATCTCGAACTCTCGGTCATGTCGTTATCCACGAACCTCGAACTCGATCATGTCACTATCCACAAACCTCGAACTCGATCATGTTGCTGCTACAAGTGCACATCAAAGTTTCTAGAACACATAAAATTTTGCTTCCATGTTGTAGGGAATTGAAAAATGATTTCAACGAGCCAAAAATCACTCAATTCGGACTTAAAACGAAGAAGTTATTGACAAAACAGTTTTTTAACGAAGTGTGTGTGTTGTTGCAGACGTGTCACTGCTGACTGGATCAACAGGCTGACAATTCAACGCCGAATTTATCAACATGCTGACATGGCACCTTCTTATGGGTCTGTACCGCTGACGTGGCAACGCCACGTTAACCATATGCTGACATGGCGACCATGCTGACTGGACCTTGCTGCTGATGTGTCAGTGATATGGCACAAGGTGACTGGACAGTTTTTGCTGAGGTGAACCCACGTGGCGCTGAGAAGCACTGGATTGCTGGTGTACCCGAGACTGGACAGATCCTACGGATCAGATTCCATGAACCTGCGGATCTGGTGCAGTGATGAAGAAGAAGCTTTGGCAACGCTTTCCGCAACAATTATATTTGTTACTGTTTCTATGGATATCGCAACACCTCAGCAACTCTTTTTGCCACGGTCTTCTGCTACTGCTCTCGTAACGGTTTATTCAACCTTATCGCAACGGTTCCTTCATCTTCGTAACGGTTTATTGAACTGTTTCGCAACAGTTACGTCAGAACCCTAATTTTTTCTTCTTTTGCTGAGGCATGGAATCTCGTGCATGATTTCTTCCACACTTTTCTCAATGATAAAACACGATTCTTTCACTCGAATCCCCTTAGTCGGCGCCAATGTTTGTACCTAGAAATATTTTCAGGCACTAAACACGATGATTTTGGTGATGATGATGAAAACTAGGGTTAATAATGCAAAACAACAAGAATAGCAGAGACACAAATTTAATGTGGTTCGGCAAGTGTTGCCTACATCCATGGACGAATCCCATATGGAGAGTATTGTATTTCATATGAGATTACAATTATTGTATGGTTAGCTAACCTAGGATTCCATATCTTCTTAGGGTTTAGGATACATATATTTATATTGTTTATGTAACCCTAATTCTGATATAAACTTCATGTACAAGTAACTTGGGCAACATGACTTCTGGAATCTTCCTTCTCGGGCTTGATTTACGGGCCTTCCGTGTATTTTACACATGGTACAAACACATATGTTGCCTCATTAAAACCTTGACAAGGAAAAACCAGTGGGAAAAAACTTGATAAAGGAAAAAGAGTACAACGTGATAGTCCAGTAAAATACTTTCGAATTTGATACTCCCCCTGATAAGTACTTCAGTTAAATCTTGGCTTGCAAATCTTCGAGTCGAGGTTTCCCTATTTCGATAAAAGAGTTTCTTGAATGTTGGAGATAGCAATGCTTTCGTGAGAAATTTGCCATTTGATGAAATCTTCTTTTGTGCTAGTCTTATAATGGTAGTGTTCTCGAGTCTTCACGCATCTTTAAATACATTGTGGACTTGCTTCTTGGATTGCTAGCTTCTCGGGGATGATTTGCAAAAGTAGTTGATGTAGTTTCTTCAACAAAGTGCCAATACACGGTTATAGTACCAAAGGTGAGCAAAGTTTGTGATCATACCTTATATGGATCAGAATGATGTCCAAATTCATAGGAGATAGTTATGTTGATGTAGTCTAACAAAATGATACAACTCCCCATTGGATGACCACCATGTTGAATTAAATTTCCTCACTAAAAGCTTCCCATAAAAACCCAATGGGGAAAAAATGGACGAAGGAAAAAGAGCACAATATCAACATTTTGAATAAAAACTCATCGTCGGCAAGATGTTACCTCGTTAAAACCTTGTCAGGAAAACCACATGGGACAAAACCTGGAACGAAAGAAAAAGAGTACAACTTTTGACAATGATTTATGGATGCTAACTCAACTATATGAGTATTACTAGAAAACAAGCATCAGAACTCAAGTCTATACCATAGATAGGTTTTATGCGAGCATAATATTAACTGCGGATTTAAGGAAAAAGAAAATAATATTTATGCTGCTAAAGCGTGGGTTTTTGTGTTTTTAAGGACTCCGCAAGAGACCTATAATGTTGATATCATCAACTAATTAATCCGGATTTTTGGTTTTGTACCAAATTTCTAAAAACGCATAAAGGATTGTTAAAACCTAACACAATCGAGTCAGGTGGCTGTCTGAATATAATTTGAATCCTCTAAGGATTACAAATTGAATATGTTCTCCAACATATTTCTTGTGTAAATGCAATATGAGTCCTTCAAAGACTACCACACCGAATGCATTATATTAGGAGAACAATTATTGAACCAATCTTAGGGTATGAGAAAAAAAATAAAACCCTCAAATCATTTTTACAACGAAGAAATTTCTCTTATAAAGACGTTGTTTAGTTTTGGATCCAAGAATGTGTCAATCGAGAAATTAATCCAAACTAATTTGGATTGCATGCCAGCCAATCACATATGTCGATATTTATTTGCAAAGGGGTTCGAAACCACCATTTTTTATTATTTCAGTAGCTACTGTAAATAAATATTCAACAATATTAACTAACAACGATCCCGCATTCTCAAGTGTATGGATATATATCTTGAATAAAAAAATTTCATAAAAATACTGGTACCAGCGCCCTCAGGCATTATAATCATCCCATATTCTAGTGAGGAGATATGAACTATGAGAATGTGGATCTTGTTTTGATAGACTCTATTGAAGTACTAAAGCTAAAAATATCTCTTTAATCCAGCCAAATGACAAACGTATGTGTGTAATTTACTCAATTATAATAACAATTTTAATGCGGAAATAAAGTAAATGACACAGCAATATTTTTGTTAACGAGGAAACCGCAAATGCAGAAAAACCCCGGGACCTAATCCAGTTTTGAATACTCTCAGAATTAAGCCGTTATACAAAATCTAATACCAACTTCGTATAGTTGAGACCAAGTAAACTACCCATAGATACTTAGTTTCCTCGGTATCTTTGCGCCTTCGAATTCTAGAGTCACACACGTGAATCACCAATCCTTTTGATCGTATTCCAAATAGTAAAAGATAAAGCTGTTTAATTGGTAACCACTCTATTTAATCTTTGGTAATAAGATATTATGAGAAAGGCTCTTCCATTTAATCTAATAAACTCCTTTGTCTGGTGAGATCAATCTAAACTTTGATTACCGAAATAACCAATTTCTAGATTTGCAATCAAACAATATAGAACTCAAAGAGAAACTATAAAGTGATGCCGATCTCATGCAACCCACCAATCAAGTCTATCAAACATAAACACTATTCTAGTTGGATCCCATCCGATCAAGGCTTGTGCACTAAATTCACAAGATACGAAAACTAATAAGAAAATCTTATTCGTCTTCAAATGTTTGACTGTATTCTTAATAACCTGCACACAACTTGAATCCTCTTGTGATCAATCACACACGGAATGGAGTCTGTGAACAATGCATTATCACAAGATGTCTTTAGATCGGAAAATAGTTCTAAAGATCCCGTGGATACTTTGATCTAATTTAAGTGAGCCTTATATCCGAAGAGAAGGTTCTCAAGAATAAAAAAACTAGGTGCAATCAAAGTTTCAACAACCGATAGTCAATCAAATCAATAATTGAAAACTAAAATAACAATGCAATTATCTAGTTTCCCACCAACGATACTCGTAGAGCTTCTTGATCCCACATAAGTTTTTAAACGAGTGGTCGTAAGAGATTTCTCCTAATTATGGTACTTTCCTCTCCAGATAGACAACTCCACCAGAAATAACACGAATGAAGTTTGCCTGGCTCTTAGGATAGTTTGCAAGAAATGCAAAATCAAGTATTTATAGACCAAGGTTGTTTGGACAATAAGGAAATTCCAAAGCCGAAAATATTCTCAAGATATTCATTAAAATACCTAATTTCAGTTTTCCTATTTCCAATTAATTACCAAACCATATTTCCGAAAACTCCCTTAGAAAAACTTCTATTATTAGTGTAGCACATTAACTAATAATATTTTTCAGAGGGTATGCTTAAATTGCTGGTAATTAAAACATATATTATGAAAATCATAATTAAATGCTTTTTAATATTTCGGTTCAGGATCACCTTGAGTATCAAGGAATATCTTTGAAAAATTAATGATAAGAGTTATGTACATGTTCAAATAATGTCCACATCTAGAAGTTTCTCAGCAAACTCTAATTCCAAGCTTCACACAAAACATAAGGAGATATGTGAATATTGGAAACTCGGTTTTGCTCCTTGGGATCAGTTCTACCATGACTCATAATGTAAGTTGTGATCGGTTATACTAGCTTCCCAATCTAGGTTGTGACCGGTTACACCATGCTTCCCAGAGGTAGTTTGTGATTGGTTACACCTTACTTCCCAAGTTAGCTTGTGATCGGTTACACCTTGGTTCCCAAAGTAGCTTGTGACCGATTACAACTAACTTCCCAATGTAGCTTGTGACAGGTGACAACTAACTTCCTAATGTAGCTTATGACCGGTTATACCATGCTTCAGAAAGTAGCTTGTGACTGAATACAACATGCTACACAGTATATGCTATGACTGGTTATACCTCAATTCTCAACATAAGTTAAGATAGGTTCTACCTTGTCATCTTGCATTGGTCATCCAATAGATATTAATAAATAAATAACCTGACCAATCATGATTTCCCTTTCGATTATGAAACAAGTTCATATATCTACTTCCTTAAACTAATGTAATAATACATAGTTTTCTAGGATGAAATCACACTTATACCTTACACATAATCAAGTAACTAAATACAAAGATTATGTTGATGTCGTATTCACGGAGTTCCAAAAGATAAGCGTTTATACTTCATAATTCAATAAATTCCTTGATATTTTGATCATAATGATATGACCAAGTCTAACCACTAAAGTATTATATATATATAGCTTCGCATGTTATGTTTTCAATATAATTCGACTTGAAAGATAGTTAGGAATGGAAACAAGATCAATTCAATATTACTAACCTAAAGTGGAAGGATGATGTCTTCGTTGTAGTCGTTACTTATTCGGGTCTTCGGAGTAATACCTGTACGTCTCAACATTCCTAGACTTTCTAGTCTAACTTATACAAAGTTGACTCTAATATTTAATCAAGCGACTCTAGATGAGTTTTGATACTAAAATATGACAACCAAACTTGACCAACGCTTGGTGGGTTTAATCGATTTATACTCTAACATATTTAGTATTTCATCCCTCCTGATACTTTGTACCATGTATCTATTGAAGATCAGTTTATGCTAGATAGGGGGTCTAAAATCCTATGTGCCACGAAAAAAATGATCTTCTATTGGAGATGCTCTTAGAAGGTCCTTTAATTTCTGATTTGGAATTTATCTAGATCTCTGACACCTCGACAATAATATCTTGAGGATTTCTTAAGAATTCCGTAGTAACTTACAAATTATTATTTTCAAGATTGGTTGTCATATTTGGAATTTGTCAAGACGGGTTCCAGCCGATCAAGTTTATGCACGAATTAAATCACAAAGATCAAAAACCAGTAAGAAATCTTCTTGTCTTCAAATCTTCAAAATACACGCACAAACAAACTTGACTCCACTTATGATCGATCATGCACAGAACAAAATCTATTAACAATGGATGATCACAAGTTTAAAAACAGATTTGAACTACTGTCAATCCTTGATTTAGTTTGAGTGACCTTATGTCATAAGAGAAGGCTCTTAAGAATAATAAAACTAGGTGCAATCAAGGTTTAACCACAGTTAGCCAATCAAATCAATAATCGAAAACTGAAAACAATGCAAAAAAAATTCCCATCAACGGTACTATCTAGACGCTTCTTGATCCCAAATAAATCTTTAAACTAGCGTACGTAAGAGATTTCGCCTAATTAGGTTATCCTCATTTCCTACATAGTGTTCCAAATAATACTATTAGTCGGGTTCCACAATGATTACAAAATGAAGTGCTTGTGTCAGGATAAATTTGTAAAAATAACAAACTTCGATATTTATAGACCAAGGTAGATTGGACACCAACTGAAAATATCTAAAAATATGTAATAAACACCATTTTTCGATTTTGTCTGATTCGAATCAATATCCAACTAATATACTGAAACCCTCCATATATGACAACTCAATATTAGCTAGTATACAAGTATACTTTACTAATGTATCTTTCGTAGATATGTTTTACTTGCTGTAAAAATCAAACATATAAATTCGAAAATCTCAATAAAAAGAAAGTTCGGTTTGAGATCTCACCTTAAGCAAGGAATATCTTTGAACAATGAAAGATAAGATTTTCGCACATGTTCAAATTACTCAATATGTCGACATCTTGAAATTTCCTTAATAGCAACTCATATTTCGATATTCACAAAACCCTAAAGTATATATAAGACCAGAAATATAAGTATTGATATTGGGATAGGTCTTGTAAGAGATCCCCAATAGGGATCGACCCTTCTATAGATCCCTAAAATAGGGATCGGTTCTGCTATAAATCCCCAATAGGAATCGGACCACCAATCCCGTTGATTCCTTTCAACTACGAAACAAGTTTCGCAAGTCTACTTCCTTAAACTCATGTAGTTAAACATAGTTTTATATGTATGAATTCAATCCTAAGTTCATTATCCAATCTAGTAACAAGTTACAAAGATAGTGTCTATGTCGTAATTACGAATTTCAAAAGATAAGCGTTATACTTCGTAACTCAGTATACATAAGTTGTGATATAACCTGTATATTCTTCCTTGACACTTTGATCATAATAGAAAGATCAAGTCTCTGACACTAGAGTTTCATATATATAACTCCGCATGTTATGTTTTCAATCTAAACAACTTGAGAGTAACATAGATATGATTGGAAACAAGTCAAGTCTTGTACTACTAACCTCGAACAGAAGGATGATGTGTTCGTTGATGTCGATACGTTTTCAGATTCTCCAGGTTCTTCAGAGTAATACGTGTATGTCTCAATATTTCTAGACTTCCTATTCTAACCTAACGAAGTTGATATAGTAATCTAATCAAGCGACCTTGAGTTTTGGAATAAAATATGACAACGAAACTTGACATACCAACGCTTGGCAGGTCTAACTAAGCAATGCTCTAACAATCTCCCCATTTGTCAATTTTAGCGAAAAAACTCTAATACATATGGAGAATACAAGAATTAAAAAAATAAAGATATTACATTACATAACTGTCTCTTAACTCATTCTTCATACGCTTGATTCCAAGTTCCAATAGCACAATAACCTGCAGATATTCAAAAATAAATATCGTTGTAGAAGCATTTGAATAACAAAAAGCTTTACTCCCCCTAAAGGAAATCTATGTATATATTCAATCCGAACACATTTGTTATTCCCTTTTAATACTACACAACACGTCGTGATATGTTTTCCCCCCTAGTCAATGCTTTACTCTTTCGTTAGATATATAATTTTCAGCACATATATCCTTTCTCGGTGATTATAAGGCACATATAGTCCATATACTTCTCCCCCTTTTTATCACAAAAATGTCAAAGAAACGAAAAAAATACACAAGTAATCCGAAAGGGTCTTATAAGTTCATAAGAACTCGATACTACCTATAAGATTTAAGCACAACAATTTAACATACCACTTTTGATAAGCATCACTAAAATCGAAACTACCAAAGTAATTTGTTTTAGCCTCTTACCAAGGAAACAATTACCCGAAGTAATTTTCCCTTTAATTTGATTAGTCGAACTAAGATCAAAATTAACTTAATTACTTATCAGTATCCAATTATTCAGAAATAACCGCGCCTTATTTTTGATAAGTCTAAACTAGGTTAAATAACTAGTTTTCTTATCTTCATGACCGATTAGATCAGGCTTCTTCCAATTTCTAGAGATTCGCATAGTGTTATGCATAAAAGTAATGGTGTTGGCACAAACAACTCTATTCCAGTCTGCATAATCATATTTGATCAAGTGTACAACTTGACTTAAGTTTTTTTTTCGGACCATCAATTTTTTTCATGCGCATACATTTCCAGATGTGCCGCATAATAAAAGAAAACCATTTAAGCATAATGTCTCTAATTCCTGTCTAAGTATTTAACCGAAATAAACTACATAGCTAATCATGAAAAGCAATATTTGTAATGGCAGGGATAAGAGTATGATTTATAGCAATCCAAATAGCCTTAGAAAGTACAATCATGAAAAATATGGTGCATGCTTTTATTATGGAGATTGCAAAAAGGACGTCTAGGATCTTTGCTATTGCAGTATCTAACTAATTTATCCCCTAAAGAAAGACAGTTCTATAAGCATTTCCAAATGAAGTGAAGGTTATTATTAGGGAGTTTAGTTTAACAAATATTGTTCTGAGGGATAGGAAAAATGTTACTAAACTCATTCTCTTGATTTATACTGTTTAAAATAACTTCATAAGTTGATTTCACAAAAACTACCATTTGCATTAGGTTATCTGATGTTAATAATATCATCTCTAGTATGTGAAAATGCAGAGGTCTAACAACCACACCCAACAATTCGTTTGGCAATCTGAGAGGACTTACTCCAATACACTTTCTAGATAATCAACTAGACAGCCAGACTCAATCTAGAGTAAAGTATATCAAAGAGTTGAATATCTCTGTTTCACAATGTAATCAGCAAAATCAAACAGATAGAAATCTGCGAGCCTGATTATTATGTGAAACAACTTGAAAGGTACCAAAGACCAATGTTCAAGTGTCAATCAATTTAAATCAACAACCAAAGATTAGATATTCTAATTGATTGATCTTAACACACAACCTGTGATATTTCAATTATATAACAAAATATAATGCGGAAAAGAAATAACACATACACCAGAATTTTGTTAACGGGGAAAACCGCAAATGCTGAAAACCCCCGGGACCTAGTCTAGTTTGAACACCACACTGTATTAAGCCGCTACAGACTCTAGCTTACTACCAATTAACTTCGGATTGGACTGTAGTTGAACCCTAATCAGTCTCACACTGATTCAAGGTACAGTTGCGTTCCTTACGTCTCTGATCCCAGCAGGATACTACGCACTTGATTCCCTTAGCTGATCTCACCCACACCTAAGAGTTGCTACGACCCAAAGTCGAAGACTTGATAAACAAATCTGTCTCACACAGAAAAGTCTATGGATTGAATAAATATGTCTCCCACAGAAATACCTAAGAGTGTTTTTTTCCGTCTTTTGATAAATCAAGGTGAACAGGAACCAATTGATAAACCAGACTTATATTCCCGAAGAACAACCTAATATTATCAATCACCTCATAATAATCTTAATCGACTAGCGAAACAAGATATTGTGGAACCACAAACGATGAGACGAAGATGTTTGTGATTACTTTTATCTTGCTTATCGGAGAAATTAATCTCCAGTCAATTATTTCAATTATACTCAATACGATAGAATCGGGAAAGACCAGAACACACAACTACAAAGAAAATAGTTGGGTATGGCTTCACAATCCCAGTGAAGTATTTGAAGTCGTTAACCTACAGGGTCTCGAAGAAACCTAAGGTTAAAAGAGAATCGACTCTAGTTGATGCAACTAGTAACACACAGGAGGTGTGGGGATTAGGTTTCCCAGTTGTTATAGTTCTCCTTTATATAGTTTTCAAATCAGGGTTTGCAACCCAAGTTACCTTGGTAAAAAAACATTCAATATTCACCGTTAGATGAAAAACCTGATTCAACCAAGCTAATATCTTTCAACCGTTAGATCGAACTTAGTTTGTTACACACAAATGAAATGTACCCTCATTTAGGTTTATGTAACCGTACCCAAATGTGTACACCATGTTGGCTCACAAATAGTTAACCGAAGTTATCCATATGATTACTCTCATATCAACCTTATTCATCTTAACCATAACTAGTTCAAATGACTCAAAAGAAACTAGTTAAAGAGCCGTTCAATTGCTATATTCTCATAGAAGTATACAAGAACAAAATTGAAGCAAAATCGATTTGATTCACTCGAATCAATACATGAACATTATAGCCACGGTTTGCAAAGATTGCATTCCTTATTTTATAAATGTTTAAGTTCATGTACACACCGATTTTAGAAAGTAACCAACTCAAGTATGCAAACGGGTACGTATACTTAAGTAGCCGGACCGAGTTTGGTTACGCCAGTACGCGTACGGGTGCGCATACCTATTCACACTTCCAAACTCAAGCAGAAATTCACGGACATGAGTCTTCCGCCAGTATGTGTACGGGTACGCATACTTGCCCAGACATCCAATAACCGCCAGTACGCGTATGGGTACGCATACTTCAGGTTCCCGGTTTTGGACTTATACACAAATGTGATAACACACTATGTCTACATCCAAACATGGTTACATGATTCTAAGCTCTTTATTTCAATCATTAAAACTTTCTTAGAGGATGACAATATCCGTTTTCACACACTATTAGCATCAAAGCAATTTTCAAGATATTGAAATAATCATAACGAAATATTCCAAGACTAGACCAAATGATTGTATCACACAAACCATATAAGATGTTACTCGACAATTTTAACATGATATGAGATGAACTTGGTCGAAGTGAAAGCTTGGCAACACATATTTCGAGAAATATGTAAGCGAGATAAACTCAGCTCGAAATCTCAAATGTGTATATAAAAAACTATATCGTAATACGACTTATGTCTCAATATATGAGATAGAGTAGAAATAGACTTTCCAAGTGATAGATGAGTTTCAGTCTCCACATACCTTTTGTCGATGAAGTTCCACAAGCTCCCCTTAGTAGTTCTTCGTCTTCAAATGATGAACGCCGTGAAGTCTAAGCTCAACTACACAATCTATGTCCTAGTCCGAGACATCTATAAATAGGCTAGAAATCAAGACTTATAGTTTTGATCATTAACATTGACAAACATGCTTGAGATAGCAACGCATGCGAGTTCGACCGAGCAGTGCTCTAACAATCTCCCCCTTTGTCAATTTTAGTGACAAAACTATCAATACATATGGATTACAAAATAAATAAAACTTTGTAGCTTCTCATCCAAATGCTTGATCTCCTTGGCATCTTCAACACGACTCGAAAACTTCGTCACTTCGTCACTTCCAAGTACTCCATGATTCTAAACGTGTTCAACTCAGCATCATAGTTGTTGAAGATCCATTGCGATAACAATGAGAAAACAAGTGCTCTCAATCATTGTTATACAATGTCATAGTATTATTACACAACATCAAAGTTAAATTGTATCATAACTTTGACAACAATACTATGGTGATATGTATCACTCCCCCTTAGGCAATACTTCATCTCGACATGAAAACCACTCCCCTTTACATAATGATCCGTAAACCATATGTATTTGTAGTATGAAACTACACATTAATTCTCCTCATTTTTGTCAATATAAATTGGCAAAGGTACGAAAACTAATGGGATCCTCATGAAATTTTCATAGAGATACTTCATGACAAAAAGAGAATAACATACCAACTTATTTAGATGCAATCATAAAGCCGAAGCTAGATGCATTCATCAAGGAGTTTATAAAGATACAAGATAACCCCTATAAAATTCCACAGCCGCACTCCCCACAAATATTTGGCAATAAAGCACAAGTTCAAAAAGAACTCTCCCCCATAAAATGCTTCCCAAAATAACAACAAAGGCGACCTTGCTTTTACAAGAAAAGAAGGATTTCTAAAGAACACTAGGATACTTAACAGGAATACATCTACTAAAAACAAATGCAAACATGAAGCAACACCACTCTGGGAATTCTAAACTCAATTTCCCAACAGATCGAGATAAAGGCAGGGGAAAGAGTTATGGAGAACTAATGAACCAGAACAACACCAATAGACTGCCGTAAGTGTTGAAATGTGGCAGTGTCTAGTGGTTTGGTGAGAATATCATCCAATTGTTGTTCGGAAGGCACAAATTCCATAGTAATGATACTATTTTCATAAAGATCTAGAATAAAATGGTACCTTATGTCTATGTGCTTAGTTCTTGAGTGCTCAACAGGATTCTCAGTGATGCGAATCGCACTTGAGTGATCACAAAAGATCTTCATTATTCCAGAATCAATTCCATAATCAGCAAGCATTTGTTTCATCCATAGAAGTTGAGTACAACATGACCCTACAGCAATGTATTCTGCTTCACATGTTGAGAGAGATTGTGAATTTTGTTTCTTGCTATGCCAAGCTACAAGATTCATCCCTACATAGTAGAATCCCCCTGATGTACTCTTTCTGTCTACCACACACCTGCCCAATCAGCATCTGAATAAGCAGTAAGGTCAGTGTTAGTATCAAAAGTGTAAGAAAGACCATACCCGGCAGTGTGATTAATGTAACGTATGATCCTCTTTGCGGCTGCAAGATGAGATTCCTTTGGATTTGCCTGAAACCTAGTACAACAACCAACACTAAAAGCAATATCAGGTCTCGTGGAAGTGAGATACAAAAGACTTCCAATGATAGATCGATAAAGTTTTTGATCCACATTTACACCTTTCTCATCTCTATGTAGTTTACCCGTGGTAGGCATAGGAGTAAGCTTTGAAGTTGACTTATCAAGACCGAATCTTGAAACAAGATCTTTTGCATATTTTTCTTGAGATAAGTAAATTCCATCCTTGTGTTGTTGAATTTTTAAACCCAAAAAGAATTTTAATTCACAAACATTGCTCATTTCAAACTCCTTACCAAGAGAGACTTGAAAATCTTTTGCAAGTTTCTCCGATGTTGATCCATAGATGATATCATCTACATAGACTTGAGCAATTACAACATCTTTCCCACTCCATTTGGTAAACAATGTTTTATCAGCTCCACCTTTTGAAAAACCTTTCCTAAGAAGGGAAGTAGTAAACCAGGCACGAGGTGCTTGCTTTAACCCGTACAATGCCTTGTTGAGCATAAGGACATGGTCAGGGAAATCAGGGTTTTCAAATCCCTTAGGTTGAGTGACATAGACTTCTTCCTTTAAGTTTCCATTTAGGAAAGCGGATTTAATGTCCATTTGAAACAGCTTAACCTTAAGAAAACAAGCATGAGCTAATAGTAATCGAATGGACTCAAGGCGTGTCACAGGAGCAAAGGTTTCTTCAAAATCGATCCCTTCAATCTGTGAATATCCTTGAGTGACAAGTCTAGCTTTGTTTCTGACAATTGTGCCAAATTCATCAGACTTGTTCTTAAATATCCATTTGGTGCCAACAATATTGATATTGGGGGGACAAGGTACGAGTTTCCATACATCTTGTCTTTGGAATTGATTTAACTCTTCATGCATTGCATTCACCCAAAAGGTATCATTAAGAGCTTCATCAATATTCCTTGGTTCTACTTGTGATAGATAACAACCAAAATTGCAAATATTTTGGAGTTGACTTCTCGTCTTAGCAGTAGATTCCCTACCTCCAATGATATTGTTAGTATCATGATTCCTTTGAACCCAAAGGTGTCATGGAGTGACATGTTCTTGTTCAACAGGAATAGCCTGACTAGAACTTTTCTCCTCATCACTAGAGACATCAGAATCAGCAACCGTTGGAACAACTTCTTCTGATTCTGAAGTTTCTTTGGCTTTCTCATTTGTCTCGGTTGGAGGCAATTCAGCAGGAGAGTCATCATGACGAAAATTACTTAGATCATCAATGATAACATTTGCTAATTCCATCATGACTTGGGTTTTGAGATTAAAGACTCAGAAACCACGACTGTCAGATGCATAGCCAATAAAAATGCCTTCATCGCTTTTCAAATCAAATTTCCCTTTCTGTTCACGATCCTTTAGAATGTAGCACTTACTGCCGTACACTCTGAGATAGTGTAAGTTGGGTCTCTTACCGTACCACAACTCATAGGGAGTGTTTAAGGTCTTTGACCGTAAATAAACACGATTGATCAAATAGCAAGCCATAAAAACAGCCTCACCCCAAAACCTTAACGGTAAGTTTTTGTTATTGAGCATTACCCTTTCCATCTCCTGATTGTTTCTATTTTTTCTTTCTGCAACTCCATTTTCTTGTGGAGTGACAGGTGGAGAGTATTGTTGAATAATTCCCAGAGAGTCACAGTATTCAAATACTTTGGTGTCTTTGAATTCAGTGCCACGATCGCTTCTAATTTTCTTTAGTTTGCGACCCTGTTCATTATGGATTCTATTAATTATAATCTTGAACTCACTGAGGGTTTCATTCTTGTGAGACAAAAACGCCACCCAGGTGAATCTGGTGTAATTATCTACCATAACCAAAGCATACTTCTTCCCAGCCACTGTAGATTGTTGTTTAATTGGGCCGAAAAGATCCATATGAATTAAAACAAGTGGAGCTTTGGTGAGAATATCTCGAGATGATTTGTGTGGAACTTTCTTTTGTTTACCCTTTTGATAGGCGCCACATACACCTTCAACCTTAGCATTGATTTTGGGAACGCCTCTAACAAGTTTTTTGTTAATGATCTTAGTTAGAAGACGATAATTGATGTGACCAAAACGCTCATGCCAAAGGTGTGTAGATTCTACCTTAGTCAAATTGCAACAATTACTGAACTGAGTATCTAAAAGATAACAATTATTTTTTCCACGTGATCCTTGAAAAATCACTTTTGCATATTTGTCGACAATGTCACATCCTTTATCATTGAAGACAACTTTATAGCCTTTGTCACAGATTTGACTAATAGAAAGAAGATTAGCAGTCATACCTTTAACGTATACGACATCTTGAATTTCAAGAACGCCAGGTAATTTGATCGTCCCCTTCTTGCTTATGTAGCAACAGCTTCCATCTCCAAAAGTTACTGGTCCACCATCAAAATCGCTTGAGTTGATAAACCATGAGAGATCTCCAGTCATGTGCCTGCTACACCCACTATCAAGGAACCATTGAAAAGGTGATGTTGACTTTAAAGCAAAAGCTCCCATACTAGCACTACTAACCACATTAGGTTTTCTTGTTAGTATTGAATGTCTTTTAAGAGACGACAAAAATTGTACAGCTTTCTTATGAAGATTACCAGCAACTTTTAGTCTTTTCTTGAAAGACAAACAAACATGTTGAAAGTGATTATGAGAACCACAAAACAAACATGTACCAACATCATAAACCTTGTTCGAAGAGTTATGAGCACTGTCAGGTTTCATAAAGCCTAGACCTCGCTTATCACCTGACTTACGGAAATTCTTCAAAGAAGAATTAGAGGCGTTATTTAAAACCTTTGAAAAAGACTTTACAGACTTCAAATCCTTAAGTTTTGCAATTTCTGCAGCAAGATCAGAATTGATCTGGATTTGTTCATCTAACTTCTTCTGGAGGACAACTACCTCTTCAGAGCGTTCTCGAAGTTCAGATTTTTTTGATATAAACTTCGCAATGAGAACCATCAATTTTCCTTATCAATCGATGTTTTTCGAGACACAAAAAATTGATAAGTTTTTTAAAACGAGGATTCCAAACCTTGTCGATGGTTTCTAGAACATTCTCAATGTTGAGTTTATCCATTTCTGTTAAAGCGTTTTCAGAAACAATATTGTCCATCATCAGATCGCTACAAATACAGACTTATGAGGTCTTTAATATGTTTGCCTGCTCTGATACCAATTGAAAATGAGGGGGTCTAACAACCACACCCAACAATTCGTTTGGCAATCTGAGAGGACTTACTCCAATACACTTTCTAGAGAATCAACTAGACAGTCAGACTCAATCTAGAGTAAAGTATATCAAATAGTTGAATATCTCTGTTTCACAATGTAATAAACAAATCAAACAGATAGAAATCCGCGAGCCTGATTATTATGTGAAATAACTTGAATGGTACCAAAGACCAATGATCAACTGTCAATCAATTTAAATCAACAACCAAAGGTTGGATATTCTAATTGATTGATCTTATCGCACAACCTGTGATATTTCAATTATATAACAAAATATAATGTAGAAAAGAAATAACACAGACACCAGAATTTTGTTAACAAGGAAAACCGAAAATGCAGAAAAACCTCGGGACCTAGTCCAGTTTGAACACCACACTGTATTAAGCCGCTACATACTCTAGCCTACTACCAATTAACTTCGGACTGGACTGTAGTTGAACCCTAATCAATCTCACACTGATTCAAGGTACAGTTGCGTTCCTTACGTCTCTGATCCCAGAAGGATACTACGCACTTGATTCCCTTAGCTGATCTCACCCACAACTAAGAGTTGCTACGACCCAAAGTCGAAGACTTGATAAACAAATCTGTCTCACACAGAAAAGTCTATAGATTGAATAAATCCGTCTCCCACAGAAATACCCAAGAGTTTTTGTTCCGTCTTTTGATAAATCAAGGTAAACAGGAACCAATTGATAAACCGGACTTATATTCCCGAAGAACAGCCTAGTATTATCAATCACCTCAATACAATCTTAATCGACTAGCGAAACAAGATATTATGGAATCACAAACGATGAGATGAAGATGTTTGTGAATACTTTTATCTTGCCTATCGAAGAAATTAATCTCCAGTCAATTATTTCAATTGTACTCAATACGATAGAATCGGGCAAGATCAGAACACATAACTACAAAGAAAATGGTTGGGTATGGCATTACAATACCAATGAAGTCTTTGAAGTCGTTAACCTACAGGGTCTCGAAGAAACCTAAGGTTAAAGGAGAATCGACTCTAGTTGATGCAACTAATAACACACAGGAGGTGTGGGGATTAGGTTTCCCAGTTGCTAGAGTTCGCCTTTATATAGTTTTCAAATCAGGGTTTGCAACCCAAGTTACCTTGGTAACAAAGCATTCAATATTCACCGTTAGATGAAAAACCTGATTCAACCAAGCTAATATCTTTCAACCGTTAGATTGAACTTAGCTTGTTACACACAAATGAAATGTACCCTCATTTAGGTTTATGTAACCGTACCCAAATGTGTACACCATGTTGGCTCACAAATAGTTAACCGAAGTTAGCCATATGATTACTCTCATATCAACCTTATCCATCTTAACCATAACTAGTTCAAATGACTCAAATGAAACTAGTTAAAGAGTCATTCAATTGCTATATTCTCATAGAAGTATACAAGAACACAATTGAAGCAAAATCGATTTGATTCACTCGAATCAATACATGAACATTATAGCCACGGTTTGCAAAGATTGCATTCCTTATTTTATAAATGTATAAGTTCATGTACATAACCGATTTTAGAAAGTAACCAACTTAAGTATGCAAACGGGTACGCATACTTAAGTAGCCGAACCGAGTTTTGTTATGCCAGTACGCGTGATGTCGTTTTATAGTTGTAGTGGTAAAAAGGTTCGTTGCTCGAACTTGTGAAGGATTTTCGAAAATTAAATAGAATTGTTTTGACAATAATAAGAAAATACCGAGACTTTGGATTCCACCATTGACCAATTAATTGATAAACTCTAATCAATATTCATGCAATATTCTTCTTTAAAGTGATTCTAATATTTGCCTCTAATAGATTTTTGAAGTAATAATTGTAAGCACGAAGCATGAAACATCAAAAGTATTAAAACTAAGCATGTCCCATCAAAACACTTCACAACTACTCAATAAAAACCAATTTTTCTTTTAAGTTCTATGCAAATAATCATGTAAAATAATTGCAATAAATAATTAAAATAGAATTATACCACTTTTCATGGAACAATGGCTTCCTCCGTCGCCTCGGCTAAGGGGTTTAGCTCCTCATATTAATCACTTGCTCAAAATACATATTTGGTGTTCAAAAGTTGATTAAAAGAGTGAAAAGTGCCAAGCAGCGGATTCAGTAGTTGCTGAAGGTCTAAAACAGAAGTCCGAGTCGTTGCTGAAGAGCTTCGGTGACTGCAGGAAGATGCGACCGTACCTCGTTGTCACTGAAAATAAGTCTGCCACTGCGACTAACTCTGAAGGTATAATGTTCTTCGTCTTCTTCTTCTTCTCAGCAGCAGCAGGAAAGTTCTGAACTCGACTCTGTTGATTTTTTTCTCGCTTCTCTATAGCTCTAAACTTCTCCAAACTCCCCCAAATTGTTCGTACCCTTCAATATGACTCGAATCAACCTATATATATCCACCAAACCACAAAATTACTCGAGTTAATCCAAATATTTTTCGTTTTTTCTTCACCGCACGTTATGGGATTTTAATCTTCTTTTTACGCGTTAACTTGGTTTCCAAACTCTCTTAAACTCTCTCAGGACTGAATAAGGACTCCATACACTCCTATCTTGCCGTAAACTCTTCACAAATTCTTTTGTAAACCGAAAATAACTCAAATTGTGAATTCTCCCTGTTTTGCTCCAACACGGATTTCTATCCCTGTTTAATCGATTCTACAGCTCATACCATACTTGTTTATCCTTAACAGAGTTAACCCAACGAAAATCAGCCCTTGAATCGTCTTAAAAATCATCCAAAATCCAAACAGAAAATTTCTGTTTTCTGTAAAAAAAATCCCGCCAAAATCTGTTTTGAAAATTTGAGAAGAAATGTGACCTCCCCCTATCCAGTGCCGGTCTGTGCTTAGCAGCTGCTTGGAAATGGGTTACCCCTTATCCAAAATGAGAGTCCGAATAGCAAGTGTCCTCCCAGGAGCCTTTAACAACTTTTCGAGCCTATTTTCCCAAAAATGTTTATTCCCCAAAAATACCTACAAAGAGATAAAATACCAACATTAGTACAAAAATGGGTACTAAAAATATACACAATAGAGATGAAAATAGACACATAAATGCGTCTATCAACGCGTACGGGTATGCATACCTATTCACACTTCCAAACTCCAGCAGAAATTCACATACGTGAGACTTCCGCCAGTATGCGTACGGGTACGCATACTTGCCTAGACATCCAACAACCGCTAGTACGCGTACGGGTACGCATACTTCAAGTTCTCGGTTTTGGACTTATACACAAATGTGATAACACACTATGTTTATATCCAAACATGGTTGCATGATTCTAAGCTCTTTATTTCAATCATTGAAACTTTCTTAGAGGATGACAATAGCCGTTTTCACACACTATTAACATCAAAGCAATTTTCAAGATATTGAAATAATCATAACGAAATATTCCAAGACTACATCAAATGATTGTATCACACAAACCATATAAGATGTTACTCAGTAATTTTCACATGATATAAGATGAACTTGGTTGAAGCGAAAGCTTGCCAACACATATTTCGAGAAATATGTATGCGAGATATACTCAGCTCGAAATCTCAAATGTGTATATAGAAATCTATATTGTAATATGACTTATGTCTTAATATAGGAGATAGAGTAGAAATAGACTTTCCAAGTGATAGATGAGTTTCAGTCTCCACTTACCTTTTGTCGATGAAGTTCCACAAGCTCCCCTTAGTAGTTCTTCGTCTTCAAATGATGAACGTCGTGAAGTCTAAGCTCAACTACACAATCTATGTCCTAGTCCGAGACATCTATAAATAGGCTAGAAATCAAGACTTATAGTTTTGATCACTAACATTGACAAACATGCTTGAGATAGCAACGCATGCGAGTTCGACCGAGCAGTGCTCTAACAGTATGATTATCAAACAAAGCTTCTACAATCTGGAGATTTCAGGTCTTAGTATCTGCATCAATCAGTATAGAAGTTTTGATAGTTAACATTAGAAGAAATAGATGAAATCCATATATTTTTCCATATTTGAATATAAGAGCCATCACCAACCTCCCTACTAGCATACTGCTTAATGATGTTCAAGCATCTACAAATACCATTCTAAATCAAAAAGCCATTAGCAGTCATAAAATCATTAAGAGGATCGGAAAATTGAAAGTATTTTCCTCTCATACTCTTTACCACAAATCATCCTGAGAATGTAGTGTTCTCCAACAAGTTTGGCCTACATAGCCTTGTTCATTATCTTAGTTTTTTTTTTAAATGTTTAAACCTCCTAAAGCTCTTGTTGAGCCACTTTCTTTCGAAATAACAACCTTTCTTACCTTTTTCCTTGTTCCACCAAAATCTCATTTGCATTGAGTTCACTTTATCTGTTAGAGTTTTAGGTATATGAAAGACTGGCATATGATGTGAAGAGAGACTACTAACAACATATAGAATTAATATCGTTCTACTAGGACATTTCAATAATTTTGGTTGCCGACAAGCCAATCTATCACCATATCTATCCAGAAGAGCGGAGAAGGATGAAACTTTATTCTTTTGCAAAAGTAAAGGAACACCTAGATATTTATCATTTAAGGTTAATTCATAATATTGAGAATGTTAGAATCTTCATTGTTTACATGATTAGGACACCTTTACTAAAAGCAATACCCGATTTTTTGGTAATTAATAGAGTTATCAGAGTAAGAGCTAAATTGCTCAATAATATTCATCGGATTCCTAGCTTCCTTGCCATTAGCTTTTGCAAAGACCAAACAGTCATTTGCAAAAAACAAGTAAGAAAATGCATGACAATGCTTGTTAAGTTTTATTGAGCCAGTTTATATCAACTACAGATCTATCAAGCCTTTCAAAAATGAGCTTTAAGCCCTGTCTTCTATTAGTCCGGGTGAAAGGATTACCTACGTACTTAATATCATGCAATTTATTACAATCTAAAATATCATTAAAACAATCTAGTTGAGTATGGATAACTAGATAACCAACCTGTTTTTCTTCTTGCCAATTACAATCCAAGGCAAATCAAGTTGGATAACAATATTTTGCATGTCGTCCCATTGGTTTTTCCTAACTGAATTATAAAGAACACCATAAATAAAACTGACAAAAGAATAGTTAGTTCTAGCATCCAGTCTAATATTACATTGAAAGGTATTCAAATTAGATTCAATTATATTAAGGTCAATCCCATCTTTCCACAGAAGACACAATCCATCAGAATTACCAATAAGATCAAGAAAGCAAACATTGGGAAAGCAAAGTGGACTAATATATTGGGTCATTTTTCTAGAGGTGTCTTTTTTCTTAATTAAGAAAATAGTATCTGGATCATTAGATCTAATTAAATCTTTCAAGTGTTGTCTAGTATCTTTGTTACCAAAACCACATACATTCCAAGATAAAATCTTCATATTGTGATAAAAACTCACAAAAAAAATTAAAATGTTAAAAGTATAATAGAGAGTGATATTTTGAGCAGAGATGTTTAAAATGAATTTGTAAAAGCAAAGATGGGTTTAGTAAATACCTGATTCCCTCCATTTGCTCTTACAGCTTGTTCAATCTTAGCAAACACTTGTTTACTATCTTTGGTGGTCATTATTATTGGTGCAGGATTTTATTGTTGATCCTTAGAAGGATTGGAAGAGCTATAATTAGTTTTGTCAGAGCTTCTCTATTTTTTTATTCCAAGTTTTGCATTACTTTCTTTGTCTGATTTTATTTCAATGCTTTTGTTAAAAACATAATATCTAACCATTAAACCATCCTTTGGTGGAATGAAAGGAGTTGGCTTAACCAGTTTCTTACTATCCTGATTCAAACTAGGGATGGTGCTTTTTTCGCTACCATTAACTTTTTTCTTACCACTCTTCAAATTACCAAATAGCAGTGATGCACTGTGAATCTCTACCAGTTTTGTAGTCATGTCTTCACAAGCAGTTTTTGTATGATTGAGGATATAACACTCCTTGCAGATTTTGTGTGGTTGCTTTTCAAAGAAGTATCTGATCCATCTTACTGATCCTGCTGCAGTCACTTCCAAATCTCCTTTGCGCAATGGTGTTGACAAGTTGATCCTCATACACACTTTGAAAACATCTCAAGTATCAGGTAATCCACTTTTTGGTTCAATAACCCTTACTTCCCCCATGATTTCTCCCACGTCATGTACTGCTTTTTGTTCATGTGTTCAGGTAACATATACTTCAGCTGGATCCAAAGATCTTACGCATCCCGATCCAGTTCATTATAGATTATAGATGGACATTAATGATACAATACTACCAAGTTTGCATCTATACTCCATGTTCTGCATGGGGACACCTTGTTCAATTAGAACCAGTCCTTAAACGTGAAGATCATAAAGTTAGGATCAACTTCAAATATATTTACATCTTTCTCTGGTACAAAATCCCAAGTGAACTTAATATGTTTCTCAACCTTTTTATTACTTATTCTTCCTTCAATAGTTATTTTGCCAATAAGAGAGATTTCCACGTTGTCTTATTCTTCTTCTCCCTGACTATTGTATTTTCACGTGGAACCAATTCAGAGTTATTTTGATTTTTTTTCTTCAGATTTGTATCCTTCAGCTTGTCAGAGAGGTTTGATACATCTTTCCCAATTGACATAGGTTTGGATTTGTTATGAATTTTCATTAGAAAAATTAAGATTATTTCAGTTTGAGAATAAAATATGTTGTTTAGTCGGTTGTTAGGGTTTATATTGCCAAGGAAAATAAATTTAGGGTTTTGATACTGGTATATCGATGAAACATACCTTATTTGGGTATAAGGGGAGGATTTTTCTGCTGAAATCTCCGGAATGGTTATGGCCGAGATTGGTATTGACATAGTCAACAGGTATGAAATAAAGAAACTACCTCTGTATCGATTTTATGAAATTTTGAATTTTTCGTCGGGCGGGAAAACCTATCCTTGCTATTTAGTTTATAGTGGCTGGACCGGACCGATTCTTTCATCTTCCACTCAATCTTGATCAACTGAATTAGCAAACGCCTTGATGTTTGACTAAGCAAATGCCATAAATCCCGAGCTTCAATGAGCAATACACCAATAACAGCAAATGCAATGACCACCACCATACTGTAGGGAAACACCGTGATCGATTGAACAAAACTGTATAAACAATGAGAGAGAAAATATTTAGTTAGCAATAAGAGAATGATTTTAGAATAACATTTGATAAAAATTGAATTAGATATAAAAAAAATGGGAACTAGATTTTAGATAAAGTGGAGGAATCTCTAGGAACTTTTTTATGCATTAAGATTGATCAGGGAATCATGAAAACAAAAATGGATTAACTCAGTTACTGTAAATTTCAAACAAAAAAGTGAAATCAGAACATATTATTGAACAAAAGGAATGCAGATCTATTATAAACTACAAGACTTAGTTAGAATTCTACAAGAAAATTATCAATGGAAATGATGGTAATCAATAGTAGGATTGATGAAAATCATTGACAATTGAAAATTTTAGTAACCGAGTCGACTCACGTCAATTCACGATCCTCAGGGAATAAATAGAAAGCTCTATGAATTAATAAACCAGAAATCATTTAGATTGATAATAAGGCTGAGTTTTCTTCTTCTTTTTAATCTGTGAAAGGTAAATAGATTGATAATAAACACTGAGGTTGTTCTTAGTAGGACTAGGTAAATTGAATTTCAGGAGGGAGCTTTAACTTCCAAACTTTCTTTTAGTCTACATTAAGGTTGTTCTCAGTAGGACTAGTTATAAAATGATCCTCAAGAATGCCTCTATACACTGTTTTTATAGAGAAAGTCTTATTGGGAGATGGTTCCCATCTAAGTTTATCTTTGCCATTAAATGAAATTCTAACAATATGTGCATCAAACAAGGCATTAAGAGTAACAAAATTCCAAGTTTTAGCATCATGATCAATAAGATGGTTAACATATTGCACATTTGCATAAATGAAATCAGAAGTTGGGGGTTTGTGCATATTTCGTCTTCCATATATGTAGAGACTCCCCATTCCCTATCTTATAGACACAATGCTTTTTGATGATATTCAAACCTTTGCAGATTCCATTCCAAATCCAAGATCTTTGCTTATCAATATTATCAGTTAAGGGGTTAGCATTCTCAAAGTATTTTGCTTTTAAAATAACAACCCAGGACTCATCTAAATTTTCTTACCATTTTTCATGCTAGCTTAGTCAGAAAAAACATATTTAGAATATCAGTTCTTCTTATATTTATCCCACTGAGTTCTTTAGGTAAGGCAATATTTTTCCATATCTTAGGGTAATAACCTTTATCAGTTTCATTCCCCCCACCAGAAGTTCATTTGGATTTTGTTGATTTTGTTAGTGAGTTTATTAGGAATATGAAAAACAGATAAATGATGATTACCTACACTGCCTAATACAGACTGATTCAACATAAGAGCCAGAAACTTAGACTTCCAAATAGCTAGGTAGCCTTGGAAGTTTTCCAACAGATGAACAAAAGATTCATACTTATTTTTCTGCAAGAGTAAGAACCCAAGTATTTTTCCTGAAGGACCATTCTTCTAATTTGCATAGTATTAAAGATTCCATTCTTATTCTTAACATTAGCTGGCACTTTAGTACTAAGAGCTAAGGCAGACTTGTCAAAATTAAAAGCTTGAACATACTTACTGAATTGATTAATAAAAGAAGTAAGATTCCCCGCCTTTTTATTTCTAGCTTTAATAAAAAATCAGGCAATCATCAACAAAAATAAATAAATTAGATACAGAAGGACATTTGTTATTAGCTTTAAATCCATGAACCAGATTATTTTGTTCAGCAGAGATAAGATTTCTAGATACCATACAGAAAATAAACAAGCAAGGATACAAGGGATCTCCTTATCTCAAACCCCTTTGACGGACATATAATTTACCAGAGCACCATTGAGCAAAATGGAGGTAGAGATGGTGCTAATGTATCGTTCAATCATGGTACACCAGTTATCACGGAAACCAAGTTTTTTTTTATAGAGTAGCAATAAGAAAAGACCATTATATCCTATCAATAGCTTTAGACATGTCTAATTTGATAACAACACAACCATCTTCGGCTTTAGTTTTTTTCATTGCTTTTATAAGCTCATGAGCAATGAAAATGTTGTCATGTATTAATCTACCTGACATAAAAGTAGTTTGAGATAGAATGATGACTTTATGCAGAACAGACTTCAATCTAGAGGCCAACAATTTAAAGATAATTTTATAGGAGATATTGCAAATACTAATAGGAAGTTAAATCTTGGACAAACTTTAACCAGAGGATTAGGTTTCGTTGAGGCTGATCTAGCTGGCGCTCTTGACAAAGGTTGGAAGAAGAAAATTTGGACTTGAAAAAGTTCAATAATATCTCAAGCAATTTAACTTCAATGTAGAAGCAAGTAGAAATCATCGTGATACACGAAGATTGAGCTATAAAGCCATTTATCAAAATAAATTGAGATGCTGCTATTGATGAATTAACTCATTCAATAGTTATTGGACTAATTAGTAGGAATTTTGCAGGTAGTTTAGATGGAGCTAGATGCTGCAAGATCAAAGGGATGAACATGCAATTTTCTCTGTATTTTTAATAATAAAAATAAATAAAAATGAATCCAACTAAAGTGTTTGGTGTCATGGCAGTGTAACTAATGAGCGTTAAACGTGGATAATAAGAAGAGTTAGGCCCATAAAGGATTGGTCAAATAATCGTTTCTTCACGGGGTACTACTCCATCACTTAAATAGTTAGGGTTTCTCTAGGGTTCCCTCTCCCATTTGTTCTGACTGCTAATATTTCTCCAGAAGAACAAAGCACAGAGTTCTCTCCGCCCTCAAACAATCACCGAGGTTAGGTTCGTTTCCATTACGATTTAAGGCTTATTATCTTCTTATAGTACTATTTGTTGTGAAAAATACAGTCCGATAGTTGATTTTCGCAGAACAATAATATGTTTCTGATCTTCTAAGTTGTTCTTCTTTTGGCAGCGTCAGGAGCTTTCGGATCTAATTTAGACCTCAAAACATGTCGAGGTATGTGCATATCTTCTTCTTAAACCCTTTTTTCATTGTTTTTGTGATTTAGTGTTTTTCAAGCATCAATCAACTGTCTGCAAACATGTGTAGGTTAGGTTTTAATCAGATGCTGTAATATGAGCAAGCATACCATGATAAGAAATTTTGGGTTTCTGGGTTAACTTATCTTATTTTGTGTTAGTGTTGTCTTGCAAGATAGTCATAAAGTAACCCTAAGAATGCTATTGATTTGTTTTTGGTTCACTTTTCATGTTGCGAGGATTTTTCTATTAGTTACAGTTTTGATTATTCTGTAAGTGGTACATTTTGCATTTCATGTTGGTAGTTGATTGGTAAATGAACTAATTCAGAGTATTACAAATGCAATTTATAAGTGGGGAGTTTGGTCAGCGACGGAACCAGGATTTTCTGTTCGGGTGGGCTAAAAAAATTTTTTAACGAATTTTCAATTTCGATAAAGAAAAATGTTGTAAAGTACATGAAGTGAGCAAAACGCGTAGCAAACTATCTTTGGCTCGAAGCACAACGCGTTGTACATCGATGAAGCGTTATAGCACACACATTATTCCATTCTTTAGAGAGCACACACATTATCAACAAGTTGTACATCGAAGAAGCGCTCTTGGACATTCCCTTCCTTATCAGCATACCTCAAGAAAGTTTCCATTTGTTCTTTACCTGATTCATCCTTTGATTCATCAACAAGAATGCAAAACTTGGTATTCCCAATTTCTTCGCGAATTTTCTCCCTAACATTAACAACAAAAATATTCAGTATTTCTTTTTGAAGGGAAGGATAGGTATACTTAGCATTTTCTGGTGCATTATCTAAAACAGCTTCACAGAATGATACAATGAAAATTCAAAGTTAACCTAACACCCAAAACAAAATAAGAGTTGAAGTTGAATAAAATTTAATTAAGAATGTAAGACCACAGAACCAAACTAAAAATGCACTATTCTTGTAGCAATAACAATACAAATGATGCCATTAGAAATGCCAATCTCAATAATCAATTTCACATAATCTTAGATGAAAAATCAAACTTTACATGAAAATAAAATAAACCCAAAAGCGATGACTACTTATCAATCGTAATCATTAGATGAACTTAAAGATGACAATGTGGTAGTGATATTGCCATAGTGGCTTGTGTTTGCGAGAGAACCCTCCGATTGCACGACAATAGAGCTTGTCCCCAAACCCCAATTCTATTCTAGAAAGTAGAAACTAAGAAAGAATAGTAGTAAGAAAGAAGAGTAGAAGACGAAAGCAAAGGGAAATAGAACTTGTTTACATTTCTGTATGGGAGTGTAGTCAACTACTTACAAAAAATGAAAAAGAGAGTTAACTCGTTGGCTAATTGCCACCCCCCACCTCCGTCACTGAGTTTGGTACAAGTTTGTATTGCTAATATTTAGTGCTTTTCTTGCCGGGGTTTGCATTTGCTTAGTTCGGGATGGTTTTATTAATCGCTTGGATCATGACTACCCAGGAAAAATAGACCCTACGCAAATGTGCTTTTTGATATAGCCTATATAGGTTGATTAAATTCATGCCATAGTTTCTTTTTACTGGTGGGACTAACATATAGCAATATTTTCTTATACAAAGTTTACACCTTATTCACCCGTCTCTTTTACTTCATTTGCAGTGAAGAAGCTGTTGCTACACCTGTCCCAGCTGAGACATCAGCTCCAGCTCTAGGAGAGCCAATGGACATAATGACCGCACTTCAACTTGTGTTGAAAAAGTCAGTTGCTCATGATGGTCTTAGCAAAGGACTCCATGAGGGTGCCAAAGTAATTGAAAAACACGCGGCACAGCTCTGTGTACTTGCAGAGGACTGCAACCAGGTTGATTATGTTAAACTGGTTAAAGCCCTATGTCTGGACCACAACGTGAAGCTGATAACTGTTCCAAGTGCTAAAACTCTTGGAGAATGGGCTGGGGTAAGTATCACCTACTATGTTTTGCTTGTATGGATATGGTTCCTTGTGAGATATTTCATGATCTTCTATCGAGCAATATCTTTTTAGGTTTGGTAGTTTTTTGTTGGTATTATCCTATCTTACCCTTGAGAGGAATATGGACCTAGAAAGATATAGTGCTGTGATTCACTTTGCTTCTTATCTCATTAAAGAATACCATTAACGATGACAACAACACACTATTTAACACACAAGAACTAAGTCACCTAGTAGCAACTACTTTTGATCATAATTAATAACTATCTTAAGAATTAATGACATTCTGTTACTGGTCAATAGTTATTTTTGTTGATGGCTAATGTTATTTTCTGTGTGCATCTTTTTTAAAAACTGTACAGTTATGCAAGATTGATTCAGAGGGTAAGGCCAGGAAGGTTGTGGGCTGCTCCATGGTTGTCGTGAAGGTAATGATAGGAAGTTGCAGCAATATTCCTTAAAATCTTAATGAAGCTTGTTTTAATTCTCGTTTAACTTTCTTTGAATGGTTTTGCAGGATTACGGAGAGGAATCAGAGGGACTTAACATTGTCCAGGAGTACGTGAAGTCTCACTAAATAGATGGGTACCCGAGTTTAAGGTCAATTGCAGGAAATACCTTGTACATTTAAGAAGCTTTGGATTTTGACTGCTTTAGTACTTCAATGTTAGAACAGAACTATTGTTCTTCAATCATGTAGGTTTTTTATTGTGTCATGAAGAACATGCTACCTTTCTTGTCCAGAAGGCTGTGGTGAAGTGTCTTAAAAGTCTCAAGAGTTTTTGATCGCAATATTTCTTTATTTGGCAGTGAATCTTATACTTCTTTTGAATTAATCTATAATTTTTGAGTAGGTGTTAACTAATTTTTGAGGACCCTGCTTTTTACATTGTTTGATTGAAAAGGCTTAGCTCTAAATTGTAGAAACAAGAGGGTGTTTGGTTACAATTTCAGGAGTTGATCTTCTATTTCTAAAAGTGGAAGAACTAGTAGGTTGACAAAATAATTTCAAATGACTTCTAAAAATGAATAAAAAGTTAAAAAGCATTGGAATGCTCTCGGTTATTTTTCAACTTATAGAAACAGAAAAGTTGCGCGTTTGGATACAAGACTTTTGAAGTCAGAATTTTAGACTTTTGAAGTCAGAATTTTATTGAAACTATTTCTGATGTGCTATCCAAACAAGCTATTGACTTTCCCCTCTAGCTTCTAGCTTCTGACATATCCAAACACCCTTTTAACTTTATGTGAAGCAATTAAATCTCGAATAAATTACTCACCTAAAAATTATTAAAGGGTATAAAAGTAAAAGACATCTGGACTTCCAGCAGTAAATATCAGTGGTACTTTTCTGTATTGTTCTGGTGAACTGATCACTGAAACGTCTTAACAACAATTTCAATACCTCGAGGGGCAACATTCATGACTTGTACTCCCTTCTTCAAGAGTCTTCTTCAACTCTAGGTAAGTTCATTATTTCCCTGTAATTTGAGTAATATTAGGGTTTAGATTTGTTTCCAGAAAATTTTATATAAAAATGGAACAAAGTGATTTTATGAAGAATTTTAACAAATCATATTTAGCTTTTTTCTTGAAATCTCTACTACAACCAAGGGATTTCGAGAAAGCTGTGCTGATTCTAGAGACTGAAATTAGGAGATATTCTGAGAAACTGTTGAAATCAAGTGAAATTTCTAAAAGTGAAGCTGAGCTGAAGAAAAAATTAGAAATTTATAAAACAATGTTTCATGAGATGTCTGTAGAGTTTGATGAATACGAAATGGAATCTGTTGCTACTAAAGAATCCCTAAAATCAAAAATGAAAAGGGCACGAAAAAGAGTAACCTACTTGGAAAAGAAGCTTGAAGAGAGTGAAAAAATGCATTCTGTGGAGCTCACAACTGTTATTAGGAATGATAATGAGGAACTAGGAAAGGGGGAAACTGAGGAAGCAAATGGGTGTGTTCAGATTAGGATGGACAACACAAATTTTGATAGCGAAAAAGGAAGATCAGAGGGTATAGACATGGAATCTGAATGTTTGAAACCGGAACGAGAAATGGAATTGGAAAAAGAATTGGAAATTTGTAGAGCCAAACGTCATGAGTTGTCTATGGAGGTGGAGGAAAAGAAAATGAAATGTGTTGCATTTGCGGATAAGTTGGAGGCGATATTGTTGAGGAAAAGCGCCGCGGATGATAAGCTCAAGGAGTACTTGACATTGTGCGATGGGCTTAAAGAGCGAATTAGTTGTCTAGAAGATAATCTTGAAAGTATGTGCGAAAGAGAGAATGCAGCTCAAGAAAGAATTACTATCTTGTCAGAGGAAATGGAAAATGTAACCAGAGATGCAAGTGAAAAGTTTGCTCATCTCAATGAAAATGATATGGATTCGGAACCAGCAGAGGATGATGATATTGGAGTTGGGTGTCCTAAGTTGGAGACAAGAGAATCAAGAGTTCCAAGCAAGATTCAATTGGTGCAAATGAAAAGCATATATAAGCCGTTGATTAGGTGTGACAAGAGTGCCTTTTCTCCCTATGAAAGATCTGTACACCAACCTTCGGCTAAAGAGAAGAGTAATGTATGTGTTTCAAACCCACCTTCTGTCGACATCCAGGGCGAGACTTTGGTAAAGGTTGAGGAAGTGAGCAAGACGATCCCATCAGAGTCAAAGGTTGAACACAATGAAGCAGCTATCATCGAGGTAAGTGACGATAGTTCTATAATATGTTGGGATAATAATAAAGATGATTCAAATCGGGTAGGTGAGGATTACGAAAGCAGCTGCGAAGATGACTGCCCATGCAGTTCAAAATACAAGCGAAAGAGGTGTTCAGAAATAGTAGCTAGTGAAAATGAATGTGAGAGCCAAAGTCAAGATGAACTTAAGTTGAAGAAACTTAGAGAACTGAAAGATGATGTTCCCAAATCCTCTCCTGAAACTGGCAAAATCAGTGTGATACGAGAGGATTACTCAATTCCTGGTGGTGAACGCTTGGGTGGAACTGTTGTGGAAGATTCTTATAGTTCAGACACTTCTAGTAAGTCACAAGATGCAGAGAATAATTGTTTGGATTTTTCTCAGGCTATGCAGATGGGTTTTAAGTGCAAAGATGAACGGAAAACAAATTGGAAAGTCGAAGCTGACATGGTTTCTTCATTTGAAGAGGATCCCAAGCTCTACTTGCAAGCGGTTTGTGCACTCTATCACCAGCTAACATCCAATGGAGAATTTCTGGAGGATTCTTTGGATAACTGTTACCTAGGATTTAACAAGATTGATACACTCAGGGGAACTGCATTAGCTGAGTTTCTCACAGACGGGGATCAAGAAGGAAATGTAACAAAGTCCATCGAGGAGTTAGAGCTGTTTGATCCAGAGGCATTTGAAGATTGCAAGAGAATAGCACGGAAGTACTCGAGTAAGTTATTCACAATTTACCAGACTAAAGAAAATCGTTTCTTCTGCCCTTCCTAGTTCATCAAGCTATCTTCAAATCTAGCTGCAAACTTTGTTGGCGTTTGCAGTCTTTGTCAGGATAATTGTAGTCTCTCCTTCTTCTCTCCCTCTCACCAAGTCTCCTCCTTTATACCAAATCAAGTTTGATTGGATATACTGCACAGAGAATCATCATCACCTACACCAAACTTTTGCTCAAGAAATTCACCACCAGTGACCAATCAGTCCCAAGGAGGATCTGTTTCCATATGTAAACATTTCCTACCACCCAATGAAGTGTTGTGGTTGTTTTTAACTCATTTCCATCCGTTTTAGCGAGTCTTTGTAAATTGTTAGGTATTAATCTTCTTAATATTAGGGTAGGGACTGATGATTCTGGTAAGGGTAGACTTCAAAGTCAGCTTTTCAGATTAGGTACTGGAATTTTCGACCATGCCAATGTTTTAAAATTTGAGAAGTTACCGGCCTGTTTTGTTCATAGCTCAAAATGCGAACTGGTTGTAATGGTTTCCCTTTTCTTTTATTTTTAGATCAGAATAGACCTACTTACCAAATGTTGCAACCAACTAATAGTGATCGTCTCCATATCCACTCTCCAAATGCCTTCGGGTGGGGAATCCATCTCCCTTGACTGACTGTAGGCAGTCTGGAACTTGGAGATGGATCCGTCATTTATAGTGGCGATCTTCCTTCTTATAGCATGTTTGTTTTTTCCTCTATATAGGTAGAGGGTTCTACATAGAGGTTAACCTCTATCTCAATATAATTACCTCTATATAGTGTCTTCTAGATTTATATTTGTTTTACCACTATCTAATAACTCTATATTTAGATTTCAAATGTAATTAGTACTTTAGATTTCCCATGTCACCCTTGTAAATTTCAGAAACTCCATGAAAATCCATTGCATTGCATCCCCATCTAGTTTAAATACAAAAACTTCTAAAATTCATGCAGTTCAACCATGAAATTCAAAAATTCAGATATTTGCTTCAAAAAAAAAAAAAAGGAAAAAAGAAATTCAAATACATATAGAAACTTCTAAAATTATATAGTTTAAATTTGAAATACAAATACAAACGGTAATGTTTTGGCACTAACAACACTAAAAGCTCATCACATTCACACAAGCAGACCTTTTCCATTCTATCCTACAACAAACCATGCTTCAAAAAAGAAAGATCATGAATTTTAGAAAATTGAAACTCAAAATGAAATTTACAGACCTTTGCAGCATACTTTTTCTGATTTTCTTCTGTAAAATGAAATGCAAAATACAACTCAACAGAACTTGGGAACGAGAACGTGTTATGCAGCATTTAGAGGTTTACTAAGCTCTTAATAATATGTCAAAATAGGATTAAAAGAAAAAATTCAAACCATTGAATCGATTGAGAAAATCGATTTGAGGTAGCTCGGGACCTGGGACTGATTCTAACCCACAGAACCTAGATAGAATTCCAGCAGTAACTGCATCATAAATAGTTACAGGGAAAAAAAAAACTCAATTACAAAGAAAAATCGGAATATACATATTTGAAAATTGAAACTCGAAATGAAGGTCATAGATGGTTTACCTGGATTTGTCCAAAAAAGAGCTGTGATTGAAGCTGCTAAAGGAACCACTGTAAGAAGACCTCGAAAATTTGAAGATGATGAAGTAGAAATCGGCTTAGAGGTTACATAAGCTAACACATATGCCAAACTATCTAAGAGTTGCTTAAAATAAAGTTTGTAGGCCCGAAACACCACAATCGCCTATAATATTCAACAGTATACGTTTTTAAACATCACGACCACACTAAAATTTGGTAACAGATGTAGATTAAACAAGTTGCTAATGATGGAACTATGTAAGGACTAATTGGACTAGTCGTGCAAAGAGAAGTTATTGTGCCAACAGTTTAGCTAGTTATCAACAACCATGAACTCACCTATGTCAAATTACAGCTAGTCGTATCATGTCAGAATCACCATGTAATGTCATAACCTCTAACGTCAGCTCATTCAAGACTCACCACCAGTAGTACACCATACCACCAGTCCAGTTGAACACGCCTGCACCTCAAAAAAATATCATATCAGCTCTACAATACAGGCAAACATAGGACATACTGGTATATATATATAAGTTTAAGGAAACAACCAATCTGAAACCCAGTTATATGTTCAGTGGCAATGACCATTGAGGAGTAGTTTAATCCTTCGTATAAATGGAAAAAATTCGCACTTGCCACATGATATAATGTTAAGCATATAGTATTTGATTGCTCGTTGTATTGCCAAATTTGGTGAAATGATTCCCATCAAAAGCAAGGATGCTAGTGCAAGACAAAAATTATGCACTTCTAGCTAGTTCCTTCACGTATTTGAGGATAAACAAAAGGATTCAACTCATACAGACCAAAAGTAAGGATCTCAGATATAGTGTAACTCCAGGATCTCTTGGGCATTTTGTCAAACAGTTTCCATCCCCAAAATTTTGATATTGAAATTTAAGAAATGTATTGTATCACGATTAAAGAATAGATTACAAAAATAAAACATCGAATCCAAATATAGTTTCAGCGTAATAAGATTAAGATCGCACCTATAAACAACATTCAGTGGAGAAAAAAATCGAAACAAACCCAAATTATTAAACCCTAGAGTGAACAAGCTCACAAAATAAAGATCATGAGGATAAATTACTGGAATGAAGTGAAGAACATGAAAAAAATCAAAATCTTACATCTGTGAGCGAAATCGATGAAGCTTTATTAATTTTCAATGGAGAAGCGAAGAATTTCTCTGCTATGGAAAAGAACGAGAGAGGGGAGGGGAAGATTTTACGAGGACAAAAGTTTATGAATTTTTATATTTGTTGGAGGGTATCTCAGACATTTCCAGGATTAATAGAGGTAGGGGATCAAAGATAGCACCTGATTGGTGCTATTTGATTTCCTCTATATTGATAGAGATTAGCCTCTATCTTTGTAGAGGTAGTGGAAAAAACAAACACCAAAATAAATGGGGTCCACCACTACATAGAGGTTAATAGAGATTAGCCTCTAAATAGAGGAAAAAACAAACATGCTGTTAGTATTTATGCTAGAAAAAAAGAGTGCTAAATGACTCCTCCGGTAAGCAATAAAGATTGAAGGAAACTGTGCCGATTCACCCACCCGGACAGACTGAGTCCGATCAGAGTGTATCAAAAAAAAGAAAAAAAAGAAAAAAAAGAATACATATATTATCTGAATGTACCAAAACATAACAAAGAAAAGTACTGACTACCCATGGAAAACCTTCCAGCATGCTGTGTTGAGAGCAACTTTAAAAAAAGAAAGGTTGGTTAAAATGTATCAAGAAGCTTCTTTCTTGTCCCATGCTTCTCCTTCAGCTTCTGAGAGTACATCTGAAAGAAGAGTCACAATTTGTGCTATAGGAGGTCTTTTGGTAGCATCTTCTCGGATACACATTTCAGCGACCGTAAGAGCTTGAGCAAGTCCATGTTCTGGATAACGTCCTCCCAAGACTGCGTCAGCAATCTCTGTGAATTTTTTACTGACCAGAAGTGGTCGTGCCTGCGAAATCAACAAGGTCATACGTTAAGAAAATGGACAAGAAAAAACATGTGTTCCACTTTTTTTTAAAATTTGAAGAAGGAAACCGATAACTAATGGACAAAGGGTCAAAAAGTTACCCATACAACAATACTTTGCTCCAGAAAAGGCAGGTTTTCTTGAATTGCCTTCCGCCCAGCGACCAACTCAAGCAAAACAACACCAAAACTATAGATAACATGTCTCAAAGTGAGCTTTCCAGTCATAAAATACTCTGGAGGAGCGTAACCTATTGTTTCCATCAGCTTTTTAGGAGCCTCTCTGCAATCCCAAGTAGGACCAAGTTTTGCAAAACTGAAATCGGACAGTTTTGGATTAAATTTTTCATCGAGTAGAATACCAGATGTTTTAAGGTCTCCATAGATTACAGGAGGCTCATTTTGATCATGCAAATACAGTAAAGCCTTGGCAACACCCTCTGCTATCTTCATCCTAGTCTTCCAGTCTAGAGGCTCCTTGTTGATTTCATGCCCTACAACCCAGAAGATCTAGTTAGTTAATAACTTAATATAATTGTTTTACCATGTCATCGGCCAAATTTTGAAACCAAAGCAAAAAGAGTTGACCGAGGTTTTGAAGGAAGAGTATTATCCATGGTTTGCTCATTATATGGTGATGAAAAGAGACAACATTGAGATATTTTTTGGAGATATTCTCTAGTCGACCCGGTACTTGTTACTGGAAAAGATTTTGGATTTGGAAAAGAGACAACATTGAGCACAATTACCATGATCAGTACCTAAAATTCTTAGATAAGGTTACTTCGAAAGTTTTGAGCGAGGAAATTGCTAAAGCTACTTATGAGAACTGCAAGAGCTTATAAAATCTAGTTCAGAAGAACATGTCGTGATGCATAAAATGGTGAGAAACCTAACCATACAAATAAAGATCCAACGACCTCAACGGCATAAACTCATAAACGATTAATACAATGTCCCCTTCATCATGGTGGCCAATCAGCTTGACGATGTTAGAATGCTTTACGCAGCTGAGCATTTTAACCTCAGCCCGAAATGCTGCACGTCCTTGTCGGGTATTCATTTTAAGCTTTTTCACAGCAACTTCCTAAAAAGGTAGTTTGAGATAATAAACAGTCATGAATAAATTTGCAAATAAGAGGTGGCGACAACTTACATGGCCGTCTTCCAGAATACCCTTATATACACATCCCAATCTTCCTTCGCCAATTTTTTTTTTTTTTTTTTTTTTTTTTGAGAGAAGTTAAGATTGATTATCAGGTGTCAAGGAGGCACCAAAAAATTACAGACACACAGCCATTAAAGAGAGACTTGAAGTGCCAAAAAAAGAAGCTAACCGGTGTTAAAATTACATGTAAATCTTTACCTCCCAGTTGTGGACCAAATCATCAAAATACAAGCCTTCAAAACTTGATAGGGAAGTCCCCATTGAAATGATTGAAGTTATCAGTGGCGACATGAAGCTCATTTATTTTGAATACAGGAGCATTGACAACCATATATTGAGATTCAACTTGGTCTGCCTCTGCCCTACCAAAATATATACCCAGGAAATATTGTTAAAATTTCACCATTCTAACGTTCGTGGACAACCTTTCTACAAATTTTACTTACGGCCAAACCACAAAGTCATCATCGCAGAAGTAAAAAAATAAAATAAATTACCCTTGAACCATAATTTAAACTATGAATACACAAGATAGAGCACCTGTATCATCTTCTCTGTATGAAGATTTTCCATCACTCGATGGAAAGCAGGGGAAACACCCTAACGCCATGCCCAGAGAAAAAGAAGCGTAATGAAATTGGGGGAAGAAAGATTTTAAGCGTTTCCAGATCCAGGAGTTTATAAGGATTAAGCCATCTTATGTAGTGAGATAACGGGTGTTCTAGTAGTGTGGAAATTTTCAATCCGCACCGGAAACCACTCGTTTTTTTTTTACACTCAACGGGTTCCGGCCGAAAATCAGTCGGTGGATGTGTTGCTCTATATGCCTACTGTACACTTGGTGATTTTTTGAAAAATTACAGCCCGCATGAATCGACTGATATTAATGTACGAAAGGCCGACTGTTGGGAATTGTTCCTTATCCACCGATAATGTTGGTCTAATTTTTTTGATATATATTGCAGATTGTTGAAGTGCTCGACGATGATTAGCCTAAACACGTGTTTCAGTTGGGTCCTCATACTTGTTCCAACTATTATACCGATTTGATATGGAAAAACAAGGACGAGGCAAAGCATTGATTTCTGAACAAAGGCATATAAATCAAACGCGCATTAGTTTTAGCTCGTAGTTCTGAGAGTGATTCGTTTAGATTTTTTTTTTTTTGGGTGATCGATTCTAAAGTCGGTCTCCCTTTTTGTGTCGGTTGTTTTTATTGGGTTGAGGTACCCCTTAAGTACCTCTATTTCAATGAATTTTTTTCTTTTGACTGATCAAAAAAAAACTTAAGAGAGAAGTAGCAAGATTGAAGGTCACCGGGCAAAGGATAAACCGTAAATGAATAAGGCGGTGAGGGTTTATGTGACTTGATCAAAGAAGTATCGGTACCCATGTAAGATTATAATACATAGACTCAATGGTTTCTAAAGTGATGAATGATTGTCATAATCATGACGATCCAGAACCTATTATTGGACATTTTGTCGTTTATGGGTTGAAACCACATCAATTCACAATGTTGAAGTCGATGAAGGCAAGTAAACTAAGTAATATCCTTATCAAGATTAAGGAGGATTGTGTTTTACAGCAAATTTACGCGGCATGAGTAGCCATCAGGAGGATACAAGAAACTGCTAATAGTAGCTAGTGAAAATGAATGTGAGAGCGAGAGTCAAGATGAAATTAAGTTGAAGAAACTTAGAGTAGTGAAAGATGATGTTCCCAAATCCTCTCCTGAAAATGGCAAAATCAGTGTGATACAAGAGGATTATTTAATTCCAGGTGGTGAGCGTCTGGGTGGATCTATTGTGGAAGAATCTTATAGTTCAGACACTTCTAGTAAGTCAAAAGATGCGGAGAGTAATTGTTTGGATTTTTCTCAGGCTATGCAGATGGGTTTTAAGAGCAAAGATGAACAGAAAACAATTTGGAAACTCGAAGCTGACATGGTTTCTTCGTTTGAAGAGGATCCCAAGATCTGTTTGCAAGCGGTTTGTGCACTTTATCGCCAGCTAACGTCCAATGGAGAATTTCTGGAGGATTCTTTGAAAAACTGTTACCTAGGATTTAACAAGATTGATACGCTCAGGGGAACTGCATTAGCCGAGTTTCTCACAGACGGGGATCGATAAGGAAATTTAACAAAGTCCATCGAGGAGTTAGAGCTGTTTGATCCAGAGGCATTTGAAGACTGCAAGAGAATAGCGCGGAAGTACTCTACTAAGTTATTCGAACTATATAATGCCAAATTATAAGTATAGTCGATAACATTGTGCTGTAATATCCACCTAGCAAACCAAACTCTCACTTGGACTACTAAAAGTATTATCTCGTCCACCAGGGTCATAAGAATCAACACTTACGAAAGCAAGCAGCACACCGATTACCGACAACAACACCGTGCTGTCTATCTCGCAGGAAATCATCTAGTTTTGATCATAATTCATAACAAACTCAAGATTTAGTGACATT